>CM021100.1:35477049-35951138 GCA_007115665.2 Sequoiadendron giganteum | reverse complement strand
CTCCTTCCTACCCCCTCTCCTGCATCTCTCTCTTGCTCTCATTGACTCCCCATCTCCTCCCACTCTCTCCTCTCACTTCCTCTCCTCTCTCTCTCCCTCCCTATAATTTCACACTCCTCTATCTCTCCCATCCCCTTATCTCCCACAGACTTGAGAGAGAGGGGGGGTGAGAGAGAGATATAGGGAGTGAGAGAGAAAGAGGGATGAGAGTTTAGGGTTGAGTTTTGAGTGTTTAAGGGTTGAGGGTATAGGGTTGAGGTAATAGGTTTGAGGGTAGAGGGTATTGGGTTAAGGGTAGATGGTAGAGGGTTTGAGGGTAGAGAGTAGAGTGTTTAAGGGTTGAGGGTTTAGGGTTGATTGTTTAAGGGTCTAAGGGTTGAGGAATTAGGGTAGAGAGGGAGGAATGGAGGGAGGGAGAGATGGAGGGAGAAGTGAGATAGAGAGGAGAGAAGATGGGGGAGGGACAAAGATAGATGAGGGTTGAGGATCCAATATTTAGGGTAGAGGGTTGATAATTGAGGGCATAGAGTTGAGGACATATAGGGTTGATGGTTTAGGGTAGAGAGAGAAAGAGGGAGAGGGTTTAGGGTAGAGGGTAGAGGGTAGAGGGTTAAGGGTTAAGGGTTAAGGGTTAAGGGTAGAGGGTAGAGGGTATAGGGTAGAGGGTTTAAGGGTTAAGGGTAGAGGGTTAAGGGTAAAGGGTAAAGGGGAGAGAAATAGAGGGAGTGACCTAAGAGTGGGAGAGGGAGTAGGAGGGAGAGACTTGAGAGAGAGAGAGAGGGAGTGAGTGAGAGAGGGGTGAGGGTAGAGGGTAGATGGTAGAGGGTTTAAGGGTTTAGGGTTTAAGGGTTAAGGGTAGAGGGTAGAGGGTTTAGGTTTTAGGGTTTAGGGTTTAGGGTTTAAGGGTAGAGGGTAGAGGGTAGAGGGTAGAGGGTAGAGGGATGAGGATTTAAGGGTTGATGGATTAAGGGTTGAGGTTTGAGGGATTAGGGTAGAGATTTTAGTTAGGTTTAAGGTCCTGAGGGCATAGGGTTGATGGATTAGGGCTGAGGATAGAGGCATTGGTCCTGAGGGCAGAGGGCAGAGAGGTCTTTAAGGGCCCGAGGGCTGAGGCTGAGGTTTATGGCTCTAAGGGCTGAGGGTACAGGATCTGAGGGATTAGGCAGAGAGGGAGGAAACGGATGGAGGGAGAGATGGAGGAAGACACACAGATAGAGAGAGGGCTCTAGGGCCTAGGGTGAGGGTAGAGGGCAGACACTAAGCCACTAGGGCTTCCACATGGCCTAGGGTCTAGAATTTAGGGCTTAGGGCTTCAAGGGGTATGTTTAAGGGTTTAGGCTTCATACAGGTAGAGGCTGAGGGCTTTAGGTTTAAGGACGAGGGTGAGGGTAGAGGGAGAGGGTAGAGGGTGAGGGCAGAGAGAGGAGAGATGAGGGCTGGAGTGAGGGAGAGAGAGACAAACCTGAGAGAGAGGGGTAGGAGGGAGAGAATTGAGAGAGAGTGTGTGAGAGAGAGAGGGTTAAGGGTTTAGGGTTTAGGGTTTAGGGTATAGGTTTAAGGGTAGAGGGTAGATAGTTTAAGGGTTTAGGGTTTAAGGGTTAAGGGTAGAGGGTTTATGGTTTACGGTTTAAGGGTAGAAGGTTCAAGGGTTAATGGTAGAGGGTAGAACATTGAGGGTTGAGGGTTTTATGTTTTAAGGGTTGATGGTTGATGGTAGAGGGTTGAGGGTTGAGTGTAGAGAGAGAGATGGTTTAGGGTAGAGGGTAGATGGTTTAAGGGTTAAGGGTAGAGGGTAGATGGTTGAGGGTTTTAGGGTTTAAGGGTTGAGGGTTGAGGGTAGAGGGAAGAGGATAGAGGGTAGAGAGAGAGAGGGTTGAGGGTTGAGGTTAGAGGGTAGAGGGTAGACAATTTAAGGGTTTAGGGTTTAAGGGTTAAGGGTTTAAGGGTTTAGGGTTTAGGGTTTAAGGGTTAAGGGTAGAGGGTTTAGGGTTTAGGGTTTAAGGGTTGAGGGTTGAGGGTTGAGGGTAGAGGGTTTAGGGTTTAAGAGTTGAGGGATTAAGGGTTGAGGGATTAGGGTAGAGATTTTAGTTGGTTTCAAAAAGGTTTAAGGGTTGAGGGTAGAGGGTATTGGGATGAGGGTAGAGGGTGGAGGGTTTAAGGGTTGAGGGTTTAAGGGTTTAAGGGTATAGGGTTGAGGGATTAGGGTAGAGAGTTTAGCTAGGTTTAAGGGTTGGGGGTATAGGGTTGAGGGATTAGGGTTGAGGGTAGAGGGAATTGGGTTGAGTGTAGAGGGTAGAGGGTAGAGGATAGAGGGTAGAGGGTAGAGGGTAGAGGGTAGATGGTTTAAGGCTTTAGTTTTAAGGGTTGAGGGTTGAGGGTTTAGGTCTCTCATCCCTCTATCTCCCACTCCCTCTCTCAAGTATTCTCCCCACCCTAACTAAATAACTCTCTCTCCCTCTCAAGTATCTCTCTCTTAGGTCTCACTCCCTCCCATGCTACCTAGACTAATCTATCCCACTTTAATCCCCTCTCTCACACTCCCTCTCTTTTAGGTCTCACATACCTCCCACCCTACCTAAAAAAATATAATTCACTCCAACCCCCTCTCCCACAATCCCTCTCTCTCTCCCCATTTTTTTTATTTTTGTATCTCTCAAGTCTCATCCCTCCCAACCTCTCTCTCGTTGTCAGGTCTTTCCCCCCACCCTAACTGGATAAATCTCTATCCCTCTCAAGTCTCTCTCTCTCTTAGGTCTCACTCCCTACTACACTACCTAGACTAATCTCTCTCACTCCTATCCCATCTATCTATCTCAAGTCTCACTCCATTCCTCTCTATATTTGGAAAAAAATTCAAAGCAACAAATTTGGCACTCTCCAACTTTGGTGAGCACCAAATGTGTTTTATCTTGAAATGATAAAATAGGGGTTGACCCTATGATTCATGCCCACATGCTTCTACATTTGTCTAGTTCAACACTTTATCCAACTCAAAAACACCTTTTTTATGTAGTCGACTCCCTATTGTACCAATATATGCTTGGTCCATCACCTTTTTACCACCAATTTGCATGCTAGACAATGTAGAATAATATAGTTTGAAGTTTCTACATCATTTTACATTATCTCAAGTAATATATTCATTTTGGTAATATTGAAATGTTTTTATTTAGTATAATTATTTGTTGTTGACAGTATAAACTAAATTCCTTTCATGATTTTACTAAACATAACAATTGGACATAGAATTCAACATTGAATTAGATGAGAGTTTGAAGAAAAAAATGAAAAACATGACATAATTTAGATGAATTCATGTTTAAACTTATATAAACGACATCAACTTAACACAAATTTTCTTATGAATTCTATTTGCATTGATTATAGTAGTCCATTTCTAGCATGGCTAGTGGAATTCACTCTATTTCATTTTAGGTAGATGTTTATATTCATTTTTTTTGACAATTTATAGACCATTCATTTGATGATTTTATTAATCTTCATTGTTACACATAGAATTCAACATTAAATTAGATGGATCTTGCATGTAAGAGTTTAATTTTTAGGAGCTTGAGGATAAAAAATGGAAAACATGACATAATAGATTCAAATTCATTATTAGTGGTGGTTGTGGAAAAACGTTTATTTTCAACTATTTTGGAAAACCTAAGAGCTTTCATCAATGTTAATGCAAGTTTCAACTAATTTTTTTGTGCCATAAAAAATTCACCTTGATCATGTGCTTATATAACTTCAAGTGACTTGACATAGTTGTTAATGCAAGTTTCCATTCATTCATACTGTTTACCTTTCTAAGAAATAAAAAGGGAAAATTTTGTGCAATTGAAAATGATTTTTGTCTTTCTAAGTTACCTCATTTTCAAAGAAATAGTGAATAATTCCAAGATATACCATCAAAAACCCTTCTTTGAATTCACGTTCTTCATGGCTTAGTTGACAATCACAATGTAGTTTTGACAACAATAAGCACAAGATTCTCTAGTTTCCAAAGGTGGCAGGAAAGTATACCCTAGGTTTGACACTTATATGCTCCTAAGCACTTGTCCACACTCCAAATAATCCCCTCAAACCCTTCTTAACATTGATCAACGCTTACATGAAGCAATTTTGTACAAATCCCTCAAAGTACTAGATTTTACATAGTATAGTTGCAAAAAGAAACAAACTATCTTCAATAACTCACACAAAATGATGATTGAGAAACCCTCCTTTTGTCAGCACATGCATATAGGCCTATAGAAAATTAGTACCAAGTTTCATATATTTTCACCAGACACATTAAAAGTTATTGGTTTTTTGAAGCTCGCTATAAATCCTAGGTTGGGGATAGCAATATTTGATAAGATATGCAGTGTTTGATAAGTTACATTAGTTATGCAATGTAAAGTAATGATTTGAGTTTTAAAGATATGCAATGCAATGTAATCAGCGATATGAATATGTTTCATAAAATGCAATGTAATCAACGGTATGGATATGTTTGAAAAAATGCATTACTTACTTTTCTTGTGGTATGGAGGTAGACATGTATGAAAAATGTTGTAGCGTAGACATTTTTGAAAAGATGCATTGGTAGACATGTTCAGAAAATGTGATAGCATAGAATAAGGCAGTGAAATATTTGAAACAATGCCTCAAAGAAATGTGGTCTCATGCTGATTTCCATCACCATGAGACCACATTTCTTGGAGGAATATTTCCAAACAGCTTGCTGCCTTCTTTCATAAAATGCATTACTTACTTTTGTTCTAAGTGTGTTTGTGAGCATGTAGCATTCAACGTCATGTCGAGGAAATGACCAAAGACTCTAACACCGGATGAACATGAAGTTAAAAATGAAAGGAGAAGATAATAAAAAATGTAAGCTTGTGAAGCAAAGGAATTGCAGCTCATACAACAAGAAATTCTCATGCAATCTAATAGAGATGTCCAATTGGCAGCACAAAGGGCACAAATGAACAAAATTCATGGAAGGAAAAAATGGATCCTGAAGTTGGGGCCACATCATCAACCATAAGTGAAGTTCTCTATTTATTGTCATTTACCTCACATTATGGTCTTGAACTCCATGCATAGTGACATTTACACCCTGTTGTCCCTACAAAGTTTCTAATGGCATGAATGTCCATTCTTTGTAGAGTGTCCCCTCTTTCTTATTAGAATTGTATTACAACTAACACAACCTTTTATTGCTCTCCATAGAAATGTGTTTGTTAAATTGAAGTTGAAACAACAAACTTAAGTGATGGAAAAGTGGTAGAGTCATTAAAAGTGTGTGTTTTTGCAATTAGAGTTAAAAGGTCAATGGAAAGGACTTCCAAGTGAATGTTTCCAAGACACTTCATGTGAAGCAAGGGGATTTCCAAATTTTCCAAGGATTTAAATGTGTGGTAATAAATAATTTTTCAGTAATTTTTAGCTTATTTAGGTGAGGTACTAGTTTTCGCTCCGAACTACGTTCAATCACCAGAATCCCTTAAGAGTCTAAAGTGCAAAATAGTTGCAATCTTTGAAAAGTTGTTACTCAAATAAAATGATGCTTAGAAAATTCTCATATGAGCCTATGAGATCATGTTGGGCCCCTCTACAATAACCTCTCTCAATTTTTTCTATCTTAGAGGCGTTTTCCCGTGGCGACAACTTTTCACTTAGGGAAAAAGTTGTCAAATGCAAGTAGTGTAAAGCTGCAAAGTGGTGCAACTTTCATTCTACAACTTGTGTGACCAAATGAACTATTCCAACACATCTGGGTGGGTAAATTTAAGCTAGGAATGGTCCTCTTTTGCACCCAAACATGTCAAATCACTCAGAGCTACATTCAACCGATAGAATCCCTTAAGAGTCCAAAGTGCAAAATGGTTTCAATTTTTGACGGGTTGTTACTTGGATACCATGATGCTTAGAAAATTCTCATCTGAGGATATAGGATCATGTTGGTTCCCTCTACAATAACCTCTCTTTATTTTCACTAACTTGGAGGCGTTTTCCCATGGTGACAACTTTTCACTTGGGGAAAAAGTTATCAAATGCAAGTAGTGTAAAGTTGCAAAGTGGTGCAACTTTTATTTTGCAACTCGTGTGACCAAATGAAATATTCCAACACATCCATATGGGTAAATTTACAGTAGGAATGGTCCTCTTTTGCACCCAATCATGCCGAATTGCTTTGAGCTACGTTTAACTAGCAAAATCTCTTAAGAGTCCAAAGTGCAAATGGCTGCAATCTTCGACGGGCTATTACTTGGACACTGTGATGCTTAGAAAATTATCATCTAAGGCTATGGGATCATGTTGGGTCCCTATACAATAAACTCTCTCGGTATATGTTAACTCGGAGGTATTTTCTCATGGTGGCAAATTTTCACTTAGGGAAAAAGTTGTCAAATGCAAGTAGTGTAAAGTTGCAAAGTGGTGCAACTTTCGTTCTGCAACTCATGTGACCAAAAAATCTTTTTCAAAATGTTTGGGTGGATATGTTTACACTAGGAATGGTACTCTTTTTCACCCAAACACGTTGAATCACTCTGATCTACGTTCAACCTGTAGAATCCCTTAAGAGTCCAAAGTATAAAATGACTACAATCTTCAACGAGTTGTTACTCGAACATCGAGACACTTCAAAAATTATAATCTAAGGATATGGGATTGAATTGGACCCCTCTACAATAACCTCTCTCTATTTGTTTTATTTTAGAGGTGTTTTCTCGTGGTGGCGACTTTTCATTTGGGGAAAAAGTTGTCAAATGCAAGTAGTGTAGAGTTACAAAGTGGTGCAACTTTAATTTTGCGACTCATGTGACCAAAAGAACTATTACAACACATTTAGGTGGGTATGTTTACACTAGGAATGGTCCTCTTTTGCACCCAAACACACTGAATCACTCTGAGCTATGTTCAACTGACAAAATCCCTTATGAGTCCAAAATACAAAATGGCTGCAATCTTCAATGGGTTGTTACTCGAACATCGTGATGCTTATAAATTTATCATCTAATCCTATTACATTGTGTCGGGAACCTCTACAGTAACCTCTCTTGGTTTTTTCTAACTCAGAGGTGTTTTGCCGTGGTGGTGACTTTTCACTTGGAGAAAAAGTTGTCAAATGCAAGTAGTGTAAAGTTGCAAAGTGGTGCAACTTTCATTCTACAACTGGTGTAACCAAACGAACTGTTCCAACACATCTAGGTGGGTATGTTTACACTAGGCAAGGTACTCTTTCACACCCAAACATGACGAATCACTTTGAGCTATGTTCAATCGATATAATCTCTTATGAGTCCAAAGTACAAAATGGTTGCAATATTCGACATGTTGTCACTTAGATACCATGATGCTTAGAAACTTCTCTTCTGAGCCTATGTGATCGCGTTGATCCCCTCTACAATAAAATCTCTCAGTTTTCACTAACTAAAATTTGTTTTCCCGTGGTGGTGACTTTTCACTTAAGGAAAAAATTGTCAAATGCAAGCAATGTAAAGTTGCAAAGTGGTGCAACTTTCATTCTAAAACTCGCATGAACAAAAAAAATATTACAATGCATGTGGGTAGGTATGTTTACACTAGGAATGGTCCTCTTTCACACCCAAACACACCGAATCTCTCTGAGCTATGTTCAACCAACAAAATCCTTTAAAAGTCGAAAGTACAAAATGATTGCAATCTTTGACAAACTATTACTCAGATACCGCCATACTTAAAAAAATTCATCTGAGCCTATGGGATCATGTTGGGTCCCTCTATAATAACCTCTTTTGGTTTTTTCTATCTTGGAGGCATTTTCCTGTGGTGGCAACTTTTCACTTGGGGAAAAGATTATCAAATGCAAGTAGTGTAAAGTTACAAAGTGGTGCAAATTTCATTCTATAACTCGTGTGACCAAAAAAATTATTCCAACACATATATATGGGTACATTTACACTATGCATGGTCCTCTTTCATACCCAAACACGCCGAGTCACTTCGAGCTACATTCAACCGGTAGAATCCCTTAAGAGTCCAAAGTGCAAAATGAACGCAATCTTCAATGGGTTGTTACTTGGACACCATGATGCTTATAAAATTATCGTCTATGCCTATGGGATCATGTTGGGCCCCTCTACAATAACCTCTCTTGGTTTATTCTATCTCAAAGGTGTTTTCTCGTGGTGGTGAATTTTCACTTAAAGAAAAAGTTGTCAAATGCAAGTAGTGTAAAGTTGCAAAACAGTGCAAATTTCGTTCTGCAACTCGTGTGACCAAACGAACTGTTCAAATGCATTTGGGTGGGTATATTTAGGCTAGGAATGGTCCTCTTTCACACCCAAACACGCTGAATCGCTTTGAGCTACATTCAAATGGTTGAATCCCTTAAGAGTCTGAACTACAGTTGTTGTCACCAAATAGTGCACCCTTGCTAAGATGCAAAACTCAGTCTACTAGTGAAACATTAGATCTGAATATTCAATATCCATGACATATGGTTTTTTGTGCTCTAGAGTTATAAAACATGATATGGGGATAGTTATAGGACCATGTTTTCTAATGATTTGTCATATTATTTCATGCATAGAAAATGGAAGGAGGTTTTTTACCTTATTTAAATGATGAATATGGGAGAAATGTGATAACTGCACATGGTTGATGCATCTGGAAATCAAGCTTATATTATTGTTCATACACATCTAATATCTTCATAATATCATTAAAACTGACTTGTGCATTGATTTCATTTAATGAGATGTCAAGTGGTGTGATATTAGTAGATGCAAATAAATTTTGTTGGTTGGATCAACAACTATCATGTGTTTTGATGCATGTTTATACAAGTTCATAGAGGTATATATATATGCCCATGAGGTTTGAAACACCCACTTTTTCTATAGATGCAAATGCAATGATTGCTAAGCTTTAGAATCAAAACCATTAGTTGTTGGATTCCAACCTCAACCATGAATTAAAAGAAATACACTTTTCTATGATATATTTTATGGGAAGGAGCTCTTACAGATCATTTGAAACCTTTTGGTGTTAAAATCCTTGCCACTAGACAACAATAAAATTTAAGAAGCATGAAGCATACACACAAATACATGAATTATACACATGAATCATGAAGAATACACATGAAAAGATGAATTATACATTGGAATCATGAAGTATAGACATGAATAAGTGAAGCACACATGTGAATATGTGAAGCACAAGTAATTGAAGTATTGCAAAGGATAAAAACCATTAGGAATGAAGCTTATTTACACAATATGCATTAGATGGAGCTTATTGAGCAATCGACAGTAATTATTTAAGCATTAGATGTAAAAAAACCATGCCTACAACATTCAAGCATACAATTTACATTATGCATGATAACATCATTCAAGAATGACAGTAGAAAAATAATATTTTCTTTAATCAAAAAGCCATAAGGCTATACAATGATATATATTGATAAGAAAAATATACAATATATCCAAAAAATCCATACATGCTTACTATAAAAGAGCCATATGGACATAAAATGTCACATATATCGATAGTACAAAACATATGTTCCAAAATGCCACATAGGCATACAACAAACGACCCTAATACATAGTCATTTCCCTCTAGGGGAAGAAAAAGATCTCATGTTGCCTTTGAAATTTGACTGGATGGAGTGCTTGTTGGTTGTCTTGTCTTTCGACCATGCTCATTAGACCTCCTCTCTAGAATCCTTTGGAGTTGCAAATGATATAATAAAAATTATAGATGTTGATACATAGAAATTGAATTATGGAATGACATATAACAAAATATAGTCACTTACTGCATATAAATAGTCATCATGCACATTTACAACATTACCACATCCACGACTTGCAGTGACAAACACTTGTATCAACCATCAAGATATAAATTAAACTACATATAAGTATCATGAAATTTTTCAATAATAGACCATAAAAGAGAAAATATAATGTCAATTTGACTAATCTATTGCATACCTCTCTCAAAGGATCAGAACTAGTTATTGCTGCAAAAAATCCATGGTCCATCGTGCCACCAACAACGCCAAGGCTATCTAATGTCAACAATTGAAAATGAAACAACATATCTAACAGTCATATAAAGAAGTTTAGGTAGTCTCTTTATAACTGTTATAAATGAGTAGCAAATGAAAATGAAAAGAGCAATATGACTGTAATAAATGAGCAGGAATTTAAAATGTAAAAGTGCAACAACTTCATAGATAAAAATGCACGAAATTCATGCATCATGAGTGCAACAACTTTTGAAGGAAGCTAGTCAAGAATGGTGATACTGGTAACAAAATTCAATACTCGGTAAAGGTCAATGACAATTGAAAGAAATTGAAACAAAATTTTAAGAAAACTTTGGGAAGTGATGGCAGTCTATGCAACAGTACAATCCCTATTTGTGGTAGTGACCTCGCATGAAAGAGTAAATGGTTGACCTTAGTTGAGACTACAATATAAGGCTTATAGATCACACAATGGTGAAAGTACTAAGTCTGCTAGAATATTCCAAACTCTTGAAAATACCCAAGTTAAGTTCTCATTGAGATTCAAATTACATATACTGATGAAGTAATGTTAATGAGGGCATGTTGTCAACATAGTGATAATGCCACAATGAATTTCACATGAATGAAGTGAGAATTACTATGTTTCTAGAAACTTTCAAAGGGATAATGAAACATATGATGAATCAAGACATGTCTAGGGTTTTACTATAGAATGTGAAGTTGGTTGTTGAGGTGTGCAACAATAATGGAGAAGACAACTTTGGTCAATAATGAGTGGAAGGAAAGATTTCTTGTAATGGTACATGTGTATAGGATAAAATTTGGATGGAGGCGCTATAACATAGAAGGGACAAAGAGACAAGACCAAGAGGGGATAATGGAACATATGGTGAAATAATAGAGGGTACAATGGGATGGGAGTCAAATGTGATAATTTTTGCGAATAGGTGCCTCAACTTTTGGCTTGAACCTCTAAAAAAGGACTTGGAAAAATACCTTATGTTCTAGTTTTTACCGCTCTACTGTTGGGAGCTCTTCTTAGAGGTGTGGTTGCACGGTTTACCAGCTTATCGTGGGCCTTTGTTGTTTCGTTCATGGTTGGACGGAGTTACTGCCATACCGCAGAGTCATTCTTCTTCACTGATGGTAGTGTGGTGAACTGGGTAGTCAGACAAAATGTTTACCTCCCTACCGCGGGTGTTGCTCGAAGGTGGCACAGTGGCACCATGAAGGTTGACAGTCTGCGAAGAACGCTTATTGCCATACCACGATAGCCTTTTGGCTATGGCTATATCACTATAGTGTGGTAAGCTATGGCGGTCAATGGAGTTGCTTACCTCCTTGTTGTGGAGGTCTTGCGGTCGGGGCACGGTAGCACGGTGGGTTCGACGACCGCCACAAGTGGTTACCACTATACCGCTGGAGGCTTTTCTCAGCCTTGCGGTTGGGCGGTGCCACCACCATACCATGGAAGGCTTCGCAGTGCTCGATGGTGGCATGGTGATGGGTGACGGTAGATAGACAAGCCATTACCTCTATACCGTGAGGGTGTTTGGAAAGACTAGCGGTTATGCAGTGGTCTTTTTGGCTTGGTGCGATGGCGTGGTAAAGAGCTTGTAGACATAGTTTGACTGATATGAATCGACTGGAAATGGTGAATGAATTGAAAGGTGACACGTGGAAAGTTATCAATGACTAATTGGGCAAAGTTTGGAGCGGTGACAGTATTAACTGCAAGGCTCAATTTGGCGGGTGACAAGATCCGATTATGGAAAAAGGAATTAAATTCCTGGGCAGCTTGATGTGTGATTGTAGGGTGACTTGGACCGAAAGCGATTGGATTTTCTTGTCAGACAAAGGTGTAATTAAATACACCCGATTGGTTCGTTGATTTAATAATGGATGTAAGACTTGTAACAATCGCATGATTGTAAGAAAACACAAAAGGTGACAGTGAGTCTGGCTTTTTATGGTATGCTACAATAAAATTGTAATATAGAGAAGGAACTATGAGAGAGGTCTGCTAACTTTGTATGTAAATGTTTTACTGTAATACAAAGTGATTTCTCTTGGTGTGGTGGGTTTTTTTTCCCAAAAGGGTTTTCCCACATAAATTTGTTGCATCTTTGTTTGTATGTCTTATTTTTTCTACACTTGTTATCTTGTATGTGTGCATATTAAGTGTATGAAGTTTTAAAAAAGGCCTTTGCACTTCTCCTCTATGGTTTTAGTGTTAGGAAAGCATTTTTGCACTGTTGCTTTTCCTTTCAAGTGGTATCAGAGCCTGGCCAGTTGTGTTATCGTTGTTAGTAGGGCTGGTTTTTTGTGCTAATATTGTTCTAGTGGGAGTCTTGAAAAGTTAGAACCGAGTTCTATTTGAGATGGCGAGTACATCAGGTAGAGTAGAGATTGAAAAATTCAATGGTAGCAACTTTGAGTTGTGGAAACTCAAAATGGAAGACTTGCTTGTGGATAGAGACCTCTAGGTTATTGTATCTAGAACTATGCCACAAGGTATGAAACAAGAAGATTGGGATCTTGCAGATAGAAAAGCTAGAGGCTTGATAAGACTTAGTCTGGCCGATTTTGTACTCCTAAATGTTCAAGATGAGAAGTTTGCAGCTTCATTATGGAAGAAGCTTGGTGATATTTATCAGGGAAATTCTCTGGTAAATAAGTTATTCTTGAGGAAGAAGTACTCCTTGAAGATGGAAGAAGGTGCATCTATTGCAGACCATTTGAATTCATTTAATATGAGTGTTGCTTAGTTGGCCTTTGTGGGTGTGAAGATAGAGGAGGAGGATAGAGGAGGAGGATCGTTGCATGCTCCTGTTATGTTCGTTACCTGACACTTGGGATCATCTTGTAATGGCTATTGGAAGTACAACCACTACTTCCAAGATGGAAGATGTTGTTGCCTCAGTGCTATCTAAAGAGACATGAAGGAAGTCTTTAGATATGGCCAAAGAGGCCCTTTCTATTTGAGGTAGATCAAAGGATAAATGCAAGAAGAAGGACAAAAAGTCTAAATCTCAATCTGAAGGGAGATCAAAGTTTCTAGGTAAAAATTCCAAGGTGAAATGTTGGAATTGTGGGAAGCCTGGTCATATTCGAAAGGATTGTAAGGAGAAGAAGGGGAAGAAGAGTAGCCCTTAAAACAATGACTCTTCTTAGAGTGATGTAGATGCCTTCATTGCAACCTTGGCAACTTAGGCATCAGATGATGTCTGGATAGTTGACTCAGGTGCATATTTCCACATGATGTCTCATAGAGAGTGGTTCACTAAGTACAAAAAGTATGATGGTGGAAAGGTGTACTTGGCAAATGATTCAACACTGGAGATTGTTGGCTGTGGAAGAGTCAAAATACATTTCCCTGATGGAAGAATCAAAGGGATTGGTGATGTACTACACATACCAGGTTTGGCTCGTAACTTAATTTCTATCAATATGCTTTATGATGCTGGTGTGGAAGTTTCTTTCTCGAGTAAATGATGTAAGATGGATAGAGTTGCAATGGTGTTAGGTAAGAGTGTACGTACTGAAACTCTGTACAAGTTGGATGCATGTCTTGTTCAATATAACAACGTCTCTATAAAGTCAAGCAAAGTTGCTCCTGTAGAGAAGGATGATGAAGCTCCTCTGGGTGCGAGTGCCTTGAAGGTGAAACTCCCAATAGAGAAGACCATGCTATGGCATCATAGACTTGGTAACATAGGTGAGAAAGGTATAAAAACCTTGAAAAATAAAAGTCTTGTTGAAGGGCTTGTTGATTGTAACCTTGAGTTCAATTTTTGTGAACACTGTATTAATGGAAAGCAACACCGTGTTTCATTTTATTTAAGTCCTCATAAATCTTTTGGTGTACTGGATCATGTTCACTCTAATGTGTTTGGTCCAGTTAATGTTCCTTCATTATCGAAGTCTAGGTATTATGTTTCTTTTATTGATGACTATTCGAGAAGGGAATTTGTATACTTCCTTAAGAGTAAATTAGAAGTGTTTAGCCATTTTAAAGAATTTAAAACTTTGGTAGAGAATCATACTAGAAGGAAAATTAAATGCTTGAGGACAGATAATGGCAGTGAGTTTTATTCTGCAGATTTTGAAAGGTTCTATAAAGACCATGGGATTAAAAGGCATAAACCTATGCCTTATACTCCACAACAGAATGGAGTTGTTGAAAGGTTGAACAAAACGGTAATGGAGAGAGTGAGAAGTATGTTGAGCAGTGTTGGTCTAGAGTAGAAGTTTTGGGTTGAGGTTGTGGCTGAAAACATGTTACCTGGTAAATCGTTCACCTTGTGATGCTCTTGTTGACAAAACACCTTTGGAAGCTTGGTCTGGTAAGAAGCCCTCTCTGAGACATATTCATGTCTTTGACTGTGAGGCATATGCATATCTTCCAAATGAGAAAAAATCTAAGTTGGAGAACAAAGCTGTTAAATGTATCTTCATCGGCTATGGTGTTGATGTGAAGGGATACAAGATTTGGAATCCTGATACTGAGAAGGTTCTATACAAAAGAAGTGTAATATTTCATGAGTTGAAACCTTCAGTAGCTACACCACAGTTAGAGATAGATAAAAGAGAAGAGAATAATGATGTAGTTGAAATTCCTCAGACTCCAGAAAAAGAGGAACTACACGGTGTACCTGAAACTGAGGAGAGTTCAAGCAGCTCTAAGAGTTCTGAAGATGAAGAACCACAACCTCAACCAGTAAGAAGGTCTACACGTGAAAGATGACAACCTGATAGGTATGATTTCTCTATGTTAGATTCGAACTGTGCCTATGCTTTGATTACTATTACTAATGTGCCTAGGACTATGAAAGAGGCAATTAGCATGTCTGATTCAATTTTCTGGTTGGAATCCATGAATGAAGAAATGGAATCATTGAAGAAAAATGAAACTTGGAATTTGGTACCCTTGCTTGAAGGGTGAAATCCTGTTGGTTGTAAATGGGTATTTAAGAAGAAGACTGGTCTAGATGACAGTGTTGAAAAGTATAAGACAAGGTTGGTTGCAAAGGGATTTTCTCAGATAGAGGGAATTGATTATGGAGAAATATTTTCCCCTATAGCAAAGTTGTCATCTACCGGATTTATTTTGTCACTAGCAGCAACGTATGACTTAGAGATTGAGCAGATGGATGTGAAGACATTGTTTCTCCATGGAGAACTAGAAGAATAAATTTACATGTCCCATCCTGAGCATTTCGTTGAAAAAGGTAAAGAAAGTCTAGTCTGCAAATTAAAGAAAAATATTTGTATGGTTTGAAGCAGTCTCCTAGAATGTGGTACCAGAAATTTGACACTTATGTGTTGTTTTCGGGATTTGTGAGATCAAAATCTGATCATTGTGTATAACATAAATCTAAGAATGATCATGTGCTTACTATTACCCTGTATGTGGATGATATGTTGTTCATAGGAAATAGTAAGTCTATGATTTCTGATCTTAAACCTCAGTTGTCTGCAAAGTTCGAAATGAAAGATCTAGGTGCAGTAAGTTATATTCTGGGGATGAAAATAACTAGGGACAGGAAGAGAAGAAAGCTTTGGGTAAGTCAGACTAAGTATGTTAACATTGTTCTGGAGAGATTTGGTATGAATGATTGCAAGCAGCTAGTTGTTCCAGTCTTGCAGGGAACGAAGCTATTTGTTGAAGACTGTCCAAAATCTGATATAGAGATGGAGGACATGACTAGGGTGCCCTATGCAAGTGTTGTTGGCATTTTAATATATGCAATGGTCTGTACAAGGCCAAACATTTCCCAAGCAGTGGGAGTTCTTAGTTGTTTTATGGAAAATCTGGGAAGGACACATTGGGATGTCATGAAGAGAGTGTTTAGATATTTTAAAGGAACTTCATAATTTTCTTTGTGTTACCATGGTAATTTTGTTGCATCACAGAGAACACTCAGCATTCGTGGATATGTGGATTCTGATTGGGCAGGCGCCATTGACAACAAAATATCCACCAGTGGATACACTTTCATGTCAAATGAGGGTACGATCAGTTGGATGAGCAAGCGATAGGTTGTAGTCACTTTGTCCACTACAGAGGCTGAACACATGGCAGAAACACATGTCTGCAAAGAAGTTGTTTGGCTCAGTCATTTTTGTTTTGATATTGGTTTTAATCCAGGGCAGATTACAATTTGTTGTGACAGTCAAAATGCCATTTTTTTGGTGAAGAATCCTACTTTCCATTCCAGGACGAAGCACATTGATGTGTAGTATCACTTCATTAGAGATATGGTGGAGGATGGAAAGGTCTCTTTAGAGAAGGTGGATACTCTGAAGAATGTTGCAAATGCATTAACAAAGCCAGTGAGCATGCACAAGTTCAGATGGTGCATAGATTCGATGGGCCTTGGAGCCTATGACCGTCAATAAATTCAAAGCCTAGAGGAAGCTAGGAAGTCTTTGTCAAGAGGGAGCTTGTTGGGAACAGGTGCCTCAACTTCTAGCTTGAACCTCTGAAAAAGGACTTGGAAAAATACCTTTTGTTCTGGTCTTTACTTCTCTACCACTGGGAGCTCTTCTTAGAGGCACGGTTGCACGATTTACCACCTTACCGCAGGCCTCTATTTTTTCGTCCGCGGTTGGGCAGTGTTACCGCCATATCGTGAAGTCATTCTTCTTCGCTGATGGTAGTGCAATGGACTGAGCAGTTAGATAGAACGTTTACCTCCCTACCACAGGGGTTGTTCGAAGGTGGCCCAATGGTGTAGTGAAGGTTGACAATCTACGAATAATGCTTACCACCATATCGTGATGGCCTTTTGGCCATATCGTGGTGGCACGGTAAGCTATGGTGGTCAGTGGATTTGCTTACCTCCTTACCATGGAGGTCTTGCGGTCGGGGCACGGTAGCGTGGTGGGTTCGACGACTGACACAGGCGGTTATTGCCATACCGCGGGAGGCTTTTCTCAAACTCATGGTTGGGCGGTGCCACCGCCATACCATGAAAGGCTTCACAGTGATCGGCAGTGGCGCAGTGATGGGCGACGTTCGGTAGACAAGTCGTTATCTTTGCACCGCAAGGGTGTTTGGAAAGACTAGCGGTTATGTGGTGACACTGCCATACCACGATGGTCTTTTTGTCTTGGCATGGTGGTGCGATAAAGACCTCGCGAACATAGTTTGACTGATCTGACTTGATTGGAAGCGGTGAATGAATGGAAAGGTGACACGTGGTGAGTTATCAACGACTGATTGGCCAAAGTTTGGAGCGGTGAAAGCATTAACTGCAAGGCTCGATTCAATGGGTGATAGGATCCTATTATAGAAAATGGAATTAAATGCCTAGGTGGCACGATGCATGATTGCAGGGCGACTTGGAGAGGAAGCGATTGGATTTTCTTGTCAAACAGAGGTGTAATTAAATACACCCGATTGGTTGGTTGATTTAATAATGCATGTAAGACTTGTAACAGCTGCATGATTGTAAGAAGACACAAAAGGTGACGGTGAGTCTGTCTTTTTATGGTATGTTGCAATAGCATTGTAATACAGAGAAGGAAGTATGAGAGAGGTTTGCTAACTTTATATGTAAATGTTTTACTATAATACAAAGTGATTGCTCTTGGTGTGGTGGGTTTTTTTTTCTCGAAAGGGTTTTCCCACGTAAATTTGTTGTCATCTCTGTTTGTATGTTTTATTTCTGCTACTCTTGTTATCATGTATGTGTGCATCTTAAGTGTATGAAGTTTTAAAACTGGTCTTTTCAATTCTCCTTCATGGTTTTAGCATTAGGAAAGCATTTTTGCACTGTTGCTTTTCCTTTCAATAACGGAACATATAATCGACTAGTAGAGATTAGTGGGATGGTCCAAGAGTGGATCATAGAATGTAGGGTGAACTATTAGAGGTTAATGGGATAGGATTAGTAGGGAATAAAGGAACATAGGGTGAATCAGGGGAAGATAACGGGAAAAGACCAAGAGGGGATAATGGAACATACAGTGAAATAAGAGAGGGTAATGGGATGGGAATAAAAGGGGTTAATGGAACATAGGATGGACTAAAATAGATTAATGGGATGGTCTAGGATGGGATAACAAAATATAGCGTGAACTATTAAAGGTTAATGGGATGGGATTAGGAGGGAATAAAGGAACATAGGGTGAATTATGGGAAGATAATTGGACAAGACCAAGAGGGGATAATGGAACATACAATGAAATAAGAGAGGGTAATGGGATGGGAATAGAAGGGGTTAATGGAACATAGGATGGACTAGTATATATTGATGGGATGGGCTAGGATGGGATAACAAAGTATAGGGTGAAAAAATAGAGGTTAATGGGATGGGATTAGTAGGGAATAATGGAACATAGGGTGAATTAGGAGGTGTTTAGGGTTTGACTATAGTACATGAAGTGAGAACTTGACCTGTGTGTAGTAGTAATAGAGAAGAGTTATAGGATTAAATGTGGATAAAGATGGTATAACATAGAATGGGTAAAGGATCATAGGGTGAAATAATAAAGGGTACAATAAGATGGGAGTAGAAGAGCATAATGAAACATAGGATGGACTAGTAGATATTAGTGGGATGGGCTAGGAGGGGATCATGGAAAATAGGGTGAACTATTAAATGTTAATGGGATGGGATTAGGAAGGAATAAAGAAACAAAAAGTGAATTAGGAGAAGATAATGTGACACGATCAAGAGGGGATGATGGAACATATAATGTACTAGTAGAGATTAATTAAATGAGCTAGGATGGATAATAAAACACTTTTAAGATGAACTATACTATAGGTTGATGGGAAGTAGTTAGGAGGGAATATTAGACCATAAAGTGAATTAGGTAGTTTCTAAGGTTTGAATATAGGGCATGAAGTGGGAACTTAGGTTGTGTAGTAATAATATATAAGAGATCTGGTCAATAATGAGCAAAAGGAAAGGTTTATTGTAACAATATGTGTATAAGGTGAAATATGAAGGAATGCGGTATAATATATAAGGTGTTAAAGATTGGGATATGTGATATAAAATGGTTAAAATATGCGCGATGAAAGGAATGGAAGAATAAGATGGACATTGAATGGTAAATATAATTAGGATCTCACAAGACCAACCAATGTTTGTGTTTCTCATCAATTTTTAAGATTTGTATACACAAAATTACGAAAACTAGCTAACATTGTTTTACAACACCATTAATGAATAAAGGTTACCTAAGTGAAATTTGTTTGAGGACATGAATTTTGAGGTGTGGAGCTTGAAGGTCCACTGGGAAACTATTTGACATCCAAAGCATTTTATGAGACAAACATTCAAATATAACATTCAATTGTTCAAATGCAATAGTAATATCTTTAATAGTAGTTGCATACCTGTGGACTCAATGCCAAGAATGAATAAGGGTCTGGACGAATGGAACATGTCTTATGAACACTCCAACCCTGAAATTTCATCATATCGATTCTACTTATTTAGTTATTCTTAAATTTCAAAATATAATTTAATAAAAAAAATTAAATGAACTTGTTGAATTTTACCTGATTATCAATGTCATATGTATTATTCAACAATTCATCTGTCATAGCCATCACCTCTGCAACTGATGTAGGCTATGTATTTGCATCATGAGCACTCTAATAATTGTACGTGCAAATAAAATCACAAGTTCCACAATGGTGGTATGGAGCTCGAGGCCTACACGTTTCCTCCACATTAGGCTCTACTAGAGGCCTCACACACTATATAATGGTTTGGGTGAGTGAGCTAATCGACTCCAACGTGTTCACCTCTACACTGTCCTTAACAATGGAAGGAACAATGACATGATCCACCATGGGTTTGGCCAAGGGTCTCGGTGCCAACTGTGGATTACATCGTGCACCAAGTCTATCATGTGTGGAGCCCCCACCTCTACCCTAAAAGTCTAAGATGTCAAAATAATTTTGCATCTTATTGATGACAAACTCATAATAGAGTTTCCAAGAAAACTATTGTGGTACCTCATGGTTATTACATACCTCTTCGCAATCTTCACAATAAAAATGCATACCTCTTCGCAATCCTCGACCTCTTTGACGTGTTGGCAAAATCCTCGTGAAGAATTGCAAGATAAGAGTGCAAAAATTAGAAGAGATTTGGTGAGTGAGAGTTGCAGAGCTGAAAACCTCTAAGCCAAGCTACAAGTGAACAAAAAATAAGGTTAAGAATGCATTTTTTTGTTCTAATAGACTTTTTCTATTTGGTGAGCACAAAATTTGGCGCACACCAAATGAGTAAGTCATTTGGTGTGTGCCAAATGCTCTTTTTTGGCATTTTTTCAATTTGACATCAAAATTGTGTCATGGATCCATGCACTTACCCATGATAAATATTATTTTTCACCCAATTTTAAAAAAAATTAAACTCTGAAATGTCAATTTGAAACCTAAAATTTTTTATTTCACACCCTAAAGCATTTTTTAAAAACCCTATAATTTGGATGTGAACCCTAAGTTCTAAATTATAAACCCTAAAATATCTATTTCAAACCTTAATTTATAAATTATAAACCCTAAAATGTATATTTCAAACCTTAATTTATAAATTTTAAACCTTAAAATGTATATTTCAAACCCTAATTTCTAAATTATAAACCCTAAAATGTCTATTTCAAACCTTAAATTTTAAATTATAAACCCTAATTTCTAATTTAGAAATGTCTATATCTTTGGTGATTCTTTGGAATCTTTATCTTTAACTTAGGGAAATAGCGTCTACCCATGGTTTCTTTCTTTTGTGTTGATTGAATGGGTTCTATTGTTTCTTGTTTTAAACCTAAACCTTTTCTATTATATCCCAATTTATATTTAAGATAGTATATTTAGGTTGATAATTTAAATATTTTATTATTTTAACTTATAAAAAATTATCATTATAACCATAGTGGTAGATGTCTTATCATCAACTAATTTAATAGTGATTATTTAATGACAAGGTCATGTTGTAGCAAAGAGATGATGGTGGTTATACATTATCAATTTATGTATTCTTTTCTCTAGAATATTTATCTAATTTTGTGATCTTTCATAGATTTTGCTAAATCTTGAATCAATGTAACACCAAATTCAAAATAATTTACTTCAAAAATTATTTAAATGTGGAAAAGTGTGTAGTTTTCGAGAAGTTTATAATTTCAGAGAGAATATTATCCTTTAGAAATATCATATAACCTTAGAATCAAATATTTGTTTTAACTTGAATAAACTCAATGTCAAGTTAATTATGCTTGCAATATGTTTTATAAGATTAAATTTAACATCTATTTAAGCACACTCATAATTTGTAAGTTACAAGTATTTGATATTGAAATAGACTTCATTTTTCATTAAATGGTATTGCCTTGTACTTTAGAACTCACGAGTTGAAATGACTATGTAGTAATCTCTTAACCAATTTATGTCTCTTGAGTATTTTATTTATATAAGTTAAAAATATGATAATTTATGATATATAGTGAACTAGATATCTATATGTTATTTTCCTATTTATATCTTTACTTTTAAAAGAGATAATTAATATAGGTTATATCATGTTATTCTCCCTCTTATATTTACATGTTTGTGATAATTAAAATTGATTATGTTAATTTATGTATTTGGCCTTCTCATTAATCATCTAATTGATATATTATTCAACACATGTCATATGCACATCTCTAAAAAATATTTGTTGATAAAATAAAAATTGAACACATGTATATGTGTTTGTACATAAAAATTTAAATGGTATATTATTTATTTTTATGGATTCACTTTTTAGACATAAAAGGAGGGAGATTAATAGCAGTGATAACTTTAGAAACCCCCCTCAAAAAAATATAATAAAATTCTATTGAATATTTTATTTTTTTAGAAAAAATATTATTTTCTATTGGCGAATCTTTCTTTTTTCGAAAAAAATATTAATTTTATTAGCAACTTTTTATTACATCTCCAAAATTTTGTAGAAATTTTTGGCGAACATTGAAAAATAATAAGAAAATGCATTAATTATGATGGTGAATCCATCCAATCTAAAAAAATTAATTCTTCTGGAAAAGTGGGGGCCAAAGGGTGGAAATTATGAATGGACTTAAGGGGTAGAATATAATATTTACTTGCCACCATTGATTTAAATATAATGAAATGAGCCTCATCGCATTCTACAAGGTAAAATATACCAACAATTTGTAATGGACCCTCATTGTATTTTGTGAGGTAAAATGTACCCACAATCTATAATGCTCATGGGGTCTGAAATTGTAGGCCACATGAGAATTACATATCATAGGTATATTTTACCTCGCGAAATACAACAAGGTCCATTAGATTATATTATAAATCAATGGTGGAAACTAAAGATTGGAAATATGGCCCTAAAGAAACTAATAATTATGATATACTATTGGAAAATTAATATAGATTTCTACTATAATTTTTTAAGTTTTGACAAATTTGATCTAATCATGTATCGAATATTACAACAAATTTTTGAGCTAGGTTTTTAAATCATTTGGCGATTTAAATAAGACTATAATAAAATTTTGCAAAAATGTGGTGATTCAAGTCACGTTATAGCTCGAACTATTAGCCAATTGCCAAATATTAGCCACTAAAAAAATCATTCATTAATAGATTGTAGTTAATTTTTGAGGTCTTATAAATTAGTGGGGTTTATAGATCAAACTATGATAAAATACTCAATAGTTTAGTTCACATTAGACATTTATTAGGGGATGCTAGTGCTTATTTTGGTGAGAATTTAGTGCTTATTTTGGGAAAATATTTTTGGTGATTTTTCATTGAGCACATTCCAACAAAATATACTTTAAAATAAATTATTAAAAAATATGTGTTTCCTCGGTATGCCCCCAAAACTAGTGTTAGGTAATATCAAGTGACCAAGTGCATATGCCCTCAAATGGAACCATTGATTTATTCTATATTTATTGCCATCCATGTTCATTATCCTAATAATGACCAAATTCCATTATATTTCAAGTACAACAATTGTACAATTAGGTTCATTTAGGCCTCAACATCAACTATTTAGATTTACCTCCACATTTGGGGTAGGGATGCAAAAAGGTATGTGAAAAGGATGTGTATTGTGATATATAAAAATCAATAGTGTCCTACATATAGGAGATTGGTTGGTGAGAGGATGCATGTCATCTCTCCATCCCTCATGTGGTGGTTGCTTCCCAAAGGGAAGCAACTGATAATAAATATTTTGGTGAGACATTCATTATGGGATCTTAATGCTTATTTTGGTGAGACTTTAGTAAATATTATTTTCCAAATGTGGGAAAAGGTTTTTAGTGATGTTTCATTAAGCATAGTCCAATAAAATGTGCTAGAATAAACTATTAAAAGAGATTTTTTCCTGAGCATGCCCCCAAAACTAGTCTTAGGGAACATTAGGTGACCAAGTGCATATGCCCTTAGATGGAATCATTGATTTACCCTATATTTCTTTCTAACCATGGTCATTATCCTAAAAATGACCAAATTCCATTATATTTTCTACAAAAGTTGTATATTGAGGTTTATTTAGGTGTCAATGCCAATTATTTAGATTTATCTCCACATTTGGTGTAGGGGTGCAATAGGGTATACGGCAAGGATGCATATCATCATAAAAATAGATAGCCTCCTAATTATAGGAGCTTGGTTGGTGAGAGGATGCATGTGATCTCTCTATCCCTTAGTGGTATTGGTGATCATGTGGTCATTGCTTCCCTTTAGTAAGCAATTGATAGTATTGCTATGATTTTTATACAAAATCAAATGATATTTATAGGTTATGTGGGATAGTTCTTGATAAGGCATCCACATAGGTCATATACTCACTTAGATCCCTATTGTGTTGTAGGAATCCCATCTCTAGAGGATCTAGATCACATTACAACTAATGTTCAGATTCAAAGGGTGGTATGTTTTATATTTGAGGACCTCATGAGGGCATATTAGGTGATAGCATCATAATTGGTGATTCCTTTGTTAGGTGTTAATGTTTATGTGGGTTGTATCCTTGTAGTTTTGGAAAGTCTAGCTACTGGCTCACATCGTTCTAATATAGATCCTAGAGTTATATATTTTAGTGCGACACATGAGTCACATCCTAGAGAAACACAAGCATCTACTAATCATTTTTTTTCTCCAAAGGCTCAACCTATGACACCTAATTCACTTGAGAAGGTTGTAGGTGATATGGTTTTTGTATCTCATATGATTTCTATAGGATCAATGTCATTTCACCTTCATAATATATTGCATATATCATTTCTATAACTACTAGATCAAAGAACTTTAGATGATTTGATGGGTCCCCTAAGTATATTTGTAGATTATGATATTAATACTCATGGTGCAATGACATAGGTATATATATTTTTATTTAAGTTAAATTTATACAATAAAATTTGAAATGTATATGCTTGTATTCCTAAACAAATGAATAATATTTGAAAGTAATTTTTTTTTTTTTACATGGATGTGTAGCTTGAGGTAGTCTATAGTGTAGAGCTTCCCCTAGTTTCTAATCAACTGATGTCGATAATCATATAGGCAACTTAACGAAGCTACATATCCCCAAATTAAGTAGTTCATTGTCCAAAAGGGGGCTTCATTAAATTTCCAACTAGGGAATCATAAACTTGAGATGATGTCGGAACTACGTATAGTTGAGAATCCTAAACTTCCTTATTTGACTAAGTATAGGTTATTGAAAAAATGTAAACACATCTAAAATCTTCCTAACTAAAAATAACTCCTAATTAGAGAACTAGGTAAGCAAATACTAGTTATTGTAACTACTATGAGTACTTATCATTCATGGACTGTAACTGATGCCTCTCTATGCTACACCATAACCTAAATCAACTAATCACTTAATAGCATTGAGTAGAAAGTAAATTAGAGACTTCAATTCAAGAATTACAATATAACATTCAATGTAATGTAAATTGGAAACTATAATTCAGAAAATACAATTCATAATATAACTAACCATCTAATCTAACGAGGATTATGTAGTACCTCAAGTGGCCCTTTCTTGATCTTCCGTATTCCACAATATCTCCTTTTGATTACTAACTTGGGAAATCATGAAACTAAAATACTCTCTTTATTGTAATTCAAACATACACAGAGCTTAAAACAAAATATAAAAAATATGATATTCAATCTAAGTTCATGCAAAAATCTAGCTGGGCGGTATCTCACAAGAGTATCCCCATATATAGGGTCTATGGGAGTCTCATTATTCAAAAACTATAAACAAACTATGAGAAACTGTCAACTCTTCCAAGAAAACAAGAAGAAGACTATGTCTTAAACTTAATAGAAATATAAAAGTAGGTAGAACTAGAAGTGTTGGAATTCAATAAGGACTCTACTACAATCAAGCAGGCTGTTATAACATAAATTTTCTTAATAGGATAGAGCTTTAATGCAAGCCATTAGTCATTGTTAGAACATGCCTTTTCTTCCTCTCATGATTTATTGAAGGGATGGAATAACACATCGATATTCATGTGCACATCCTCAAACAATCACTTGCATCTTATTATGGAAATATGTATGTATTGTAGCTAATTGACTCCTCTAGTTATGTTGAACTATCATCCTTCTGTTGTAGGTTGAGAATCCTTTTGTTGTGGGTTGACAAGTTCTTCACTCCAAGGGTTAATTTTTATACCTTAAGGCATTTTTCATTATTAGCAACAATAATTAATCATGCAATTCTACTAAATCTCATAGAGATTCAAAGTTCATGCACTCATTCTTTAATATAATATATCATCTTCAAATGCTTTGAAATATTTTAAAGTATATGAAAAAGGTTTGGAAATGTCTTTTGAAGTTTATCAAAAATAAGATTAAAACATGAAACTAAAGCAAGGAACTAGAGATTCCTAGGACTCATCATCCCCCCAACTTAGCTTTCTGCTTGTCTTCAAGCAACTTAGGGTCTCTATTTATATTGCAATGCAACCTCTCTATAGTCCTCTATGTTGGTGACCCCTTCACCCTACTTTATGTAGAACCCTTTTTGCTCTACTATTTTCTCCCATATGGATTTCTCTACTACATCTATCTCTTGTCTTATTCTTTTCCAATGTGGGATTGGGAACAAGAGAATAGGAGGATGGAATGTCAAGGGGAAACAAGGAACATCATTTTCAAGGGAGGTTGAAATGTATTTGTGGGCTCTTTTTATTGTTGCTAAGTAGTTGAATATTGAATGGGGCTCCTTCTTTCTTAGCTCTGGTATTAATTCTCTCCATTTGTACTGAGAGAAATCAAGTGCTTCTTTTCCTATCCCTGATGCTAGTGCTTGAAACCTTTTTTAGTCATTTTCCCTGCATTTCAAAATATTTTCTCTCACCCAACTTCTTTCCACCAATTCAATCCATTCTTCCACTACCTTTTGAGGATACTTAGGTTTTTCTCTAAGTAGAAGGGGAAATGGCTTCTCCCTTTCTTGATAGTTTCTTTGAATTTTTCCTTTTTGATGTTCATTCCTCATAAATGAGGAAATTTCCTTGATTTGAACATCTCCCGAAAAAATAGGTGGGTTCCAAGAAGAGTCATGAGGAATGGCCAAATTATGCATGTAGAATTCACATAGTTGGTCTTGCATATCTAGCATAGCTCGTTGGTATGTCTCTAAAAATAAGGTAGGTAAAGATAGGGAAACTAAAAGATCGTTGATCAACTGACTAAATTAAAAGCTTAGAAATTTGACTTGCATAAATAGGGTGTAAACCCTAGTAGGTGGTCTACATTTTAGAAGTTGCATTGTTTTGTCAGCCATCTCCTCTATTTTTACTTTTAATTTATTAATTTTTGCATCCTTCTTTTCAATTTCTTTGGTATGTGTTGATATTAATTCAAACTTTTCTTTCTCCCAATCCTTTTACATTTGGGAAAATTCCCTTACTCTATTCCATAGCTCAATACCAAGGGTAACCACAATGGGGGTTCTAGGCATTCTTGGGGGTGCATTTTGGTTTACAAGATATGAAGTTTCCTTGTTGATCTCGGAAATGGCCAATTGTGCCAATTTTTCTAATCTTGACCCTTGCTGTTCAAAAGAATGTAACCTTTTCTCTAAGGCTACTTGTAGTTATTTTCTCTCATTTTTCCCTTTAAAAAATAATTCTTCTTATTTTCCAAGAATATCTTCTCATCAATCTCAATAAGTGAAAAAAACCCTTCCTCAAAAATTGGGCCTTTCTATAAACAAGTCTTCATATTTCAGAGTTTGAGCTACTACTTAGAATATGGGTCATAATGTTTTGGAATTATCATGACCACTAGGCATCTTCTCCTCTTGGAAGTCTATTTTAGATTCAACTATAACAAAATTTTCCTTTCGAGTCTTAGCCTTCCCATTTGTAAGTCCCTTTTTATTGAGGCAGTGTGATTGCCTTCTTGGTTGTACTGGCCTCTTTTGTCTCTTTTTGGGTGCAAAGGTGGAGGCTTCACTTTTTCTTTTCTATTTCTTAGGCTTAGAAATGATTTTGGAAGAGGTGATGTTTTTTGGTTCCTCCTACGCTATGATCTACTCTATAGAAGTTGCAGGTTATTTTTCTTGTACCTCTAGCTTTGCTTGCTCACCAATATTGTAGGTAAGTGAAACAACGGGTGAAGCAAAGGATACATATTCCTCTTTTGAAGTCGCAAAAATCTTATTCATTTTATGTTCCTTGTTTGTTTCCTCTTCCTATAGCCTCATAATAATATCATTAATATTATTGTAGGCTAAAAATTCTTCCTAATATACATTAAGGAATTGAGTTCTGAGACTCCTTTTTCTCAATAGGGTGACTAAAAAAATGTGACAATGCAGATTGATTTCTTTTTCTCTTGTACTTAGAATTTTTTTCTTTAATAGATTATATAAAAATTTAGAAATGTGGATTGAAAAATAATTTGAGCTCCCTTTGGGTTAATATTGATATTTTGCATAAGCCCTAACCCCTTTTTCATTGGCCTTGCGCACTTGCTCCACGTGCCCACCAAAGCTCATTGAAGGGGTTTATCCCCTTGCTTCTATTTCGAGCTTCATCTCTTCGCCACATGTCAGAAGCATGTTGTTTGGGAGCCCTCTCTCCTTTGTTTCTCCTTCGAACACCGCCCGCGTGCCACATCGGATCATTTCTTGGGTAGCTTTTTTGCAATCCCAATAGCCAATGTTCGAACTCAGACCTCTCCACATGTCAGCTCTGTAGGGATTTTAATTGAAGGGTTGGAATGAACGAGTGAGAAGTTCCACCTCTTCGCCATGTGTCCTAACCGGCTATATGGGTTAGTGACATGTGTCACCTGGAGATTTTTGCTACTTCTTCCTTGGGACCACAACCATCATTTGTTGGGAAGCGAATCTTGTTTGAAGGCGACTGCATGTGATGAATTGAATCTTTTTGTTCTAACAATTTTGGGAAATCATGGCGACATGTATCATTACTCATATCTGGGAATATTTTTAGTTACTGGCTTGATGGCGGTGGGTGATCTATATATACTGCTCTTACTCTTTGAGTAAGGGTTCAAAAATTAAAGAAAAGAGACTAAAGAGCTCTAAGCCTTTGCAATATTTTCTGATTATTGTATTGAGATTTAAAGACTGTGCCAATTGTTCGGCCTCTCTATTTATTAGTTGATATAAGATATTATACTATGCTACTTGTTGTATTAAGTAGTTTATCTATAAATTTTATAAGTTCAATAGAAAATTACTATTTAGATCATGTCTAAGACTCTTCTTGTTTAGTAGATGTATGCAGAAATTATACTATGTCATTTGATTAACTGCTTAAGATTTTCATCTCTGTTTTTCTATTATTCTTGGACATGCAGATTGTTGAATGAGGCCTCAAACCTCATCTGAAAGGAATTTTTCTCGTCCCTACATAACTAAATCTTGGTGCATCACCTTAGGTTAGACTTTATTTTTATACCTGCTTCCTTTTCCCTTTCCAACCCACCCCCCCCCCCCAATTACAAGAAGAGTCGACTTCTTTAAAAAATTTGGAGGTTACTCAGTTCAGTGCATTGGTCCCCCATTTACTAAGTTTCCCATAAGGCTATTTTCCTAGCAATTTTAGGCATCAACAATTCTTTTTCTAGCACGCTCGGTGGGACCGTATTGAATGTATCCAAATTTAAAAAGGGTGTATGAACCATAGACCTATTATTGTTGGAATGATGGATGCACAGTGTCCTCTATGAAGTTGCAGTCTTCAATGGAGGACCTTTTCCAAGAGGAAATATTCAACCACACAGAAAGTATTACAACAATGGCATTCAAATAGAGATTCTGTTATAAGATATAATATGATAATACAAGAGTACATATGCCTGATTATATAGGAAAGAGAAAAACCTAGAATGCACAAGATGTTGCCAAGTGTCTAAATCACACTACATGTGATAACATAAAACCCTGACAACCTACCTAGGGAATGATGAATTGATTGAGATAAGTTCTAGAAAAGACAACTCATCTTCTAGAAGGAATCTTATCTCCTACAAACATGGAAAGGGTAGTTACCCCCTTATTTATGATTTATTTAATTATGCAACATAGGACTAAATTATTAAATGAAGACCTAAGTTAACTTATGCTAGTGTAATAAATAATTAATTACACTAACACCCACCCATAAGTGCAACTTAGGGAGGAAATGAAAAATGCAATGATTATGCAGAGATGATGGGTCCTGACTACATGATAGCCAGTTTAGGTACCCATGTACAAATTAAAAATGAAAAAGAAACTAATCTCCCAAAAACAAAGAAAAGGAGAAAACCTCTCTCCAAAAGGGAGATGAAATGCAGAAAAGTGATGATTGGAGGACTCAATATCATCCCCCCAAGGACTACAATCATCACAAAAATACAAAAAGATCAAAAATAGGAGAATAGATATCCCCCCATAAAGGAGAGTGGTCCCCTCAAGGATGTCTTCAAAGCTTGTGGAGAAATGAGAATCCAAGTCTGCAAGACCTGTTGTGAACTCATCTGGATGCCACAAGTCTGAAGAGGTAGATGAGCCCTAATATGCTGAAATAAATCTCCACTGAGAAATAGATGACGAAGAAGATGGTACCAAAAGAAGGGCCAATTCAATCCAACCACCACAACCCTGGTGAGGATGAGAATTGCTTCCTACCTTGGAATCTGGAGAATTAGGAACTGGCGGAGTGTAATCCCAAAACTTGGAGAACTTGTACACCTTGGACTAGTGATCAACCTCACCATATGAAATGCGTGTATCAAAATCATCCCTAATGATGTATAAATCAGATGTGAACTCAATCTTAAGACCCTCTTGAGCAAGCTGATAAACAAAAAGAAGATTGTGAGCCATTAATGGAATATAAAAAACATCATGCAAATACCTCCCCTCCAAAGTAACATCACAAATAGTAGCAACATGAACAATGTCTGCATTTGTAGTGAACATCTTGTCAAACTTTGGAGGTCTCATAATATCCCAAAGGATATGATCCCTGGAATAGGTTATGTATCTAGAAACACCTGATTCAATGACCCGTCCTTCTCATCTATCAACTAAGGTAGTGATCAAAGCTTGTCCCTTGCCATGAATCTTAGTTGTGGAAATTCTTGCAATACTTGAAGATGACTCTTCATGTGAAGAAGAGTGGGGTGACTTGACAAAAGAAGAAGGAAGAGTGATGTTATGATCCTTAAGAATATATCTTAGTTCATGAATTTACTTCTTAAAACATGTCTCCTCATGATGTCCAAACCCACTACAAAAACTGCATTTGGGCCTCTCCTTCTTAGGCCTTTATTCCTTTTGATGTGATGATTCAGAGGATCCTATCGTATATTTTCCCTTATTCTTTCCTTTCTCTTTGGATGGTGCTGCAATAAGAGCATGAGACTTCAAACATGAATTAGCTTGGCTGAGTTTAGATTGCTCCCTTGTCAACCGCTCATGAAAAGTGTCAAATGAAGGCATCACAAAACTGTTTCCAAGGCCATCCATGGTAGAATATAAGGAAGTAGCAAAATAAGAAAAAATAACCTTTCAACTTGGACAAGATCATGAAGATGCATTCCTTTTCAGTTTTGTTTTTACCACACCCTAATAGTTGTGTCCTCAAAGACTTGAATTTCACTAAATAGTCATCGATGGAGGGGAACGAACCAACTGAGAGTGAAGCAAGTTCTAATTCTAATTGAAGTGCCCAAATATCACTTATTGAACTAAACAAAGTTTTAATCTTGTCCCAAACCTCCTTGGGAGTGGAGCACCCCTCAATGTGAAAAAACACATTTGAATTGGACACATGAAGAGCAATCAATCTCATAGCCTCCTCACACTTGATACGATGTTGGAACTTCTCATATTCCCTAGTCAAATGTGGTTTATTTTCATCCAAAGTAGACCATAGGCCTTTTGACCAGAGGAGATGCTGCATGAAAATTTTCCATGTGTGATAGTTGTGGGGTGTAAGTAGCTCAAAACCTGATTCAGCCATTAGAGAAAGAAGAAATACAAAAGACAAAATATATCTGAAATGAAATTCTATAAATCTGATGATATTGTAATACCTCTATGATGCTACTGAAATGACATAATTTGGACAAACTAAAAAAGAGATATCACCTTCCAAGCCCAAATTAGGGTTTTTACTTCATGTGACTATAATGTTTCATAGAAGTAGAATCCTGAAAATTAGAGTTCACCACCTTTCCAACGATATCTTGTTTGTTGAATTTTGATATCGTATGTAGAAGATATGGCCTTCGAAAGATTTCTGCTAAAATGAGTGAGCACAGGCTAATTAAGCGCAAAATTTGAGCACTCTGGGGCTAAAAAAAAGCCCTTGGTCTCTGATATGAGCGTAGGTGATGGGGCAAAAAAAAACACTCCCCTGGATTAGGTGGCATCGAGGCGATGATCGGGTGGTGGATGAGTGGTGTGGCTGATGAAGAGGGTTGCGCTATTCAGAAGGGAGCGGAGCCCTCAGTTCTCCTAGTGGTTGGGGTCTTTGGCAGGTGCGTGGTCATGGGCGCTCGAAGGATGTTGGGACAAACACCAGTGGGAGGAACATAACGACCAAAATGAACAAATGTCGGCGGTAGGCGAAGGCCAGAGGTCCGGCGACAATGGATGACACAGACTGATGATGGTCGGGTGATGTCGATTGATATGTCAGAGCTGACCACACTCTGCAGACTGGTCGGTGGAGCTGACAAAATTAAATTTTGAATATTGCTTTTTAGAAATTCAAAATTTATTAAAAATGTTGATATAAATTTTTTAAATCTATAGAAAAATAATAAGAATGTTGACGAAACCACAAACTATAGTGCAATATATATATATATATATTAATGCTGACTGGTAATTAAATTGTAGGTCACTCGCAGAAGTAAATTTTTTCCAAAACTTTAGGAAAATTAGCCTAATTTTTGAAATAAAAAAGCCTGATGATCTAAAAAAAAATTGTGTTTTGAGAGGACTGAAAGGGAGATTTGTTTTTTGCAAATTTGTATGGATAGTACAAAAAATGCAAAACCGTAAATGATACCTCAAATATTTATCGGTAGAAATATCTTCGATTTTGGCGAATAGGCAAGCGATCTATAGGTTTTGAGGCCTTCTGAGCACAATGGAGAGGTTGGATAGAACCTGATCTGCACCAAAAAATAGCTTGGTCTCTGGGTAGAACCAACTAGCCTATAAAGAAAAACCCTCGAGCTTGCAAAGAATCTCACAAGCCAACTTTCTTGATGCTGGGATGAATCTTCATTGGAAAAACTTTGATACCGTGTTGGAATGATGGATGCACAGTGTCCCTGATGAAGATGCGGTATTCAATGGAGGACCTTTTCCAGGAAGAAATATTCAACCACACAGAAAGTGTTGCAATAATGGCATTCAAATAAAGATTCTATTATGAGATATCAGATGATAATACAAGAGTACATATGCCTGATTATATAGGCAAGAGTAAAACCTAGAATGCACAAGATGTTTCCAAGTTTCTAAATCACACTACATGTGACAACATAAAACCCTAACAACCTACCTAGGGAATGTTGACCTGATTGAGATAAGTTCTAACAAAGACAACTCGTCTTCTAGAAGGAATCTTATCTCCTACAAACATGGAAAGGGTAGTTACCCCCTTATTTATGATTTATTTAATAATGCAACCTAGGACTAAATTATCAAATGAAGACCTAAATAAACTTTTGCTAGTGTAATAAATAATTAATTACACTTACAATTACTAGATCCCAAACTGCGAATAACCCTGGTCTGCTAATGCCACCGTTGGTAACAATACGAACTAGAACCCATCTAGTAAACATCCCGACCCCTCCAATAGCCATGTTGCCAATAGCGAACAAAAATTATGTGGCATGGGATACTGGAAGCCCTCTCATAGCACCAGCAACACTAGTTGTTTGGGCTAATATCTCAACCTCTTCTTTAAAAGTTGTACCAAAATTTATCGAGGATGGCTCGAAGACACCTTTCAAACATCTACAAGATGTGGCAGACATATGTCTGGTGCATGGTGTAACTAATCAAAACATAGCACTGAGGCTACTTGCAACCTCTTTCAAAGGCAAAGACCTCGATTGGTACCTCACTCTGGGAGCAAATACCATCGATACCTGGGACCAACTTGGAGATCCTTTTTATGAGCGCTTTTCAAACAACGAAGATTGGTCTTTTCTTTTCTAGCAGCTGGTGACTATTAAATGAGACCCTCAAGAGACCATGACCGAATTCAATGCTAGGTTCCATACGACTTGGCAGAGGATCCAAACCATGATCCACCCACCTCCTAATTTGGCATTCATGTTCTACCTCGGCCCATGATGCCTTTATTTATAGAATTGTTTGCTCTCGCTCTGGAGATAGCTTCAATTAGTGCGCATGCTCCTCCTCAATCTATGTATGCATATCCAAGAACACAACAAAACACCACTTCTACATCTTACATTTCAAGGGATGAGATAAACGATGTCAAGGAGTTGCTACGAAGTATCTTGAATGAAATAACTACCATTAAGGAGAATCAATCCATGCCCTAAAAGCTAGCTTACCAAAATTACCAAGGCGAAATACCTTCCTACCAGTAGAACCAATTTCAAGGAGGCTCGCACATGAATTCAAAAACTCAATCGAGTAATCAGATGGTTCTAGTACCTACTCCACTGCCTGATTCCCCACCGAGTTCAAACAAAGATTTGGTAGTGAGGAAAAATAATCTCGTGGATGATATCAACCCCTGGTGCTTCCCCTGCAACGGAGCACATATGCCCCAAAATTGTCTGTGTGGAAATCTACAACAAAGAGTGGCAAAATAGTGCAACCAAGGTATAGTGTCACATTCAAGAGGTTATGCATATACCTCTCCACGTATGGAAAATGTGGTACTCACCGTGCGAATGCAAGGGATGTCCCTAGAGCAAGAAATGGATATAACTCTCGAATACACGCTCTTCTCATGGATGGAAGAAGAGGAGGCATTATTTGCAAATGAGGCATCCACATCGAAAGCTTCATAAGTGCAATCAAATTACAATACTCACTTAAAGAGGAGATTCACGGGTGAACCGATCACACAACCCAAAAGTGCTCCCGACCAAGATTATGCTACCCTATAATTGCTCAAAAATCTCCCCCTCACAAGGAGATTATTATAAAAAGATCTAAGGAGAAAATTTTTGTGAACCTGCCACCATTCAATGTGGTGGAACAATTGAGGAAATCCTCTTCTAATGTATCTCTTTGGGATATCTTAGTTATTCCAGAGTAGAATTCATTGCAGCAGAAGGCCCTACTGGAAGATACAAGCATAGAATTGACAGAGCAATCCTACAAGGGAAGTCCCATTGATACACCATCTCAGGACAAAGTACTCATGAATTATAGAAAGGAAATCTCTATTGAAAGTAAAGGTAATCCTAAACTGAAACCCTTCTTCTTGACCCTCATTATGGGTAAGAAATTGTTGCACAATTCTATGATCGACTCTAGTGCTCACACCACAGTCATGCCCAAGCAAATAGCTGAAGCCTTAACACTTAGCTATGAACCTTTAAATAAAGGGGTTATGCAACTTGATGGGAATAAGTTTGATACTGTAGGTATCATCAAGAACCTACCTTTGACTATGTTCTCCTGCCCTAGAATCACTATTTCACAAGATACCGTGATCATCAATGTCCTTCCCATGTTTGGTCTTTTCTTATCCTAGGAGTTCACTTCTGTGATTGGCAGATATATTTCCTTGGATTGGTCACACTTGATCCTTAGGACCAAACATGGAGCTAAAATGAAGATAGTATTTGAACCCTTGCATTCGTAACATGTAGAAAATGAAGCCATGATCAAATTTGAGGCTACTCATACTTCTATCACCAAGGATGAGATGTATTGTACTAAGTTACTAGAAGACAAGAAGGTCACCAGAGACAAAACTAATCAAGAGGAGGTCCTCTCGAGTGAATTTATAAACACTGATCCTTTCGTAAATTATCATGCAACCGGGTTGGGAACTTATGACATCTATGTTGAAGATCAAGTGATTCTAAGGGTCACAAAGAAACCAAAGGGCGATCAAGCCTCAGGGCCATGGATGTTGCATTTTGATGGAGCAGGATGTAAAGTCGGTGTAGGAGTTGGGATATGTTTGACATCCCAATCCAATGAAAAGATACTTAGGTCTTTTCACTTTCAATTTGCCTATTTGAACAATGAAGCCAAATATGAGGGCCTAGTGAAAGGTTTAAGCCTTGTAGAGCGGATGGGTGTTAAAAAAAATATGGTGTTCAAAGACTCTAAGTTAATAGTAAATCAAGTCTGGGGAGTCTCCGCAGCAAAGAATGTCCACATAAGATCTTATAGACATCGGGTTTGGAACCTGATTGGAAATTACAAAGCTTTCAATATTCAGGCAATGCTCAGAGATTAGAATGAAACTATAGATCACATGACGACAATAAGGTCCCAATTTGACCCTTCTTTTGAGTTGATTGAGAAAATGTACTATGTGCAAGTAATCATCCGATCTACAATCCCAAATAATCACCAAAGTCGACGAGTGTTCGAAAATGATGAACACACCACCTCATTCATTCCACATTCAAGAGAATTCACTAACCAACTCCAACCGAAGATTGCAGAGGTCTATGAAGGGAAAATTATCTAGCTCAGGTCTAACAAGCTTCCCAAGGGACTTGTCAGTCTCAAAAACCTATTTGACTGTGACCATGCCAGGAATAACAAGAGGAGGTTTGTAGGGAATAAAAGTGATTATGCAGACCTCCAGGTCAGAGATGGAATGAAGCTTAAGGTTGGGATAGGCATCCCACATCATGATAAAGAACGACTCATACATTTTTATGAAAGATATGGAGGATTAGTAGCCTGGTCATATGATGACCTTAAGGGATATGATCCTAAAATCATCCAATATACTATAGAGCTGATGGAAGGCGCAAAACCTATTCGTGAGAAGCAAATGTCATACACCACACAATAGCATCAAGGAAAAAATAGAGCCATGAAGGTCCGATTAGTCGAGTTGTTGGATGTGCAAGAGAAAAGAGAAAAATCTATGATGGCCATGAACAACAAACAACCGGTAGTCAATAAGTGGTTCGACAAAAAGACTCCTGACCAGAATCTTAAGTGTGGAGACTTAGTGCTAAAATTCAACAAGAGAGATGCTAAGCCTAGCCAAAATGGGAAATTTGATAGTCCATGGGAAGGCCCTTTTCATTTATTCAATGCAAGCAACATAACATATTTGAATGGGAAATTATGGAAAAAGAAGCATTGGGAATTTAGGTCAAAACAATTCACCTAAAATTGTTCAATTAGCTTCGTTAATAATTTTCCCTACGTAAATATGTAATTATTTCCTTTATATTTTGTTTGGCTTGAGATTTGGCATAGAACCCATGTTACAGAAAGTGGAGAAGTGCAAAGGAGACATAAAATTGACAAAAAGATCTTTATATTCATATGCTTTGAAGTATTACAATTCAAAAATGGCTCTCTAGACATACTTTCCGAGTATGTGTATTAACCACCTTCTGAGGAATATATACAAAAAGGAAGAGAAGGGAATTTATTCTTCAATCGGAGCAGCATCAACATCGGTAGTAGCAAGTACATCGACAATTACATCAGCAAGTGCATCAGGAGCAACAACAACATCAAGAGCATCTGTGACAACAACGATGATTGGAGATGGGAACACCAAATTTCTAAAGTCGGTGTACCAATCCACGTCATAAAAGAGTATTACATTGTAACATCTCAAGAGGAATTTGCAAGCATGAAAAACTCTGACAGTGTTCTCCTATCGTCATAAGGAAAAATCCGCCCAAGAATGGCACCCAGGGCACCACTATGTCTTCTTCAATATATTGACAAAGATCACTGCCTATGCGAAGACTAAGGCCATACACCCCATTGGTCACGACTTCACCCTCTGACGTAGCACTTTGGGAAGATCTCCTTGACGATTCTTAGTATCATCCACTTCAGTGTCTGAATGTTGAGCAAAGATGCAACAAAATAAGAGAAAATGTCGGTATTCACTCTGTACTTGTCTTCATACTGTATGCAATCCCTCCCCAAAACCCATTTTATCGAAATAATTACCAGGGAATTCTTTTTCTTAGTCATCCGCTTTAAACGTTGGCTAGATATCTCACCTAGGAAAGCCACCTATGACTTATTGCTAGTGATCCTAAGAGGAGTATCCATTGCCCTTACAAAAAAAACCCCAATCACCAGTATAATTTCTGCTAATATCCTTAGGAGTGTTTATAGACCTAAGTTGAGTACATGTGTGCGATAAGCATGATGATCAAGAGAAAACTCGAGAATTCCCCCAGGGTTGTGATCTCAAAAATCCCACCAAGTTGTGGTTGTTGTGTACAAATTGTTGCGTGCAAATTAGGAGGAGGTAATTAATCATCTTAAACTGGTGGCAGGTGCAGGTGATGGTCCGCACGACCAAGTGCTATGTGCCAAGTTTGTGGACGTTTCTTAGTCTCCAAGGATGAACTCAAATCTTTTTGAGTAATTATGACACCCTTTTCTTAATCACTTTTTCCAAGGTTATTATGTGAAAAAGCATGCAAAAAATTTCATATATCTTTCCTTTGTAGCTCAATTTCCCAAGGGTTGGTACTATAAGTCATGAGGATTGGTTATCATCATGAATTATTGTCTTTTCAAAGGAGTGGGAATTCATTTTGCACGCATGAAAGGAGTTGGCAGTACATGCCAAATTTATTGCAGGAAAGACAACCGTTGTCTACAACTCTAGTCGAGAATGGAAAGTGTTGCATACACAAGAATAACACTAAGGAGTCTTGAATATGCATTTCATTGCCAGATATTATGAGTACATGGTTTGCTAGAAAAAATCGAATTGAGTTGCAAAAGTTCCAGCATTGGAAAAATTAAGAGTCCTAAAATGGCCCAGTGTTGGAACAAGTGCCTCAACTTCTAGCTTGAACCTCTAAAAAGGACTTGGCGAAATACTTTATGTTCTGGTCCTTACCACTCTAGCGTTGGGAACAATTATTAGAGGCACAGTTGCACGGTTTACCGCCTTACCACGGGCCTCTGTTGTTCTGTCCGCAGTTGGGCGGTGTTACCACCATACCATGGAGTCATTCTCGCGGTAGCGTAGTAGACTAGGCAGTCGATTTAGACGTTTACCTCTCTACCGCAGGGGTTGCTTGAAGGTGGCGTAGTGGCCGCGGTGAAGGGTGACTATCTGCAAAGATTGCTTACTATCATACTGCGATGGCCTTTTTGCCATGTCACGGTGGCACGGTAAGAAATGGTGGTCAATGAAGATGCTTACCTCCTTACCGTGGAGGTCATGTGATCACAGCACAGTAGCACGGTGGGATCGACAACCGGCATAGGTAGTTATCGCTATAACGCAGAGAGTTGATTTGAGCTCAGCGGTGGTGCGGTGAAGGTGGCAGAGCGGTGGTCAAGTGTCTACCACCATACCGTGACGGTGCCTTTGCTTTGTCATGGTGGTGCGGTATGTCTACCGCCAGACCATGAAGGTTGAGTATGAGCTGAGCGGTAGCGCGGTACACCACACTACCGCAAGGGCTGTTTCAAAGGCCTGTGGTGGCGCGGTAAGAGGAGTTCGGTGTTTGTTTTGACCGGTCTGACTCGACTGGAAGTGGTGAATGAATGGAAAGGTGACACATGGCATGTTTTCATTGATCAACAACTATGTATGAAAGTTGTGTGTGCATTAACTGTGTGATCCGATTCGGTGGGTGACATGATTCAATTATGGTAAATGGAATTAAATGCCTGGGTGGCCCAATGTGTGATTGCAGGAAGACTTGGATGGGAAGTGATTGGATTTGCTTGTCAGAAAGAGGAGTAATTAAATACACCTGATTGGTTGGTTGATTTGATATGCATGTAAGACTTGTAACAGTTGCATGAGTGTAAGAAGAAACAAAAAGATGACGATGAGTCTGGTTTTTTCATGGTATGTTGCAATAGCATTGTAATACAGAGAAGAAATTTTGGGAGAGGTCTGGTAACTTTGTATGTAATCTTTTTATTGTAATACAAAGGGATTGCTCTTGGTCTGGTGGGTTTTTTCTCGAAAGGGTTATCCCACGTAAATATGGTGTTATCTCAGTGATTGGTTATTTCTTCTACTCTTGTTATCCTATATGTGTGCATCTTAAGTGTATGAAGTTTAAAATCTAGTCTTTGCACTTCTCCTATGTGGTTTTAGTGTTAGGAAAGCATTTTAGCACTGTTGCTTTTCATTTCAAGTGGTATCATATCCTGGGAGTTGTGTTATCCTTGTTAGTAGAGCTATTTTTTTGTACTAATATTGTTCTAGTGGGAGTCTTACAAAGTTAGAAACAAGTTCTGTTTGTGATGGAAAGTACATCAGGTAGAGTAGAGATTGAAAAATTCAATGGTGGCAACTTTGAGTTGTGGAAACTCAAAATGGAAGATTTGCTTGTGGTTAGAGACCTCTGGGTTGTTTTGTCTGGAACTATGCCACAAGGTATGAAACAAGAAGATTGGGATCTTGTAGATAGAAAAGCTAGAGACTTGATAAGACTTAGTCTGGCCGATTCTATACTCCTGAATGTCCATGCGGAGAAGTCTGGAGCTTCGATATGGAAGAAGCTTGGTGACATTTATTAGGGAAAGTCTCTAGTAAATAAGTTATTCCTGAGGAAGAAGGTGCATTTGTTGCAGACCATCTGAACTCATTTAATATGAGTGTTGCTTAGTTGACATCTATGGGTGTGAAGATAGAGGAGGAGGATCGATGCATGCTCCTGTTATATTCATTGCCTAACACTTGGGATCACCTTGTAATGGCTATTGGAAGTACGACCATTACTTTCAAGATGGAAGACGTTTTTGCCTCACTGTTGTCTGAAGAGATGCGAAGGAAGTCTTCAGAGATGGCCAAAGAGGCCCTTTCTGTTTGAGGTAGATCGAAGGAGAAATGCAAGAAGAAGGACAAAAATTCTAAATCTAAATTTGAAGGGAGATCAAAGTCTCCTAGGAAAAATTCCAAGGTGAAATGTTGGAACTGTGGGCAACCTAGTCATATCCAAAAGGATTGTAGGGAGAAGAAGAAGAAGAAGAGTAACTCTTCAGACAATGACTCTTCTCAGAGTGATGCAGATGCCTTCATTATAGCTTTGGTGACTTAAGAATTAGATGATGTCTGGCTAGTTGACTCAGGTGCATCTTTCCACTTGACGTCTCATAAAGATTAATTCAATAAATACAAAAAGTATGATGGTGGAAAGGTGTACCTGGCGAGTGATTCATTACTGGAGATTGTTGGCCATGGAAGAGTCAAAATACAATTCTGTGATGGAAGAATCAAAGGGATTGGTGATGTACTACACATACCAGGTTTGGCTCGTAACTCACTTTCTATCAGTAAGCTTAATGGTATTGGTGTGGAAGTTTCTTTCTTGAGTAAAGGATGTAAAATGGCTAGAGGCTCTATGGTGCTAGCTAAGGGTGTACACAATGGCACTCTATAAAAGTTGGATGCATGTCTTGTTCAATGCAACAATGCCTCTATAAAGTCAAGCAAAGATGCTCTTGTAGAGAAGGATGATGAAGCTCTTCTAGGTGCAAATGCCTTGGAGGTGAAACTCTCAATAGAGAAGACCATGATGTGGCATCATAGACTTGGTCACATAGGTGAGAAAGGTTTAAAAACCTTGAAAAATAAAAATCTTGTTGAAGGGCTTATTGATTGTAACCTTTAGTTTGATTTTTGTGAACATTGTATTTATGGAAAGCAAGACCGAGTTTCATTTTATTTGAGTCCTCATAAATCTTCTCGTGTACTAGATTATGTTCATTCTGATGTGTTTGGTCTAGTGAATGTTCCTTCGTTATCGAAGTCTATATATTATGTTTCTTTTATTGATGACTATTTGAGAAGGGAATTTATATACTTTCTTAAGAGTAAATCAGAAGTGTTCAGTTAGTTTAAAGAATTTAAAACTTTGGTATTAAATCAGACTGGAAGGAAAATTAAATGCTTGAGGATGGATAATGGTGGTGAGTTTTGTTTTTTAGATTTTGAAAGGTACTGCAAAGACCATGGGATTAAAAGGCATAAAACTACACCTTATACTCCATAGCAGAATGGAGTTGCTGAAAGGTTGAACAAAAAATTAATGGAGAGAGCGAGAAGTATGTTGAGTAGTTTTGGTCTGGAGCAAATTTTTTGGGTTGAGGCTGTGGCTACAACATGTTACCTGGTAAATCGTTCACCTTGTTCTTCTCTTGTTGACAAAACACCTTTGGAAGCTTGGTCTAGTAAGAATCCCTCTCTACGACATATTCATGTCTTTGGCTGTGAGACATATGCATATGTGCCAAATGAGAAAAGATCTAAGTTGGAGAACAAGGTTGTTAAATATATCTTCATCGACTATGGCATTGGTGTGAAGGGATACAAGCTTTGGAATCCTGATACTGAGAAGGTTTTGTACAATAGAAGTGTAATATTTCATTAGCTGAAACCTTCTATAGTTGATCCACAGTTAGAAACAGATCAAAGAGAAAAGAAGAATGATGTAGTTGAAATTCCTCAGACTCCAAAAAAAGAGGAACTACATAGTGTACCTGAAATTGAGGAAAGTTCAAGCAGTTGTGAGAGTTCTTAAGATGAAGAACCACAACCTCATCCAGTAAGAAGGTCTACACATGAAAAATTACAACCTGATAGGTATGGTTTCTCTATGTTAGATTCGAAATGTGCCTATGCTTTGATTACTAGCACTGATGAGCCTAGGACTGTGAAAGAAGCTATTAGCATGTCTGATTCAAATTCCTGGTTGGAAGCCATGAATGAAGAAATGGAATCATTGAAGAAGAATGAAACTTGGGATTTGGTACCTTTGCCTGAAGGGCGAAAGCTTGTTGGCTATAAATGGGTATTTAAGAAGAATATTGTTCTAGATGGCAGTGTTGAAAAATATAAGGCATGGTTGGTTGCAAAGGGGTTTTCCCAGGTAGAGGGAATTGATTATGAAGAAATTTTTTCCCTTGTAGCTAAGCTGACATCTATCAGATTTATTTTGTCATTGGCAGCAGCGTATGACTTAGAGATCGAGCAAATGGATGTGAAGACAATGTTTCTCCACGGAGAGCTAGAAGAAGAAATTTACATGTCCCAGCCTGAGCACTTCGTTGAAAAAGGTAAAGAAAGTCTGGTTTGCAAATTAAAGAAATCCTTGTATGGTTTGAAGTAGTCTCCTAGAATGTGGTACCAAAAGTTTGACACCTTTGTGTTGTTTATGGGATTTGTGATATCAAAATCTAATCATTGTGTTTGTTACGAATCTGAAAATGATCGTGTGCTTATGATTACCCTGTATTTGGATGATATGTTGTTCATAGGAAATAGTAAGTCTATGATTTCTGATCTTAAATTAAAATTGTCTGCAATGTTCGAAATGAAAGATCTGGGTGTAGCAAGGTATATTCTGGGGATGGAAATAACTAGGATAGAACGAGTAGAAAGATTTGGGTTAGCCAGAGTAAGTATGTTAACAATGTTATGGAGAGATTTGGTATGAATGATTGCAAGCAGCTAGTTGTTCCAGTCTTGCAAGGAACGAAGCTATCTATTGAAGATTGTCCAAAATCTACTACTGAGATGTAGGACATGACAAGGGTGCCCTATGCAAGTGTTGTTGGTAGTCTAATGTATGCAATGGTCTATACAAGGCCAAAAATTTCCCAAGCAGTGGGAGTTCTAAGTCATTTTATTACAAATCAAGGAAGGACACATTGGGATGTTGTGAAGAGAGTGTTTAGATATTTAAAGGGTACTTCAAAATATGCTCTTTGTTACCATGGTAATTTGGTTACATCACAGAGAACTATCAGCATTCATGGATATGTAGATTCTGATTGGGTAGGGGACATTGACAACAGAAAATCCACCAGTGGATACACTTTCATGTTAAATGGTGGTGTAGTCAGTTGGATGAGCAAGCGACAGGTTGTGGTTGCTTTGTCCACTATAGAAGCTAAATACATGGCAGCAACACACGCCTACAAAGAAGTTGTTTGGCTGAGTCATTTGTGTTCTGATATTAGTTTTATTGCATGGTAGATTACAATTTGTTGTGACAGTCAGAGTGACATTTGTTTGGGAAAGAATCCTACTTTCCATGCCATGACGAAGCACATTGATGTGTAGTATCACTTTGTTAGAAACATGGTGGAGGATGGAAAGGTCTGTTTGGAAAAGGTTGACACTTTGAAGAATTTTGCAGATGCATTAATGAAGCCAGTGAGCATGGACAAGTTCAGATGGTGCACAAATTCGATGGGCCTTGGGGCCTATGATCGTTAGTAAATTTGAAGTCTATAGGAAGCCAGTAAGTCTTCATCAAGTGGGAGCTTATTGGAACAGGTGCCTCAACTTCTGGCTTGAACCTCTGAAAATGACTTGGCGAAATACTTTTTGTTCTGGTCCTTACCGCTCTACCGCTGGGAACAGTTCTTAGAGGCGTGGTTGTGTGTTTTATCGCCTTACTATGGGCCTCTGTTGTTTTGTCCACGGTTGGGCCGTGTTACCGCCATACCGTGGAGTCATTCTCTTTCGCTGGTGGTAGTGTGGTGGACTGGGCCGTCGATTTAGATGTTTACCTCTCTATCACGGGGGTTTCTTGAAGGTGTCACGGTAAACTATGGAGGTTAGTGAAGTTTCTTACCTCCTTGCTGTGGAGGTCTTGCGGTCGGGGCATGATAGCGCGGTGGGCTCGATGGTTGACACAATTAGTTACCACCATACCACAGAGGGTTGATCGGAGCTCAATGATTGCGCAATGAAGGTGGCAGACAGGTGGTCAAGTGTTTACCGCCATACCATGACAGTTCCTTTTCTCTGTCACGGTTGTGCGGTATGTCTACCGCCAGACCGCAGAGGCTGAGTATGAGCTAAGCAATAGTGTGGTACACCGCACTATCGTGAGGGCTATTTGAAAGGCCTACGATGGAATGATAAGAGGAATTTAGTGTTTGTTTTGACCGATCTGACTCAACTGGAAGTGGTGAATGAATGTCAAGGTGACACGTGGCACGTTTTCATTGATCAAAAACTATGTTTGAAAGTGGTATGTGCATTAATTGTGTCATCTGATTCAGTGGATGACAGGATCCGATTATGGTAAATGCAATTAAATGCATGGGCGGTCCGATGTGTGATTGCAAGGCGACTTGGATAGGAAGCGATCAGATTTGCCTGTCAGACAGAGGTGTAATTAAATACACCCGATTGGTTGGCTGATTTGATATGCATGTAAGACTTGTAACAGTTGCATGAGTGTAAGAAGAAACAAAAAGGTGATGGTGAGTCTAGTTTTTCATGGTATGCTGCAATAGAATTGTAATACAAAGAAGGAAGTCTGAGAGAGGTCTGGTAACTTTGTATGCAATCTTTTTACTGTAATACAAAGTGATTACTCTTGGTCTAGTGGGTTTTTTCCCGAAAGGGTTTTCCCACGTAAATTTGGTGTTATCTTTGTGATTGTTTATTTTTGCTAATCTTGATATCCTATATGTGTGCATCTTAAGTGTATGAAGTTTTAAATCTGGTCTTTGCACTTCTCCTCTATGGTTTTAGTGTTAGGAAATCGTTTCCACATTGTTACTTTTCCTTTCACCCAGAATCTTCAAATAGAAGCACAAGAAGAGATGGTCGAGAGCTTGGACACCATGTTGGTAGCGCCAATGGCCAATATTTTTGACACTATATTCTACGCTTCACCAAGATTTCTTGAAAATCCGAGGTGGCCCCACACTTGGGCTGCAAAGAAGAAGTCTAATCACAAGGACAAAACCTTGATAATGGAGGAATGGGATAACATTCATGACCCCATCCTCAAAACTAACCCTAGGAGTCTTAGGGAAGCGACTTGCGAAAGGATGAAAAAGATTAATAGCTAGGATTATTTTGTGCACAAGCTATGGTTTTGTGATCTCCCACAGTATATGGTCCCCTTGGTACACCATTTCCCAGAACTAGTTCATGTGTGTGCTCAACATTTTAACCCAGATATCGACACCATTGAAGGTTGGGAATTGAAAATTGTGATCAATGTGGATGCAATTATGAATATGCTATCCATTCCTATCAGAAGGAGCTCTAGAGAAGAGGGCATGGAGACGTTCATCGTAGAACATACAAAAATTTCTGGAGGACTAGAAAAATTTCTCTCGAATTTACAACCAGTAAACAAAAAGGGCCAAGGAAGATGTAGCAAGGCCACCACAGTTTCTGATTGCACTCAATGCTTTCAACGTAGACTTATAGGGAGCCTTCTCTATGATGGATTTCATTTGTGGCATGGACAATGATCAATATGTTGAGGAGTTTCAAGTGGGTCTGGGCTTCCAGTTGAAAATACAACACTCACTATTCTAGTATGACTTCACTGAAGTCATTGTTCAGGAAATGTTGAGCCAATTCAAAGAATACAAGATGCAGCATAGGTTCAGGTTTTCTTCTCTCCTTGCTCACATGTTCTTACACCAGAATCTTGATTTCTTTAGGAATCGTTTGGGTTTGGTTATGTTTGAGGAAAATGGGATAAGAAAGCCAGTTTTGGTATCGACTCCCCTCCCTTCCATAACTCATGATTACTATGCATTCTCTAAGTTTTTCTTAGCTCTAATTTTGTGAGATTTTAGTAAAGAGGGTGAGGTTTAGCATTTTTTTCGCCGAGCAGATGAGATGGATGTAGTATTTTACTCCTTGCGATAGGTTCCTGGGAGAGGATTTCTCATTTTTCAGGTTGCATGGTTTCACCAAGGAACCATTCCAACTCCTGATATGTGTCACAGGCCAGGTTTTGGCCCTTGAGGTATTTCGGTGTAACTATCGATCATTAATGCAACTTTTGCAGGGGAAAGAAGAAGAAAAGTTTTTTCAGATGCCCTTTGAACTTTGGCCTGGTGATAATGTTAAAGAAGCAGACACATGTTTTTCTAGAGGAAAATTTATCTCATATGGGGCTAGTATTAATCTATGATAAATGGAATTATAATCTCAATAATGACTTGGCAAAGTTGAATGTTAAAGTGACTCACAACTCCCAACCTTACTGGGAGGCTTGGCAGAATCCATAGTCGACAGACTGGGATGATCTATTTGTGGACCTAACCTTTATTCCTATTGATGATAAGAGGCCACTATGGCTCTCCTTTTATTTTCCCTTGGCCAAGCCCAATGACAAACATAAAATTGGGGCTACCCTTTGTAACCAATTGGTCAATCAATGGCAGTGGAGTGAAGAAAATATTGCACATTTCTAGATTTATCCTCAAGAGACCCAAAATCTTGATGCACCTTTCGAGGTGGTAGGAAATATGGATGAAAAATTCAATGATCTCTGGAACCGGGCACACAATGATACCAATGCAAGAAGAGATGAGGAAGCAGATCTAGAGGAGGAAACTATAGTAAGCAAGGGAAAAGAGGTGAAGAAAGTCTCAATGTAGAGAATTGGAAAAATAGTGGAGTAGCTTGACAAAGCCCTACAAAGCACACAACTAGTTGCCTCTCTTTCAGAGACTTATCTACAACATACATGGGCCATGAGGAAACCTAGGATAGCCCAGTAGACTTAGGAGATCATAAGGGTGGATGATTCTCCACCTGCAAAGAGACTACGCACAGATGAAGCTCTTGGGGAAAGCTCATAAGTAATTGCAGTGAGCCAAGGATCAACCTCCATGGCAACTCAAGTATATTTCTCCCCCTCTCTTCTTGCTTTTTAGTCTTTTGCTTCCCTTGCAACCTCTGCGTCTCCCACCACCTAAAGTGTTGGCCTTTATTTTTCTACTTCTACCCCCGCGAGAGGTTTCTCCCAATTCTCCCAAGCCAGACGAATATCTTTTACTCCCCCATAGTCTATTTCACCATTAATCAAAGCCCAATCTCAACCCACTATTGAAATTCCTTTTGCTCCCACTGCATCATCTCTGATTCAAATAGACCAGCAGATAGCATCCTCTACATCTCTGCTATCGCCACTTCCTAAGCTGGACCCTAGCATAACATTCCCTCATTCTCCCCATTGATGGTCTCTCTTCTAAAGAAAGCATCCTCTAAGACTGCAATGATTTCCTTCCCTTTTTCTCTTCCTCCTAGTGCACCCTTCATTGGCGAAATGATTAGGTTTCCAACACAATTAATTGATCAAGGCAATTGGACAAAGGAAACATGGGCTATCAGAGCCTAGAAAGAAAAGAGAAATATTTAGCAAGGTTAACCGGGCCACGCCTGCAGACCCTGTTTATCGAAGTACAAGGGTTGTTGCAATTTGAAACCATGACTCTAAATACCATCAAACTGTAGCGAGAAATGCAACCTGAGGATTATACCATCCATGTTGTGGAGATCGATCTACACACAGCCCAACTGCAAGACAAGGTTGAGTTGATGGAAGAGACTCAACATGTGGTTACTACTGACTTTTTGAAGTGTAGTCACCAACTAAAGAAGTGGGAGGAGGATCTCAAGAACATCAAGGAAAGAATGGAAATCCTATAGAAGAAGGAGAAGGCGAGGGATGCTGAAATTGAACGCCTATCCCAACAAACATTGGTAGAAAAGGCCAAACTTCAAGAGGAGCTCACAAGTTTCCAGTCCCAAGATCCCAACCTAGTTACTGAATTGCAATAGAAAAACTAGGAGCTCCAAGGCTGATTGATTTAGATAGAGTGGGAAATACAACAAAAAGATGAGGATCTCCAAGGCAAGCAAGCTCAATTCGAAAAGGAATTTCGAGAGATAAATCTCTCCCTAGAAAAAGAGTCCACAACTTGAGGCTAGGTTGAAGAGTCATTACAAAGCAAGGATGTTGAGTTGAAACTCTGTAGGAACAACTCTCCACAACAAGCAAAAGGATTAAGGAGTTGGTGCAATTTTTCAGGTCAAAGGAGGTAGAGATTGGTCTTTTGAAAGAACCTCCCCAACCACTTTCTCCTCATTCAGATCTCCTTTTGGTGGCCCAACAACTATATATCTTATATTGGGAGAAATTTAAGGCATCTTGTTTGACCCTTCAACTAACACTCCAATTCACAGTTGATGTTGTAAGTTTAAGTAAGGAGGTGTGCAAAACGATGAAGCAAGTTCCCCAGTTCATTGTAGAAAATTCTCCCAAGGCAGAGAGGTTACTCAACAAGTTGTACATGAAGGCGAAGATAGACTTAGTCTTCACGAGGTTTGAAGATTAAAAGACATTTGTCAAGAAAGCGAGGGAATTCATCTATTTTCATGCAACCATCGCGTAGGCTAACAATTGCTAGGCAACACTGAGTCAGACTATGGAAAAAATGCGGATGCAATTTTCTTAGTTTACTCAAATGGGCCTACCCTCACCCTTTCTCTCTGATGACTCAGTGGCCATGATGGAACACATTGCAGCAAGGATCGAAAAGAAGCAATAGGACTTGTCTACCTTTTAAGGTTTTAGTCAACCTCCAACCATGTCAAACATAGAAGGCGCCACCTGTCAGATCGTGCGCCTCCTTTTTCAACTCGAGTCCAGGACATGTATCTCAATGGAGCTACCCTTCAAGGAAGTTATCGATCTACACGAGGCGCAAGATAATTTGCGTGCCACATCAATGTCTTATGAGGCTAAATGGTTACCTCTGCAGACTGCACTCTTAAAGCCCTAACTCCATTTCATTACTGGATAGGGCTCTGGTTTGCAAACCAAAAGTTTTGGGTTCCCATTCTGTAGGCGAAATGCCCCTAGTAGTCACAAAAATTTGTAGATTGAAAATAATTTGAGCTCCCTTTGGGTTACTATTGATAATTTTGCATAAGTCTCAACCCCTTTTTCATCAACCTTGTGTGCTTGCTCCACGTGACCATCACGTGCTCATTGAAGGGGATTCTTCCATTGCTTCTCTTTCAAGCTCTGTCTCTTTGCCACGTGTTAGAAGCACACACTTTGGGAGCCCTCTCTCCTTTGTTTCTCCTTCGAGCGCCACCCATGTGCCATGTCACATCATTATGTGGGTAAATTTTTGGTAGTTCCCACAACCAGTGTTCGAATGTAGACCTCTCCACATGTCAGTTCCATGAGGATTTTAATCGAAGGGTTGGAATGAATGAGTGAGAATCTTTGTCTCTTTGCCACATGTCCTAACCAAATATACGGGTGAGTGACACATGTCACCCGAAGAGTTTCACTGCTTCTTCCTTGGAACCACAACCATCATTTGTTGGGAAGCAAATCTTGTTTGAAGGTGACTATGTGCGATGAATTGAATCTTTCTATTGCAACAGTTTTGGGAAATTATGGTGACGAGTATGATTACTCATATTTGGGAATATTTTCAGTTACTATCTCGATGGTAGTGGGAAGTCTATATATATTTCTCTTGCTCTTTGAGTAAGGGTTCAAAAATTACAGAAAAGAGACTGAAAAGCTCTAAGCCTTTGTAGTATATTCTAATTATTGTATTGAGATTTACAAACTGTGCCAATTGTTCGACCTCTCTGTTTATTTGTTGATATAAGATATTATACTGTGCTACTTGTTGTATTAAGTAGTTTATCTACAACTTTTATAACTTCAATAGAAATTTATTGTTCAGATCATGTCTAAGACTCTTCTTGTTCAGTAGATGTATGTGGAAGTTATACTATGTCATTTGATTAATTGCTTAATATTTTCATCTATGTTTTTCTATTATTCTTGAACATGCAGATTGTTGAACGGGCCCTCAAACCTCATCTGAAAGGAAGGTTTCACGTGCCTACATAACTAAATCTCGGTGCATCACCTTAGGTTAGACTTTATTTTTATATATGCTTCCCTTTCCAACCCCCCAATTACAAGAAGAGCCAACTTCCTTAAAAATCCCAGAGGTTACTCAGTTTAGTGCAATTGGTCCCCCATTTACTGAGTTTCCCATAAGGCTATTTTCCTAGCAATTTTAGGCATCAACAAGAAACATTCACTAGCCTTTGGTGGCGTAGGTGATTAAGAAGTTTAAAATGAACATAATATAAGAGGGGCTACTTTTCATCGTAGGTCAAATACTTGACTATATAAGAAGCAACAAAAGCCCATAACCAAGGCAAGGAAAGTCTTTTTGTACCTTGTGCTAAGGAGTCCAAATTCTCTCTTTATAGTGTGAAATAATTCCTTGTTGCAATTGCATTAGCTCTGCATAGAAATTCTTCTCTTGTTCTAGGAAATATTGAAACCTCTGCTAATATTGCCTCCAAGGCATCTTCTCTCAACCCTATGATTTCAGCCTCATCATTTTGCAACATGTTGGGAATTTATTGTGTCATAACTTCATCATATTTGATTAGACAAAGAAAATAGTCTAGCCACCCAACTTCTTGAAAAATTAGAAGACATTGTTGATGTTCCAATATCAAATTTTGTGTTGTTGGTTCTCTTATAATAATGCTACCTTCCATTTCTATAGTTTTATAACCTATGTTAAATGAATACTTGCAACTTGTTATCTTTTGAATGCTAGACTATTTGAATGTCACCTCATTTGTGGTCCTCTGTGATCTGCAACTTCTTATGGCTTATGAAGGAAATTGAGACTTGTATGCAATTCCCTTGACTCTGAAAAAATTAAAATGGGAAATGGAAATTTTATATGACAAGCTGAACCTTTTTCTCCCCCCAAACTTAATTTTTTTAATTTTTCCTCAAATAGAAAGGTATGGAAAGGATGAAGAAGATAGATTTTTAAAGCATTGGAGATCATTAATGTAATAAACTAGAATGTGTGCATGATCTTTGAAGTGTAAATAAAATCATTAGGATTTAATGTTAATCATAGTTAATATCAAGAAAAGTCCCTGTGATGGTGTAATGATTGAAAGGTGGCATATGTGAGTTGAATTGAGCATTGTCATGCATCTACAGGGATCAAACAAATTTAAAATGATGGAATTTAATTTGAAGTACTATAGATAGACGTGTCGTAAAAGAGATTAGTGAGATGATGACACTTGTTTAAGATGTTTGAATGTTGGAAACAAAAGCTATGATAAGTACGTGATTAATAACGATGGGACGTGATTCTACATAGAACACATGGTGGAGTGGAGTTTTTGCATGCCAGGATGACAAAGGTGACATGTAGCGGTAATTGCTAGAAGATGTGGGTGTAGTGGTAGCAAACTAAAGGTAGGTGCTACAAGAAGTAGAAGAAAAAGTATCATTTTATTGAGGTCATTCGGGTCTCCCTCTTAGAAATGATAGTATCTAGCACCCCATGTAAGTGGAAGATCTCCTGAACAAATTTCTTTTCCAGGGTCAACGATTCATCCTTAAGGTTCCTTGGGATGAAGTGCACCACCTTGATCAACTTATCAACCACAACCAAGATAACATCATGTTGGTTCTTTCTCAAGGGTAACCCCTGTACAAAGTCCATAATGATCACCTGCCATTTATACCTATGTATGTTATGAGGATACAGTAGCCCTACTGCATGTGCATGTTTAGCCTTGACTCACTAACATTCTAACCATATGGATACATACTCCACTACATCCTTCTTGAGTTTAGGCCAAAATTATAGTTTCTAGTTCTATGATCATTCTAGAGACTCTGGGTCTCCTGAATAAGGTGCATTATGAACTTCTAGAACCAACTTCCTTAGCTCTCCAGAGTCCGGAATGCAAATCCTTCTTTGGTATCTCAGAATTCCATCTGGTTCAAACTCATACCCATCAAATTGATGATTTGGTGGATTCTCTACTAAGGCGCTCTTCACTCTTTTGTAGTTCTCATCCCCTTGCAAATGTTGCATCACTTGCTATCTAAAATTAGACCTTGTTGAGATCATGGTTGCTAGATCTCTTCATCTACTAAGAGCATCAGCCTCTCTATTCTCTTTTCCTTTTATATACTCAATTTTCAAGTCATACTTTCTAAGGAATTATAACCACCTTCTCTACCACACATTAAGGTTTGGCTGAGTAAAACTGTATCTCAATCCCAAGTGGTCTATCTTGAGCTCAAATAGCTTTCCCAAGAGATAATGTCTCCATTTCTGCAAATCATGAACTATTGTAGCCAACTCTAAGTCATGCGGTGCATAATTCACCTCATGATTTTTAAGCTTTCTTGATTCATATGCTACCACTTGCCCATCCTGCATTAGTACTGCTCCCACTCCCTCTCTTGAAGCATCTATGATTACAGTGAATCTTCCATTAGGATTAAGGATGGTCAACACTAGGGTTTTCATGAGATTCTCTTTTAGGATTTGGAATGCTTCTTTACACTTCTCGATCCATTCAAACCATGTTCCTTTTCTTTGGAGTGACGTGATTGGAGACACAATCTTGGAGAACCCTTGCACCCACTTTCTATAGTATCCTATGACGCCCATGAATCGACAAATTTCTGACACATTATGGGGCATTGGCCATTCCACAATTTCCTTAATCTACTCGGGGTCTATAGAGACTCCCTCAATTAAAATAATATGGCCTAGATAGTGCACTCTATCTTGATAAAAATGGGCACTTGGATAGCTTCCCAAAGAGTGTATTCTCTCTCAAATGTTGTAAAACTATCCTCAAGTTCCTATCATGCTCTTCAATATACTTTGAGTAAACTAGGATGTCATCTATGAAAATCAAAACAAATTCATCCAAGTAGTCTCTAAACACACTATTCATGAGATTCATGAAAGTTGCAGGTATTTATGTGAGTTTGTCAGGGAATACATCTTGGGACTCCTTAAGGATAGGGTAGTCATATAGATATAGTTCCTTGTTGTTAGGGTTAATGATATGCATAGCATAAATAGCACATCCCTTCTAGTGAGCCCTTTTGAGTTGCATAACAAAGATCTGTCTAATCTCTAAGGGTCTTTGCATCCCACAAATCTCAACTGGGTTCCTTTAATCATCCAAACAACTAACTATATTATCTTCACAATTCACTATAAACTTCCACTGGGTTAGCCAGTTTATCCCCAAAATTACATCATATGAGCCTAAGGGTGCCACATACAGGTTGACTTGGGTCTGGAAGGTTGGAAGCTCTAACTTGCTACAAAAGAGACAGGTATCCACCCTCTGCTCTACTCGGTTTCTATACTGGACTATCCATGAGTTTTCCATGTATCTAGGTCTAATAGGTATCTTGGATATTACTCTAGGTTCCATTAAACATTTAATAGCTTTGGTATCAATTAAAATTGAGACAGTTCAACCATAGAGCTTACCCGTCAATTGGATTAGTGAAACCTGATACTCTGCTTGCTTGTTATCCACTACAACATGGATCTAATGATGTTGAGACTATTGATAGTTTCCTTCCCTTCATGACTTCGACTGCTATGGACAATTAGAGGCATAATTATTTCCTCCTCAAGTATAGCACCCATCACGAGACCCTTTTTGACCTCTTGGCGTATCTTCCCTAATCCCTTCTTCTTTTGGTCATCATTGCTTTTGTTGTCGTTTTCCTTCTTTCTCTTTCCACCACTACCACCTTCACCTTTCTCTTGTGACTCACTTCCCCTCTTGATATTATGGATCTAGTGATCTTGTCTCCTTTCTAAAACTTCTTTTTCCCAAACCATGATAGGATTTAAATTATTACGGTAATTGGATAATTTTTGTAATTTTTTCTCCTACTTGGTGGCCTTCAGGAAGACTTCGTTCATGGTGAGAGGATCATGCATGTCCACTTCTACTCCAATGTGGGGTCTAAGTCCCAATATGAACTTTTGAATACAGAAACGTTCATCTCCTTGGTACTGAGGCACATACTTCAATAGTGTGAGATGAGGATTAATGGTGAGGGTCGATTACACTTGACTCATGATGAATCGAAGCATAACTTCACCAAACATACCCACATCTACAAACAAGATCATTCAAAATGGAAATCTAAGTTAAGCATTTAATTGAAAATGAAAGCTACAAACTACACAAAAATAGTTAAATTCATAATCTAGCCCATATGAAACTTATCCAATTTGTGAATTGGTGTTGTGTTGATGTGAAACGACAACCCTTTCCCAATCCCATGATTAGTGAGCCTATTTTAGTCGATTCTATGCAAGAGAATCGATGAAACCATTGTGATTGATGTATGAAAACCTGGTTTATGCAAAAATGAACATGATGAAAACTAAGTTACCATGATTTTATGCTACAAATGATCTAATTATGCTATTCCTAAACTAATCTAAGCTAATATTATGCTAAAAGATGAAAACCCTAATTAAAAACAAGCTAAGATGGATGCATGGAAGCCATTAATGGAAGCTTAAAGCTATTATGCAACTAAAAATGGACTAAAATGTGTTAAATGTGAGTAAAGTATGAGTGTGAGATGGATGATATTCAATAGCATAAGTTTTTTCTTAAAAATATTGATGAGATTCAACAACATAAGTTTTCTCTAAAAAAGATGGATCCATTTGTCTTCAAATAGTGATCTATTTATAGGAGAGAAAATGATAGATGAAGGGTTGAGATCAAAAAGCTTAATCAACGGTTGAGGATGAAAGGAAGAGGAGGCATGGATCAAGGATTCTCATCAATAGATGAAAATGAAAGATCACATGGATCGAGGAAATGATCAAGGGTTCACATTTGCCTCAAACAAACACACTTTTGACCTACACACATAGGTCAAAGGTAACTTGTTCAAAAGGTTAAAAGATAACGTGTAACTCAAGTTACAAGGTAACTTGCATTTGAAGCCAAGTAAATATCCCTTTTTCAAATGATGAAGGAATAAGAATATTCCCTTGTATTATTCCCGAGTGAGGAAAAAAGGTATTTTACAAATTAAAACAAAGTTTTAATTGTGCGAAAAAAGGGGATAAGGAATATTCCATGGGAATATTCCCTTTGATTAGAGCAAATATACTTCAATTTCTAATTAAACAAGATTAAATTTATACAATTAGGGGATTTTGGAGGAATAAAGTGATTTTCATTAAATTAAATGATTTAATGAATGGAAAAAGGGTGAGATGACATTTAATTAAATAACTTAGGGTTATTTAATTAAATTAGAAGACTTAGGAAATTAAATTAAATATGTTGATTTATTTAATTTAATTGGATGAAATGTTAGCATGAAAGGGGGTGAATTAACCTAATTGAATTAATGAGGTTAATGGATGCAAATGATGTAATTAATTAAATAGCTAAGCTAATTTAATCAATTAAGTGAAAAGGGGATGGGTTTTAGGATGAAATGATGTTAGTTAGCCAATGTGATCCATCGAGACATTTTTAGGTGTCTACAAGTAGATTGGTGAACTTTTCCCAATATTGGGTCACAGTCATGCTCCCTTGAGTTAGGTTTTGGAATTCTATCACCTTCTTGTTGAAAAAGAGTTGCAATAACCATCTCTTCCTAAAATATTGGAGGAATATTTCTTAAGTGATCTCACTAGGCTGAAGATTTCCTTTCTATCTTTTCATTGTCCCACCAAGTAGCTACTTCTCTTGAAAGTTGATACGTAGCCCACACAACTTTAGCTTGGTTGGATAGGTTACGAAGTCTAAAATATTTTTCCATATCAATGATTCATGCATCAGCTCGTGCTCCAATGGCTTTACCATCAAACTTAGGCAGTGCTACTCTTTTGATATCCTTTCCTAGTTCTTCGTCAATTCGACCTCGAGGGCCTTCTCCTAGACCGCCCTCTCCTTGATTAACTTTTACATTCCTAGGAATTTGGTCCTCGTGTACCACTTAGACCTCATGTTCTAGGTGGTCCATATGAGCCTCTTTCTTGTTTAGAAGTTCTAGAATTTGATCTATCCTTTTGTTTGGTCCATTGTTTGACCCACTATGGCTCGCTTCTTGTCTAGTGGTCACCATACTAACTCACACTCGACCTACATAACATTTCACAGCTACCATAACTTAACACAAGGTTATACAAGTAAACATTCAAGTATTCACATAACACTACATATACATGTATATATCACTCATTCATTAAAGACATACACATTGATTCAAAGTAAAACATATTTTGAGTTCTTCTCTTGAACACACCAAAAAAGACTTCCTGCTTTATTTATATTAAGTATGGGTCACATGGGACCTTATTTACAAAAGCTTCTTCTTTACATTAGTTAGTTTTCTCATTCTTAGAGGGAGGACACTCCTTTGGGTCCTTGTTAGAATTTACATCAATTTTCTCAAAAGAGGAGAGTTGAGCACACAGGCTCTCCTTTTCCTCCATGGTTAATAAGGGTGCATTTGGTCCACACCCTAGAGGCCAATCTATGATTGCAGAAGGTTTATTAGCGTTAGGATTTCACTTCAACTCCTCAATCTTCTTTCCCCTCTCCAACTTAAGCCGAGTGAGGGCTTGAGCCAATATCTAATTATCAGGAATCTCAAGTTGAACCTCAATTTTGGTGTTCTCTTCAACTACGACTTTCTTGTTCAAGGTCCTAACAGTCTTCCCTTTCTTTCTTCTTGACTTAGACCTTACCATAATTTCATTCAATCCAGGTTTGGTCAATCCTCAAGACAACTCAAATTTGTTCAAGGGTCAATTATCCCCTAGTCATGGTCAGTATGGACTCAAAAGGCCTAGAGCTGAACCCTAAGCTTTGATACCAAATGTAATAACCCATTCTAATTATTACTTAAATATTTATTGCAAATGAAATTATGATTATTGAATTTTAAAAAGACATAACTGAAGAAACTATTTTCTATCATAGCAACACATGTATAATTAAATTATGAGTCAATATATATATTCATTTCCAAATGTCAATTACAATATCAAAGTTGACTTGGCTAACTTGGCCACAAAGTCAATACAAAATACAAGTTACATCATGGTTACATCATAATCCTTTGATTAATTGAAAACTTCCAAGGTTTCCTTTTTGACACTCGCCTCCACTGGTGGACAATAACATGGCTAAGGTGCTTTATTGCCCAACCACAAATCTTACACTTCCCTAGAATTCTTCCCACTCAAAGAATACCTGATCTTGCATGAAAAGTTTAGCAAGAGAACAATCTGCAAGTTGGAATCTGGTGTGTGCCCAAACATCAACATGCATCTTTATCTATGGTTAGAAAAATGCAAGATCTATGCTAGGAATGGTAGAGAGTTTCATCACATATAAGTCCATACATTCATAATGGGCTAACTGCGTGGCCAAGCATTAAAACAAAGTTGCAACAATAAAAGATAGGTTTTGGATAAAGCAAAACCTATACCCTTTATACTCCATTTCGACACCCATCCTAGAAGATAACTTTCAACAAAACGAGTATATTCCTTAGCAACTATCTACCCTCTAACAGCATCTACCTTGAGGTGCTCTAGTGTACTTAGGTGTTTCTATTCATTTCATTATCTATTTAGTTCATACATTAACTTGTCACATGATTAGCTTCAATGTCTTCTACCACTTCATATTTAACATAATTCAATATACATTTCAAAAGAAAATAAATAAAATAAGTAACAAAAGAAGGTATGTCACAAGTATGTGTATGTACATAGACGAAGGTATATGTGCATACACTTATATGTGCCAACTTCAGATAATATATATTTGTGCATGCATTCTGAAATGAATATACATTACAACAGATTTCTTATGTTCAAATGATTTATTTAGAAAAATTCTATTTTAAACAGTTACTACATACTAGTACATTGTTTGTATCATAACCATGTTGTTTACAAAAGTTTGTATGTCACTATGTCAATGTGTCTCATAAACAATTTCAAGTTAACTAGTGTTACATGTATTCAACCAAAGGTAATATCATCCTAGATATATATAAATATAAATAGAGAAGTTAAACAATACTAGTATCATTTTGTGCAAAGTAAAAGAATCAAACGACATGCTTGTCATTTTGAAAATAATAATACACATATAAAGTTGGAACAATTTTATCATTGTCTGGGTTATGGAGAAACCCTCGTTCATTTTTCTGATAGTTATATAATACATGTTCACATACCACTGTCATTCTAAGGAATGACTAACAGTCGAACAACTGTTTTCTTTTATTCTTAACAATAACTATAGCTGAAACCTTTATGAATGTCAATCATCAACCTTCATTGCTCGACGACAATGCTGGTAAGGTTATATCATGGTAATCGTTCTAAGGAACAATTTAAGTATTATTCCAGGGAATGATAATGTGCATGCAAAAATATTGGTGAAAACTAACATTACAAGCATCGCTTAGGAGCAACAATGATGGTAATCATTTTGAAGTACGATTAATTCTCTATTCTAATGAAATAATGTTGTGCGATCTTAGTGATAGTTCCAATATAAATAAAAGAAAAATGATTAAATCACTCGCCCATCGCTCATTGTGAACGATGTGACATGGTTAAAGGACAACGACGACTACCCCATCATTCTATGAACGATTACTAAGACCCATGCACCCATTTGATGTGGTATACCTGTTCTGTCTTTTCAAAATAGAGAGCAACAAAAAAATGGAGAAATCTATTGCTTCCCTAAAAGGGAATCGATAAACGATTTTAAAATTGTTTCAAATCAAAGAATACTTTAGCTATCAGTTTCAGCCGAATAGCCTTGAAAATGGCTAACGAAACACACATGCAAGAGGTAAAACGAATAGAGGGATGATTTCATATAACATACAATGCATAAATATGATCGACTATTATGCCGATACAGAGAGTGATACATAAATCTTGTGCATGCAAGGGATGGCCAATAGGGCCTTTAAATCAAGACAACGAATATTAGCACTTACATACAATGACTTGCTGGCATCGAAACAACATACGCTTGAAAATAAACATACATCTATTGGCTTAACACCATTTCGAATCGAAACAACAATATGAAGGAAATGCAAGTTTGTGAATAAACTGTACTAGGAAATTAAGTATGAACAAAAGCCATCAATTTACCTTTGTTTTGTAGGCTTTTTCCTCCTTCCAGCTGGGTCAATTCTCTTGCCTTATTTTTCCTCAATCCTCGTCACCATAGTCAGTCCTTTGCTCAATTCCTTGCAAGAATTTTGTATCACCAAAATGGTAACCTGTACTCCCTTACCCACTCGCTCCATGAAGGGGTCATTTCACTTCATTATTACCATCAATTAGTCGCCCACTACTGCATTCAAAAATCTTAGCTTCAATTTGAATGTAGACCACTCCTCCAAAATAGTGTTTAATCACCTTTAAATAAAGAATGAACTTTTATTTTACTCAAATAATAACTTCTAAATGAAGTTTTTTTCTTATCCTATAAGTGCACCTTCTTAAATACATACATATATGTTTAACCATGCTATTGGTTTCTTTTAAATTTTGAAGACATGAGATCAAAATAGACAAATTGAATAAGAAATCACATGTATAGCATTCCACAAGCCTATTTTTGCTCAATCATCAAATCATTTCGAATCAGATCAATATAATCTTCTATATAAAATTTTAAATGCAAATATCATGTTGTTTAGTGGTGTGTGCACCCAAATTCCACCAAGCTTACCATTCAATCTGGCTAAACAATCCTACCTCAACCATGTTCTCGTCCTTCAACCTATTTCCTAAATTTGCACACACTTGTACTTACACAGTTCATCGGTAACGTTCAATCATGATAAAGTATAAGTTAATTCAAAATATCACATAGTCAAAATATAGTCAACTTATTTCAAGCATACTCAAAATATCAATTTATCATTCAACATATTGAATTTTCCTCAATTCTTCAATTTAACATATTATAATTTAAATGTAATAAAAATTTGGGAGATGACATTCCAGAAAGAATGGCTCACTACCTAGAATAAAAAGAGATAGAAGAAAGTGTGTCTCACTACCAAGGATGAACTACTAACAATGCATCTGAAACATGTTGAAGGCACAATTCCAATTAATCTTAGAAAACTGACTTTACACACCTCATACTTCACCACTATCACCTTTCATACATCACACTACAAATATCGCACAAACTCTTACTTACATCCAATACATTAATTCAATGAATTAACCTTGTATATATACGACAACCAACCAAAACATCAATTAGGTTGGCCTAATTAGATGAAACGTATAAAACCATGACCTGTCGGCCCAAAACTCCATCACACACACCTTGCAAAGGAAACAAAAATGTGTACCACACCCAAATAGGTCAGCATGACCTATAATCACTCCGATGATTCCACTATATACACAAATCAACTCCACATGACCCCAAAACCTTTAGGTCGACACCACACAACAAAATCGATGAAGCAAAAACTATATGAACCAATTTTTCATTCACAAATCGACATGTGGACTACCAAACCAATTGCCACTTGGAGTGCACACACATCTGACACCTTCCAACACTTCCTCAAAACCACACAACATAATATTCATCCAGTGGAATGCAAAGAATTCCAACATGCACTCTGCACTTGTAACACTGCCATTACGAAGCCTGATACACTATCATTGATATCTTCAACTGTGGAATACATACAACCCCGAAGCCTTGGATGTAGACTCCTTTAACACATGCCATCAACACTTCAAAATTGTATGTCAAGATGATGCTCTGATCACTGAATATGCACACTAGGACTTAGTCAATTCTCCAAAACACTTGGTCTTCTTTGGACCAACATTTCTACATTTCTATAAATGACACCATATACTATCATGCTCATGTTGCCAACATCTACCTCTTATTCCAAATGAGATTATAGTTCCTCTTCATATAACTTCATCACACCAACAAAAGGAACATGGCCAAGCTTCTTAGTTTATTCAAAATATATCAAAGATCCATGCACAAGTTCAAGAAGCTCTTCATACTTCTCAAGCTAAGTATAAGGAAATATATGATAAGAATTGAATCCTTTCTAACTTCATAATTAGGGATAAAAACATTATTTATAAGGAGGAACAAAGGTTAAAAGGTCAACAACATCATAAGCTCAAGCCTGTTAGATATGGGCATTATACCATTATCTAACGCATATGAGATAATGCCTTCAAAATTGATCTTCCATGACATCTTGGAATTCATGATGTGGTTAATGTTAATTAGCTAAAATAATATGATCCACCTCAATTGGAAGATGAAGTTTATATCTTTCATACTTAGCATAATATTCCATATTTTTAGCTTCCTTTATATGCCTACACCATTTGTGAGGTTTGAACACACTCTACTAGGAGAGAGACTACCACTACATACTTGGTGGATTATAAGGATACTCTGTTCACCCAAGCCAAGTGGATCTCATATGCATCTTTTAAGCAACATTTTCACGATCTTAAGGATAAAGGGGGGACACATTCCTCTAAATATAGATGAATTGATAAGGATTAGCCCCTTATAGCTTCTTCATTAGACTTAATAAATCTGATATGTTACTTATATTAGAATATAATATTCTCAATAGTTAGAATATTTGGTTACTAGATTTATATTCAAAATTTCTAGAATCCTCTTTCTTCTAGAATAATCTTTGTATTCCTTTAAAAGACTTATTGAAGATGTTTTGGGATTGATTTTGTTGATTAAAATATCTCTAGTTAGTTGTATTTTCTTGTGTGTCCATATTAGTAGCAAAGAATTAAAGGATAATATGGATCAACCTTGTGTAAGTGTTCATTGATAAATTATGCAGTTACACTATTTGTTGTATTGTTTCAAAAGTTTGAAAGATTGGGTTATGAGACATGGAAGAATGGATGGCATACAAAGCTTGGGGGACAAAAATCAATCTCATTTTTAGTTTTGGATTCGATAGTTAAGATCTGTAAGTTGGTTTCAGTTGAAAGAAATTAGGTATGGTTGTATCAAAATTTACTAGATTAATGGTTGCTATATGTATGTGAGATTCAAGCTTTCCATTTGGTTAGAGGATGAAATGAAAAATTTGAGAGAAACTTATATGATTAAGTGACATGATCACTAAATGTGGGTTCGATGCATTTTATTGTAATATCTTACTCTGTAAAGAGATATAGTTCTTGAGCAGAATAGTGTAACTGTTTATTGTAAGAGGTTGTATGCAAAATAGGAAAAAAAAACTAGTCTATATATTGTATGTTTTATAGGTTCCAAGTTCTATGAATCTATAGGACATAGAATGTATAGTTGAAATGGTTTGCAGTGAAACAGAGAAACCCTCTATAATTTATTTTTCTTCATGATTGAAAATTGTGTTGTAAGGTCATGTCAGTGAGACAAAAATTGACCTTTGCTAGTGAGGCATCTTGTAACCAGTGAGGTTCTTTAGCCAGTGAGGCTTCTATTTCTAGTGAGGCATTTTGTAGCCAGTGAGGAATTTTTTATTAAGCTAGTGAGGCATTTTATCGAGTGTTTTTTCATCCCTATGGGGGTTTTCCACTCAGGAAAAAAACTGTGTTATGGTGTGATTGCCTTCTTCTGATTATCTTTGTGTTTTCTCAAGTATTTCACATTTAATTGTTATGATGTTGCATTCAATCAATGAATGTTTGTATCATTGAAATAACATGAGCATAAATTGGTGCAAATTGATTAAATCAAATTGAAGATTTTCTTATGTTCCTTATGATGCGACAAGATTGACTACTCTACATATATGATGTTGCTCTCAATAGTTGAACTATTTTGGTCTTACATATTATAAGGTCAAAGTTTTGAAAGGTTAATCCAAGGTTTTTTTTAATTTGTCATACCACTGATTCACCCCCCATCTCAGTGGTATCGTACTCCAACAGAAGCCAAAGACATCTAGCAAGGATTCTATAGAGTTTTAGAAGAATTATATGTAGGGAAATCTCTCCACTAATATATCACTCTATTCAAACTACACTTGTATTATTGATATGTTGGTGCCGACTCTACACACAATACAAAACCACCCATAATTAAAAATGATATATCAAATAAAATAAATTAGTTAGGATAGAGCTATATTCAATACCATTGAGAAGGAAATCTTTTACATTCTAAACCACCCTTCCACAATTGCTAATATTTCTTTTGACAACATAATTCAAGAAAATTATCTAGTTCCTAAATTGTTGAGCAACCTGGACAACCAAATAATGATGTGTCATCTCACTTGTTAACATAATTTATGAGTTTCCAAATTAAATTTTCATTGTCCTCCTCTACAACTTTGAAGAGATGTCCAATGAACATATGTCTTTCACATAGGTTGAGCTTATGGACATGCACTACATTGTGAAGCATTGTGCCATTATCTTCTTGGGTTTCACTCTACATAATAGCAGTTTTGAGCCTATTATAAGTTGACAAATTTTGAAGGGAAGTCCATTGAAGTGCTTATTTATCCTTTTAAATCATCCAATTTTGTGATTGAGTGTAAGAATTAACTCCCAAAAACTATATAAACAATGCTTGAAAAGAAAACGAGACCCCCATGCATGTCGCTTCTAGAATTTTTGGTAGCTTTCAAAATTATTTGTTCCAAATGTTTGGAGGAGTAATTTTTTTATTGCAATTGGTTTACATGATATATTTTCTTTAATTTTTAAGTTGTAATGACAATAAGACTTTAAAAGATTGTTAATCTATTAAATTTTTAAAAAAATAAATTTTATAAATATTTAAAATTTGGAAAACTATTAGAAATAATATTGCTACGAAGCTAAACATTTTTTTAGTGAAAGGTATATAGCCTGTATATATATTAATAGATGTAAATGAAGTTTTACAAAATTTAGGACCAATGGCTCTTGCTAGCCAGACATATCAACATGAAAGCTTGTAGATGACAAAAGATTTCACATCCCATACCCATAGATACTAAGTATTTTCCTTTGTACACTATTCTTTCATTGCCTAATATTAAGACATATTCCCTATCTAAAAACCCTATACAACCATAGACAACATATACAAAATTTACTAAATAAGCCCCCTTAACAAAATATCATATGATAAATACACTTTAACAATGTCCACCTTACTCCTCCATTACATCAACTTGGATCTCATTCTCCCCCCGCTGCTCCTGAAACTTACCCACAACATATTGCATGGATGGAGTAGTGTTGAGATTGAGAATTTAAGCATGGCGTGGGTGGAGAGAAGAGTTGATATTATCATGAGCATCTGCCATAGGAATAACTTGAGTCACCAAAATTGGAGGGTCTTGAGGATCTAGAGAAGGTGCAAAAATATGAACTGGTTCGCTATGGACATGGGAAAGCAGAGCTAACAACGAATTTAATTTCTTCCTTATCCTCTCTACTAGGTCTTCACTTACCACACCAACATGCCTTTCAAGTGCTTGTTGCAAGTATCTAGAACTTTTCATCTCCAATGTATTCTTTATGACATCATATATTGAAATGCATGCATTTCCATTCAATATGAAATGACATAGGAAGAGGCCTCCAATTTGGCCATGCCCTTTCCACATATCATACACTTGCATGACCTTGAGAAGCTTGTTATCTTGTAAATAAACATCCCTAATTACCTTACCAACAATCAACTAAAGAAATGGAAGTGACTACAACAAATCGAAGGCACTAGAGAGAAAGATAGAAATTAATTGCGAAGGGAAGATAACCCTCCTTGCATGCGGGTAGGTTATTTCATCTCCAATGATCCTTTCCACACTTTTTATGAACTGGTAGGAATGGGTCTTGAACACCTGGCTAAGTTGTACATCACCAATTGACTCTGAAAATGACAACTCCCATTTCACATACAGGCACCCAAACTCTATAATTGTGTGGTAGGTATTCCATTTGTGCCCTACGACAAGCCCTGCAAACTTGGAAACAACCATAGATTTCACCCTCTTCCTTCGAAGAAAGCTCTCAATGCATAACACTTGCTTTAAAACCCTTTTGCAATTGATAAGATGCGTTGAAATGTGAATAAGTATGGGAAATGGTTAAATTTACCCTTCACACGCTTGGCTAGGATGACACAAGAGTGTATATGTCATTTTGTCCTTCGCTATCGTAAGGCACTACCAAACCTCGCACACATAAGGCCATTCACATGTTACAATACTAATGTTGCATCATCATTAGTAAGAATGCTTTGTACTGCCTTACACTTGCATTCATACAAACAAATGTTAGCATTTAAAAACTTTCTTTCACTCGCTTGTAAAGGATCATTTCAGCCTTGATAACTGTCCCTCACATGTGTCGTGAGTGAAATCAATACAATGCCACCTTGGGACTCATGATATGAAGCTAAACATTTAAAAAATAAAGAAGAATACAAATATTTGATTGATCATTTCACCAAAGTTGAAAAGATATATTTGCATTCAATGAATATCATGGTGACCTACATGTGCAAACACTAATAAGTGTTATACACATGACTACTAAATGAAAGCATTACAATAGAGTTCTTAAAAATAGTTAGATATATATATTTTTTAATTATAATGTGAAATTTGTAAATCCATAACAATTTTTATTTAGTTTTGGATTAATTTTAAGAGAATGAATTAGTACAATTATATATCAATAAATGGTATAATTTTGTGTGAAATTGGACTTATTTTTTAATTCTTATTTACACATTCTTATTTATTTGATCTAATCACATCCATTCATACATATTTTTCCATAACATCACATTTATTGCATCCTCCCTATATGAACATTCATTCCCCCCATAAGTTTTGCTATTTTGTTGTTTAGGGTCAATCCTACAAGTGTGAGATCAATCTTTCATCCAAAGATTTGATTCCTAAGTTGTGCTTATTTCCTAATCTTTTAGGTATTCCCATTTACACATATTCTCATATATTTGATCTTATCCCTATCCATTTTTACACATTTACACTTCATATTTATTGCATCCTCTTTATAAGGACATTCATTCCTTGAATTAGATTCACTATTTTGTTGTTTTGAGTAAAACCCAAATATGACTCAAATTTTCAAAATTTGACTCTTTCACTCATTTCTTTCTTACCATGAACCTCCATAATACAAAACATGATTGATGAGTTTCATTACTATAAACTTATATCAAAAACATTGAGAATCAAGTAATCCTTGATTAATCATTTGTGTATCAGTGATTTGAGCACTAAAATATATAGACCCCTGTATCATAACTTGTGAACACTTGTATGATTCAAAATTCTTGTCTTTAGTCATTTCCACAACCTTAAAATTGATCTTTTCCAAAAGATCAACCTAAGAGACTCGACTCTAACCATTCTATTTTTAAATACTCAGTTATTAGAAATCAGTCAAGAGCAGGCATGCACACTCAGCCAGATCAAATTTACAGGCTACACTGCAAATCTCGACTCCTGCCATTTCCTCACCTGTACTAAAAAGAACAAGCCTTTACACAAGTTTACAGTATAAAGCTTCCTTTAAGCCTTAAACAGAGACTTCCCAACACACACACACACACAGAAAGAGAGCCCCAAAATAGATAAACTTAGAAAATCTTTCAATATCCTGCAGTGGAAGCAAGCCTATTGACCAAAGCAAGCGAATTGCTGATCAACTTGGAAGAATTCTGCACGCGCCCCTGGACAAGCACTTTAACCTTCCCATTACGAGCAGCCTGGAAGCCATTAAGACAGCTGTCCTCGTTCGTTAGCGCGGCGCTCATCCACGTCTGCACATTACTCATCTGGAACTTGAAAGTTCCGCGCCTCAGATGCTTCAGCTCGGCCAATGACTGCTGGATCTGATCCGAAGTGTCGCCGAAATTCTCCACGCAGTCTTTGAGTGCCGATCGCTCCATTTTGTTGAGCCCCGTGCTTTTCCGGGAGAGCTTGACAGCCCAGGCCGTCGTATTTCGGGCGTTAGCGAGGCTCACTTTAACGGCGGCCTTGACGAGCTCGCTCTGGCTTTGGCTGGCCTGCAGAGAGGCTGCATACGGCCTCAGGGAAGCCACACAGACGTCGGGATAGAGAGTGATATTGCAGGAAGATTTAATGAAGTTGCCGCTTCGGGGTTTCGCCGCGGCGGTGGCCGTTAGGGTTGCAGCGATGACGAAGAGGGAGAACAGAGTGGAGGACTCCATTGCGATTCGAACTCGGGACGTGCTTGATGATGATTGTTAGGGCATTAACTGTCCGCTTTATAAGAAAAAAAAAGACGAGTTTGTCGCCCTATATGGTGCCGCTGCCGCAGGTCTAGTGAGCAGCGGTCTTTCTTTCCTTTGCAGGTCTGGTAATCAACTGCGGCTTAGCATCGCTGACTGGACCGAAGTAATGCATACTCCATTTCTAGAAACGTAATAAATACACTTATTTGTCAAAACGTTGGATTCACAGTCGGAGCATTAACAATCCACTCAAGAAAATTGAAAAAAAATCCGCCAAACAATTGACTTTGGATACACGCAGTGCGCACTGCTCGCGAATCCGGATTTTGAGCTACTTTCGGCCTAATTTCACTGGTCTGAAATTTCAAGGCCTTCGAAATTTGTTTTGACTCGACTGAAATGTTAAGATCTATGAAATTTTTTCGTAGAGGACTGAAATTCAAAGATTGAAAATTTGTTTTGACAAAACTCTGTTCAACCCTGTTCATCTTTGCCCCTTCTTACCCGGTACTCTGGAATGGCTGAAGACGGAGACCGAACAATCTTATTTTTTATAGTTATTCATTTTTATTTTTTATCAGTTGAATTTTTCTGTGGAGGACATTGACATTATGTGGACGATCCGTTGCTTTTACATTACTGTGCTTCCATGTGCTTCTACCGAACAATAGGCAGAAATTTCGAAACTAACTGCCGTATAACTCTATTTTTCCGGGTTTTGTTGAATTCCTTTGGTTGGTTGAGAATTACTGGTTAGAAAATATATTAAACTTACAAGTGTTGTACACGCAACTACCAAATGCAAATGTCGTGGTTGAGTTTTTAAAGGGAGTTTGATAAGCTTTATTTTTTAATGGTGAAATTTGTAAATTCATCTTAATTTTAATTTAGTTTTCTTAATTCATTATTTTTTTAATAATTTTTTACATTTTATAGTTATTGTACATTTCATTTATTAGCATTCATTTTTCTTATTAGATCTATCGTTTCATTATCTTAAGTCAATACATATTTAGTATGATTTATTCTTACGTACATGTATTTGAAGAGAGTAAATCTAGATTCATTTAGCATCAAAGTAGAATCAATTAATCATTAATGAACCATTTGCATATTCATTTTAGAAGCTAGTGTAGTCAAGATCACGAGATGTAATAAAAACTATCCAATCTTACAATGTACACATAAATCCACACAAATTTATACACAACGAAAGCCATAAATGCAAAACAAAATATTTTTATTATTTTTTTGTAGTTTCAAATAACTTATAACAAAATATATATTAGGCTACAACAATTATTATTGTAGTCTACTTATTTGCTCCTTCAATGAGGCTTTCAACATAGCCTACATTCACATTACAACACCCCTTTTAAACTATGACGTTTTAGATTTTATTTCCGAACTTTTATATATAGAGTTATTTTCGTTGTCTCAACCTAATTCTCTTTATGTGCTAGTATAATATAGAAAATTACATATCCTTACAATTTCACATTACACTTTGAACCCACTTTGGTGTTTGTCTCCCCTTGCATATTTTTAGGCTCATTTGACCCTTGCCTTGGCCTTTTTCCATCTATGGTGTTAAGGTCATGCCTCGTGGTCTCTTTTGTGTAAAATTATACTTCAAATATATTAACCTTGTCATTGTTAGTGTAGAAAATTATTAAAACTTATTAAGTAATTATACATGTAATTCTACACTTGGCAATAAGCCATCTTAGGAGGCTATGTGGTCACTTGGAGAGTTGGTCAAATTCTTCCAAGGTATGTGACATGTCCTCTTACTATTTTGGAGGAAAAAACTCACCACGGCTATTAGTGTGTATGAGTTGACTTCTTATGCAACCCAACCACTTCTCATTATATCTAGAGACATTGCTCATAATATTTAGTAGTTTGGATTATTCATTCTTGTGTTTTTATTTTTGTTTGTATATTTTATTTCTCTTTTGTAGGTGTGAGATTGCTCATCCTTCTTGACCTATCGAATACTAATGTTTTGTCCAAGATATTCTCATCTCCTACATGATATCAAAGCGAGTTGACTTATTTTTTAAAAGTAGAGGTGCATGCAAACCTATGGTAAGATGGATCAAAATATATTGGAAGGTTTTTTTTGTTGAAGTGATTATGTGCAGGTCGAGGGACATTTTTAGCAAAGAGGAGGCAAGAGCATTATTTGAGGGCCAATCCAGGTCATGGAAACATGCACATTGCACCCCTCTTAATTGCATTTAAGATATCGCAGATCTATTTAAGAAACACTTGAGTCATTGTGAGAGATCCGAGATTAATTGTGAAGGTCATGATTTTTTATCTAGAGGCATGCCATGATTTTGATATCTATGGAGGTGTGTTATCCTTGTTCCAGACATGTTTAACCCTTGTGCATGTGAGGAAAATAGATCTACGACAAGCATAAAGTAGATGGGGCTTAACTCCTCTCTAATTTTTTTTCTCCCACAATTTTGTGAAGTCTTTTATTTTCGTTTATATATATGTGCTAATTTTAAAAAGGCTTAAAAATTAAAAGCATTGTAATTTTTAATTGGTAGCTCGAAATTGTGTCATTTTTGCAAAAGTGTATTTTTTTTAGCTTGGTCCATCGAGAATTATTTAAGACTTTTTTTATAAAGTGTTATTTTTCATCCCAAATTGGTTAAAATTTATGCATTACAAATATAAAATGCCACAATTCAGGGAGAGATCTAGATTTGAATCAAGAGGGGGGGGGGGTTTCTTGTGTCATGTCCTATGTACTACATTTCCCTCAATCATTTTATTTCCACACATCTAATTTCTACAACAACATTTACTTAAGCATGGAGTCAAATTGACCTATTATGCCTCTCATACCCTTTAATTATCATGAGTGGAAACCTTATATTCAACTTATGCTAAAGAATAAATGGTTGTACAAGGTAACTATGGGTACTAAAAAATAACCTAATGTTGCTAAAGATTAAAAAAATGGTTTACCAAATGTGATCAATCCTTCATGTTTTTATGTCTCAATCTATCACCTAAACTACTATTTCATGTAGAAACCTTGAAAATGCCTAATGAAGTTTGGATAGCCTTAGAAAAAAATTTGGAAAGGTAGATGAACTAAGAAGTCATGAGTTAGAGAATGAAATCATAAGCTTGAGTCCAAGTACTTTTAACATTTTGGAGGATACTTCACTATGTTCAAATCATTAAGTTTGTTGCTAAAAGAAAATGGGATGGAGAAATAGGAGGATCAACTCATCCTTTCTATACTTTTCAAATTAATCCATGATTACTCTTTGTTTTTCTCTACCTTCTATTCCACCAAAAGGTCTCTTGGAGCCACATGGAAAATGCCATCTTTAGATGACTTCATTGCAAACTTGACTAGGGAGCAACAAAAGTTGATACATCTATGGGAATCATGAAGTCTTATAAACCTCAAGCCCTTGCTATTGGAAATGGGAAAAAACAAGATTCAAATTAAAAACAAAGATTTTTATATCAAAAGGACAAGAAAACCAAGGATGATAAGAAATCTCAACCCTACAAAAATCACACGAAAACTTCTTCAAATCAAGTGAATCCAAAGAAAGAAAAAGTAAAGCGTGCCTATTGCAAGAAAAATAGGCATCAAAAGCATAAATATATGAAGAAATTGAAAGGTGGAAAATTTCCGTTGCTTATGGTTTAGGACATAGGATAACAATCTTCACTCTCTTTCATTCAAGGATAACCCTAGAGATCTCAATGCAAAGGAGAAAGAGATATTTCAATAAGGTTGTCCTAGGGACTGATTGTAAACTAATGTGGGGTTCACCACCAAGCTAGGGATTGGAAAAATAAACATAATGCAAGATGGAATGTCAAACTCTAATATGATGCAATGCTTCACTAAATGACCTAGAAAAGTATGTAAAACAAAATAAAAAGATACAAGATGAAATGTGTGCACCTAGAAATATGAAGATGGATGGATGAAGGCCTGAAACACTAGAAATTCTGACTTTAATGTTGAATGGGACTCATATGCTAGTTTGGGCGAATCAATCCAAGATCTTGGTTTTTGTGTAGAAACATGAATCTGGCAAATGGGTATATGAATCTCTAAAAATCTAAATTTTGACCTAGACTGGGACTCATTTTCCAAAAGTGGTGAACTAGTCTCATTATATTTTTCTAGAACTTCAAGATTTGAATCTTCTCTGATCAGTCTTCCCAATCTGCTTCTTCAGGTTTCCGGATCTAAATATTTGCAAATCAACCTGTAGGTGTTCTCCAATGCTTAATGACAACTTTGACAATTTTGAGCACTTTGACAACTTTCTCCAAGCTTGCTCTTCAATGTGTCTTCAATCTAAACCTGAAAAGTGCTTGAGTGATGCTTCTCCTCCACAACAAGCGACAAAAAAACTAAGATTTGAAAGGAAGAATTATGGACTGTCTTACTACTATTTATTCCCAAAGCTCATTGAGCTATGCATGTATATGTATGCATTCTTGTATGATTGTAATTTATAAAATTATTGTAATGAAATGGAATCCTTATTGTATTATGTTATGCATCTTTGTTTGTATATTCTCAATAGAGAAAAGAATATTTTTATTGCAATGGCTTGTTACATAGTTCATTTAATCGCATGGTGAAAACTTGAGAATTTTTACTTCATTGAAGGGTTAGTATGTTTAATGTGGTATCAGAGATACCAAGTTCAGCTCTCAAACATATGAGCTCATCATTCTTTCCAAACAAATTAATGCCCCCTTAGGGTAAAATAAATAAAACAAACACAGCAAACAACAAATGTTACTTTCCCCTATTTATACTAAGTAAGTAGATAAATCAGTAAGGAAAGATTTTCAAAGAATAAAACAAAGGCCCTGGAAGCAAATGTTATTTGTTTTATTTTTTGCCTTTTGTGATTTGCAGCAAAATACTCAAGATATCAACAAGAAATCTGATTTCACTCACCAACAAACAGGGTTAGAGGATTAGAGCACAAAACAACAAAAGAAAGAGATAAAAACAAATCCAAAATGCCACTTTTTTACCTTCTCGAACGTGTTGTTAAGGGCAAATCCGCCCCTCTGCAGTGAAAAACACTGAACCAGGTGGGAAAATCCACCCCTCTGTGGAAAATAGTTAGAAAATGCTAAACTGGGAGGGCGTATCCACACTTCTGCAGAAAACAGTTAAAAAAAACATTGAACAATGGGAGCGTATCCACACTTCTGCAGAAAATAGTTAATAAAAACATTGAATAGCGGAGGCGTATCCACACTTTTGCAGAAAATAGTTAATAAAAACGTTGAACATCGGGGGCGTATCTGCACTTCTATAGAAAACGGTTAATAAAAATGTTGAACAGCAGGGGCGTATCCGCACTTCTGTAGAAAACAGTTAATAAAAACGTTGAACAGCGGGCGTGCATCCACACTTTTGCAGAAAACAGTTAATAAAAACATTGAACAGCGGGCGCATATCCGCACTTCTGCAGAAAATAGTTAATAAAAACATTGAACAACAGGGGCGTATCCGCACTTCTACAGAAAACAATTAATAAAAACATTGAACAATGGGGGCATATCCGCACTTCTGCAGAAAATAGTTAATAAAAACGTTGAACAACGGAGGCGTATCCACACTTCTGTAGTAAAAACTGTCAAAAACGTTGAATAGTGGGGGCGTATCCGCACTTCTACAGTAAAAACTGTCAGAAATGTTGAACAGCGGGGGCGTGTCCGCCCCTCTGCAGCGCCCGGGAGGGCAAACTCGTCCCTTTGTGACCTGAATCTATAAACAAGCTTTCCAACAAAAAAGGTAAAATAAAGAAACCCTTTTGTGGGTCCCACTGGGCATGCCAGAAAGGTGATCCCTTTAAAATGCTACTCCTAATGTGAGATGCTAAACAAAACTAATGATGCAATAACAAAAGAAATAACACTAAAAGAGGACACCTCAATAAGATTAGCCTAAGAAAATGGTGAAGCAAAGAAGTAAGATAAAACAATTGATGATTGAAGTTGGTTATACCTTTCCTTTGCTGCTCCTTCCTTGGTTGGCCCTTTGATTCTTGAAGAGTTGTGTGCTCCTTGGATGGCAATGGAGTTGAATAGATACAAGATGCAAGATGGATGAGAATGCTAAGTGATATGATAGATGAGAGCTCAAATGGTAAATTTGTAAGAGTTTTGTTGCAAAAGACTTTATCCCTAAATTGAGGGAAATGAGGGGGTATTTATAGGCTAAATGGAATTTTTTAGAGAATTCAATGGTTGAGATTGATCCAACAAGATCAAGATGAAGGGCTATGGTGCGTTGAGGACTCACAAGCCCTCACATCTTGACATGTGGAATGTGAGATGTCTTAGGGTGGAGTGATGTGGAAATGAGGTGGAAGAAAAGGACAAGAGGTGGAAGAGAAGTACATGAGGTGGATGAAGGACAAGTACCTTGGGGGATGAAAAGATTCCTTGGAGGAATAAAAGTGAATTAAAAATTCACAATGATTGGAAAAATCTAGTGGATAAGAGAGGGTCTCCAAAAAGCTAAAGATTTGTCACATGTGGGTGATGTGGCAAGTCCAAGGTTCTAGAAGTCCTTAGCACATGTAAAGTGACAAGTCAAGCCTTCTAGAATCTTGCATGGGGGATGAGGAAGACCTCGGAAAGAAAAAAAGTGAATTAAAAATTCACGTGGGGAAGAGAGGAACCTTGGGCAAATAAATGTGAATTAAAAATTCACATGGGGAAGAAAGTTCAGGCTAAAAATGGTAAGTGGGAAGGTTGACCAGAAAAGGTAAGCTAAATGTGGCTAATGATTCTGATTAAGGTTGTGCAAACACAGGATTAGGATAATTAATGAGAGATTAGAGGCAAGTGGGATATTATAGAGGATGTGACACTTAATCAAGATTGAGTGGTGCACATCCTAATCACAGATTAATTAATTTAATCTTGAGTAAAAGAGAGTTATGGAGAATGTGACAAGGAGAGAGAAAAAGGGGAATTAAAAATTGATTTTAATCCAAATGGGTTAAAAGACTAAATTAAATAATTTGTCATATTTATTTAATTTAGAGAAGAACAGGGTGTAAGGTAAAGTATTTAAATTTATTTAATTACATACTTTAGGAACCTTAGGCAGAAAATGAAATAATGATTAAATAAATTATTTAATCACTGTTAATGGAATAGATGAATATAATTGACGATTTTGACCATATGGAAGTGATCAAATTTGGATGTCTACAGTATGAATGTCATTTTTTAATATTTTCCATAAGATAGTTGATAACATAATTTAGTCTAACATGGATAAACATTTAGGTAAAAACCGATCTCGTAAAGATGGTGAGGACACAAACTAATCCTAGCGGAAGCCAAGAGGTTGGGAAAGGACCCACTGGAGTTGAGGTTAGACTTGACAAAATCTTGGCAAGATTGGATAACCTTGAGTAGGAAAGAATTGAGGATAGGGTAGAGAATGAAGTTCCCATTAATGAGAATGAGGGACAAAACTCTTCTCATGGGCCTAATGAAACCCATGAACATGAGAGGGAAAAATTACCTACATCATCTGAAGAAAGGAATAAGAAGCTCGTGGCTTCTGAACTTTCCAAGGACATGAAAAAGATTATCCCACCCAAGTTTGATGGAAGTGATGGTTGAGGTGTGGCTTGTACAGAGGGAAAATTATTTTGAAATGCGAAATTATGATGAGGTTACTAAAGTTGCTTGGGGTGCATACTAGTTAGCAAGAGAAGCCTCTAACTAGTGGATGAACAAAAAGTTGGAGCTTAATATTAACTCATGAAAGATGACATGGGGAGAATTTGTGGATATTTTCCATAAGAGATGGTTGTCACAACTCTACTATGACCAAAAACTCTCAGATTTCCAGGGTTTCAGACAAAGTAATATGATGGTCTACGAGTATTGGGAGAAGTTTACCCGACTTCTATGCTATGTTCCCATATATCACAAGGATGAGCACTTCCACATTAGAAATTTTATTATGGGACTTAATAGTCAGATTGGAGGATAAATGGATATGCATGGTCCAACAAAAATGGATCTTGTATATGAGAAATCAGTTAAATAGGAGAAAAAACTCAAAGCTAACTCCACTTGTCAAGAAAGTAGGGAGCATAAGAAGGTTGTGGAATTTCCTAACAAGATAGTTCCAAAGAAGGTGGAATCTATGAAAATATTCCAAGGCAAAAGGGAAAAAGGTTCCGCAATAATGGAAAGGAGTCTAGAAGAGAGTGTAAGAGGAATGGCTCTAGCATTGGTAATGCCAACATAGCTAATGAAAATGTCAAGAAGACTGGAGAATCAGTAGGGAAAAGAGGATTGACTACAGGATGTTTTATATGTAGAGGGGATCACTATGCTAACGAGTGTCCCAATAAAATTTTTGGATCACGACCATATGGTAATCCATTACCCACCCAACAAGTGATGATTCAACAAAAGACACATGCAGTTGTGAATGATCGTTAGGCAGAGTACCAAGTAACTCCAATTGCAATGTAAGGTATTTTGTTTGGCTTACCTATTTTTGTTCTTATTGATGCTGGTGCAACTGAGAATTTCATTTCACTTAGAGCAGCTAAGAAATTATCTAGGAAGGATGGATACTTTGCAATGTATTGAGATGTAGAGTATGCAAACCAGACACGAGCAAAGGTGGATCAATGTCTATTTGAGGCTAGGATAGGACTACCTAGTTTTTCTATGCAAGTAAACCTATATGTTGCACCTCTAGGATCATATGACATTATCCTAGGTATGAATTGGTTGTGGAGACATAGAGCTAAGGTAGATTGCCATGCTAAAACTGTAGAATTCCTAGATGATTTTGGAAATCGAGTAAAATTTCAAGGGATACCTAGAGAGTTTAGAAATTGACAAATCACGACAATGCAACTATTAAAAGCTAAGAAGAAAGGGTGTAAACTCTTTGTCGTAAAGATAGAAGAACTTGTAAAGGATATTGATGATTTGGAGTTCCAAGACTTTCAAGAGTTAGAAGATGGTGAAATAGATGAAACTGGAAAGTTGAGTATGGAGAAGTATCCAATATTGAGATCTTTTTTGGATGTGTTTCCAAATGAGTTACCAAGGTTACCACTGAAAAGAATATTTTACTTCTCTATAGATATAGTTCCAAGGTGAGAACCTGTTTCCAAGGTACCCTATAGGATGACAACCACTGAACTTATGTAACTTAAGGCACAATTGGATGAATTGTTGTATAAAGGATTCATAAGACCAAGTGTTTCGCCTTAGGGAGCGACAACCATCTTCGTTAAAAAGAAGGATGGTACTTTGCGTTTGTGCATCAGCTATCGTATGCTTAACAAAGATACGGTTAAGAACAAGTATTTGTTGCCATGCATAGATGATCTGTTCGACCAAATGAGGGGAGCCTTCGTATTCTCTAAAATAGATCTAAGATTTGGATATCACCAACTAAGGATTAAGGATGAGGAAATATTTAAAAATGCATTCAGAACCAAATATGGACACTATGAGTTCATTTTTTTACCATTTGGTTTAACAAATGTACTTGCAACATTTATGAGCCTGATGAATAGTGTATTTAGGGATTGTCCTGACAAGTTTGTATTATTTTTTTTGGATGATATCTTGCTTTATTATAGAAATGAGGAGGAACATTGCAAGCGTTTAGAAGTGGTCCTATAACGTTTAAAAGAACATAAGTTGTATGGTAAACTCTCTAAATGTACATTCTTCCAAATGAGGGTACATTATCTAGGTCATGTGATCTTCGTAGATGGAATTTATGTAGATCCAGCTAAGATCAAGGCAATATTTGAGTGGCCTATACCTAAGAATGTATCGGAGGTAAGAACTTTCATGGGTCTAGCAGGGTATTATAGGAAGTTTTTTGCAAACTTCTCTAAGATCGCTTTTCCAATTACTTTCTTGCAAAAGAAAGGAAATAAATTTGAATGGACTGAGAAGTGTCAAGAATATTTTGACCTACTCGAAGAGAAGTTAACCACCGCACCAATCTTAAAAGTACCAGATCCTTAGGGTAACGTTACAGTTATCACAGATGCCTAGGGAAGGGTTAGGAGGTGTGTTAATGCAATATGGGCAAGTAATTGCTTATTAATCTAGGAAGTTGAAACCTTATGAGATGAATTATGCATCGCATGATTTGGAATTAGTGGTTTTGGTTCACACATTGCAAATGTGGAGGCATTACTTGTTGGGAAAACCCTTTGAGATAAAAATTGATCATAATGGGTTAAAGTACTTTTTCACTCAACCTAATCTGAATGCTAGACAAAGAAGATGGTTAGAGTTGATAGCTGATTATGACTTCAATATCAATTATATAAAAGGGAAAGAAAATTGGGTTGCCAACGCTTTGAGTCGAAGATGTCATATTTCTTCAATAGTGACAATTCAAACTAACTTTAAAGGGAAAGTGTTGCAAAAATGCAAAGAGGATGAATACTACTTACAAGTCAAGCAAGCACTCACTAGCAATCCACAAGATTTTGTGTATGAAGGTTTTTATTTTCAACCCAATGGATTACTTAGATATAAGGGTAGGATGTATGTACCTGACGTAGAAGAGTTAAATAATATAGTATGGAAGGAAATACATGAAGCACCATACTCTAGACAGTCCGGAGTGACGAAAATGATGGCAGATGTAAAGCCATTATACTTCTAGAAAGGAGATGCCGCTAGATTTGTGGCTAGGTGTCTTGAGTGTCAAAGGGTGAAAGTAGAGCATCATCATCCTATAGGCTTGTTATACCCACATGATATACCACAGAGGAAGTGGAAAGTCATAAGTATCATGGACTTTTTGCAAGGATTGTCTATGTCAAGAAATAAGCACAATACCATTCTTGTGGTTATAGATAATCTTACCAAAGTAGCACATTTTATACCCAGGAATCTAACTGATGGAGCACCCATCATAGCAAGGAAATTTTTGCAAGAAGTGTTTAGGTTGCATGGGATTCTTGGGAAGATAATCTTAGATAGGGATGCATGAGTTACTTCTAGGTTTTGGAAAACTTTATTTTCTGCATTGGGTACTCAGTTGAATATTAGCTCAGCATATCATCCGGAAACAGATGGAAAAACTGAAAGGGTGAATCACGTATTGGAAGACCTACTTAGTATGTATTGCATGGATGAACAGTACAAGTAGGAAGATTACTTACTCTTAGTGAAATTTTCCTATAACAATTCTTATCATTCTGTGATAAAGATGGCTCCTTTTGAAGCATTGTATGGTCGAAAGTGTCAAACTCCTATAAGTTGGGATAGACTTGAGGATAGAGTGATTATTGGGCTAGAGATGTTGGATGAAATGGATGAGAAAGTTAAGATTGTCAAGAAAAGGTCAGTTGAAGCTAAAGATCAGCAAAAAAGCTATGCTCATGCCAAAAGGATACCCCACAAGTTTTCCATAGGTGACAAGGTGTTGTTGAGAGTGAAGCCTCACAAGAGCTCCATTAAATTTGGAAAGTCTTCTAAGTTAGCCCCATTGCCACCAGCTCTTTCCAGAATGCATAATATCTTCCATGTGTCCTACCTCAAAAATTATATACGAGGTGATAATCATGTGATGGATTAGACTGCTTTACAGGTATGAGACCCCAGAGTGATAACTCTTGATCCCATCAAGGTGCTCTAAACACATGAGCTTCGTTTGCGTAATAAAGAAGTGTTTCAATGCAAATTCTAGTGGGACTAGTATGCAAAAGACTCAACCACTTGGGAGGACTATGCTAAAATTCAGCAAAAGTTTCCTCATATTCTTGATTCTTTTGGGAATGCTTGAAACAATATGTTGTTTGTTGTTTGTGTTTTATTTTGCTACATAAAATCATCAAAGACAATGATTCACAAGGGGGGGAGTATGTTACACCCCAATTGTGTAATTACTATTTACTATTACTATGTAGGGTAAATATGAATGTAATGTGAATTTTGGAGATGAATAAATTATGCTTGTACTTTGTTATCAATGTGTTATATGTGTGTTATCTCATCGGATGTTATTTCACTTGATTTTATATAATGGAAAAGTACTTCATATATGTGAATGGATGTTTATTGAATTGATATTCTAACTTTGGAGATGTTTTACATATACTGCATATGTTATGAACAATTGATTGTCATGTGTATGTGTTAGTGGTTGCAGGTATATGTTCAATTCCTCTAGGGAGAGGGTAAGTATCACTCAAGAGAAGATATTGGTCAGGTAACCGGTAACAAAACTATCTAAGCATATACACACACCACAGTAGAATAATTGAGTTGATCTAGTTTTTGGGAAGAGGGTAAGTCATCCTTAGTTGATGTTTTTGCTTAAGTAAAAGTCTTGATTACTAGTGAAATGCATTATTGGGTGATTCTTATCTATTTGAGCTTTAGATTTCTTTCTTGCACTATTATGATTATGTTGATAAGAAGAACATATGTGGAGTATGTGTATATATATGCACATATATGTCAATGGGATCTAACGACATGTATTTGCACGTGTATAGATGTACCACACGTAAACGGTTATCAATACAATGGTAATTGTGAATAACTATATGTGAATCGAATGTGAACATATACATATATGCATAGTATATACACATATCTATATGTATATATGCATCAATACACACGTACATTGGCAAATGTACATGTCCATACGAATGTATCGATATAGGTATACATATGTATATGTGTACATAGAGGCATAGACATATATACATATACATATATATATATATGTATGTATACAATTGATATATTATATTTATTTTGTGAATACTATCTTTCTTATACTTACTTGTATATCGAATGTATACTTGCTTTGTGGTGAAAGGTATATATATATATATAAATAGATATTAATATTAACATATATATATATATATATGAATATACATATACATATTGGTATTAATATATATATGTATATGTAGTATTAAATATATTAACCATTGCTTGGTAATCAACTGTCATTTACCATGATAGAGGTTGATTATAAGTTGCTTATGACTGTGTTTTGAGAAGCCGAGTTTTACTCTTGTTGTCACTCTTTATGGAACACGTATACTTCATTATATATTCCTGCATTATTTTGATGCATGGTGTAGACTTAGTCGATGCCTATTGTAAGAATAACATTGACTTGGTAAAACTTAAAGAGCCATGTATTTGAGCTTGAACCAACATCTATTAGGACATACGTAACTAGTCGATGACTTTGTTAAAGTGAATAAATATCTGAATCGACTGACACCCAAACTAATTCGATGAAATCATGGTGTCACAAATTAGTTATTGACTGTTTCTAATTGAATGGAAATCGTGCCAACTTTGAGAATAGTGTGGAGGCTTTGGCACCAACTTTGATTCCTTATACCTGTAGATGTCCATTGTTGGAGATAATTTGGATTATCCATGTGCAGATTTGAATAAGTCGATCAAGCAAGGTCGATCTGTAGATGGTAATTGATGAGTATGAGCTTACATATTCACCAAATTTTTGCTAAGATATATGTGTTGTTGTGCATGCTTTCTGCTATTAGAATTCATGCCTAAACTATAGGCTTAATAGTTACCATATAGTTGTATAAATAGTGGTGCTTGTTCATTTGTGAGGATGCATTCTTGAAAGAATTTTTACTCTGCATTATTTTAAGCTTTTACTCTATTTTATTTGAGAGAGAGAGAGAGAGAGAGAGTTCAGTTATATTGGAAGTAGGTGAATTGAGTGAAGAAATCTATCAACAATGAATTGTGAATCTATTATCAAGCTTCTTGTTGTTTGGAGAAGTTGCATTGCTATCATTTGATTGGATAAACGGTAACATGCATGGGCATATTCTTCTTGTTATTGTATTTATGAATGAATTTTTCTCCATGTATGCTTGAATTGTCTTTTACAAGTACTTGCATTTAGGGAATCTAGAATGTCTTTGAAAAGGAGATAGAAGCTTTTATGATTTTTTTATGATGTGCTTGTATATACTCCATAATAGGAGGTTGATGTTTATCATAGGTATTACATACTAGATATGATTAAACTAGAGTTGCATGTGAGTTACTCTTAGCTAGGTTATTGATTTAACTAGAGTAGCTTGAGTTTACTCCTAGGATTGATTATCCACTATGGGAGGAAACATGCGTAATTACTTATTAAGTAGGTTTATTCCAAGTATGTAAAATGGTGATAGGTTATCTTTGGGGTGATAGATTATCCATTGAAGAAAATACCTATGCATAGTTTAAGATGGCCGAAGTCAAATCACCCCTAAGTAGTCTGTGTGATAGATGAACTTCATTTGAAGTAATGAATGAGAACACTTTGTCCAAATTAGTGTGACTGTCTTTGGCTCCACTGTTAGTTCACCATGATCCAATATTACATGCTAGTATGAGATTGTGGGTTTACAAATTTCTAGTTATGTAGGACATAGCACTATGATCAGTTGGTTGTCGTTATTCGGCTACTCTACCAATGTTTTCATCGAAGGGAAGGGCCATCTATTGAATGATAGATGTGTGGGGGACTGCATTAATAGTCTCTGGTTGGTGAAAAAGTGCTTGAGTGATGCTTCTCCTCCACAACAAGTGACAAAAGAACCAAGATTTGAAAGCAAGGATCCTAGACTGTCTTACAACTATTTGTTCCAAAGCTCATTGAGCTATGTATGTAAATGTATGCATTCTTGTATGATTGTAACTTATTAAATTATTGTAATAAAATGGAGTCCTTATTGTATTATGTTATGCATCTTTGTTTGTATATTCTGAATAAAGAAAATAATTTTTTTTATTGCAATGGCTTGTTACATAGTTCATTTACTCGCATGGTGAAAACTTAGGAATTTTTACTTCATTGAAGGGTTAGTATGTTACATTAAAGAGAGGTAAAAATGTTGTTTCGTTAGTGGATAGGGATTTTCCTTAGTCAAACCCTATTTTGGTAATCAAACCTTGAAATAGAATGAAATAGGAATGGAGAATGATGAATGAACAAAATAAGATTTTGCAACTCACCAAACCCTAGTAATGAAGTGTTGCAAACATGTATGAGATGGATCCAATGGATGTAGATCTTGAATCTTGATTGAATAGGATATGTCTTGATTTGAACACTTCCTTGAATCATGAAACCCTACATCACAAATGTTAGCTCAAAAACAAACATGATGCATGAAGACTTTGACATGATGCTTGATGCTTGAATTCTGCTCTAGAATGCTTGATAATCTGCTCTTGAAGACTCTTGAATGCTCTTGTGAATGCTTGAATGCTCCCATGAACTTAAATTTTCTATAAGGATGCTTATTCAACTTGATAGGATGAGAATGAATGAAAGAAACTTGTATATATACTTAATTATGTAAGAATTCCTAAAATTACAACACTACAAGCCGAAATCGTATCTAGGAGGATAAAATCCTGCCAAGAATTTAAATTAATTTTAATTTTGGGCCACACGAGACTCATTCGCACAAAGTGGTGAATAAGTCCCATTAGGCATAATTTAAGGGACCTGTGTGGTGTTTAATATGTCCTGCAATGTCAGTATAACACACATTCATGAAATGTATTACTTAAAAGGAAATCTAAATAATAAACTATTAAAAGTTACAACTATCCTTCTAATTCATTCCATGGTTCTCTAATCTCAAGGAATCCTGTAAAATTATACTCTCATATCTTATTATTGTTGCACGTTAACCTGCAAAGATTGACAACTCAAGATACGAGATGCTAAAATGAAATCTACATGCCTATGTTTTTTGGATTTTTTATATTTGATGCATAAAAACTAGATGATCCTAGGATGGAATGATATTAAAATCTAAATGTTGAGAATGATAATGATGGTCAAATTTAAATGCTAAATGGAAGATGAAATGAACTAAACTATCAAAATGAAAATGCCATTATAACACTAAAATGAACTAAAAATGCAAAACTAATCTAAAATGCTCTCCAAATTCTCTCACAAATGCACTAAAATTCAGTAGCATAAACTTGTTCAAATCTTCATGTTGAAAATTTGTAGCAAAGGGATCTTTTTATAGATTTTCTAAGCCTCAAGGTGATGTGGCAACAATGGACAGTCAAGATTGTGATCTTGCGACATCAACGACAGAGCATCAAGAGGTTAGAGGGAATCAGGGAGATGGTTCCCTTCAACAAGACAAATTGCCAAGTGTTAAAAGGAATCATAGAGGAGGAGCCATGTGTCTCAGTTAGTTCCAAATTGGTTGCAAATTTGTTGAAGATATTTCATATTTTCCAATTTATAAAAATTCATTTTATGAGACAGATGATGAGGTGGCAGGTGAGTTGGAGGTGGTTAGAGGAAAGTTGTAGAAATGTGCTTAAACTGAATTAAAATTGAATTTAAAAGAAAATGGTAAATTAGGAAAATGCCAAATTAATTCATTTGTGCATTTTAACCAATTTAAGAAGAATATGCCAATTTGAATTTAAAAATTCAAATTTAAGAGGAAGAGGGAAAACCAATTAAATAACAAATTGATTAATTTGTCCATTTAATTAATTTTAGAAAGAAGGTGAATTTTAGAAAGGAAGAATTAGAATACGAACCATATAAATAAATTTTACAATTTATTTATAATAGTAGAGGAATTAAGAACATTAATCAAATAGCAAGTATTTAATTAATATAGTGCTCCTAACCATTTTTGCGTGTATACATTTTTCCCCTCTTTGAAGTGATGTGCATAGCCGCATTGCTTCAAAGAATACATTTTCCCATACCACAAAGATAAAAAAAATCGACATGCCCCAGACTCTGATTTTATAGCGATGATGAAAGGATGCCCCCTCGGGAGGTAAATTAGGGATTTTTGATTTTTTGATGATTTTTGAATTTTTTTGATGATTTAAATGATTTTTCAAAAATGTGTTGATGATTGATAGATTTCATAAGGAGGACCTAATTTATCTCCCAAAAATTTAGAAGAGATTTTCCACGCTACTGATTAGTTGATAAAAGACCCCTTTGAAAAAATAAATAAAATGCCACCATTATTACCCCTTATTTAACCTTTAAAAGGGGTAAAAGGGTAAAAGTTAAGTTCATTTGTAACCTTAGCATTTTGAAAACTAAGAGCCTGCAGAGCAAAGATGGATAGGATTCCATTGCACACACACCAATTCGAGCGATTTCGCCATCACCAGTGTCCGACCGCATATGGACCTCTGGTATGTACCCCGGAAACCGCATTTTGAATTTCAAATTTTGATTTTCGCGCTTAAATTTTCTTTTAAAAATTTGAATTTTTCTTTTCAAAATTTGAATTTTTCTCACGTTTTAGCGCATAGGGTAGGCTAAATAGCGCATAGGGCACCCGCTTTAGTGCATAGGTAGGTTGCAATAGCGTATCCTATTAGGTTAGGATCCCCAAATTAGTTTAGCGCATTCAGATTCCGCTTCAGCGTATTAGGTCAAAACATTAACGCATTCGACAAATAGCACATACATGTGATAGAGTCGCGCATAGGGTTGATCAAGTAGCGCATCTAGGAGATGGCACATCGAGACTCTATTTCGACACATTGAACCCGTTTTCCAGCACATTGATGAAATGGCGCATAAGGACTCTGCTCTAGCGCATCCAGTAGGTTTTCTAGCGCATCCGGTAGATTGGCACATAGAAGCCCTATTTTAGCACATTCAACCAAAATTGATGTTTTTGATAAATTATTCCTAGATTTTGATTATTTTTTATCATGTCAATCGATGATAGGTTGATTATCATCCTCATAATAGGAGAGGAACGATGAATATGATAGGTTGATTGATTGATAATTGTCCTCATGATAGGTGAGGAACAATGAAAATATAGGTTGATGTTGATCGTCCTCATGATAGGCGAGGAATGATGAATAGGATAGATTGATTGATTGATCGATTGATTGATAATCGTTCTCATGATAGGCGAGGAACGATGACAAGATAGGTTGATGTTGATCATCCTTATGATAGGCAAGGAACGATGAACATGATAGGTTGATTGATCGATCGATTGATTGATTGATAATCGTCCTCATGATAGGCGAGGAACAATGACAAGATAGGTTGATGTTGATCGATCTCATGACAAAATAGATATTGAATGATAGGTTAGGTGCTCCTCAAGAATTGGTCAAAATCTCACGTGAGCTGATTTTATTAGATGATGTGCTTGATTGATAAGTTGATTGAATGATTTGATGACTTGATGTTTTGATTTGATTATAGGAGGGTGTTTTAGGGAACCTTCAGGTTCATGAGCACTTTCCTGGGACGTGGGATATGATCCCGTAGCTGACTCCGATAGATCTTGTCATTATAGACCAGTGTGGCTTGAGTTCATTGATTGACATGCCCCAATACCGGATTAACCGAGGGCTAGTGACAACACTTGCAGAGAGGTGGCATAGTGACCACAACATGTTTAATTTTTCGATGGGAGAGATGACAGTGACCCTAGAGGACATATACCTAATACTTAGGATACCAGTTGTGGGGATGTTGGTTATGTATGATGTTAAGGAGTAGGGAGGGACAGATGCCCTGCGAAAAATGTTTCATGATAATGGACTTACTGGTTATGAGATATCCTAGCAGGAGTTGATTGCGACTCAGCAACCATTACCTTGTGTCTTAGTAGGTTTCGTTGGAGGATTTATCTTCCTTGACCATAGGTCAAAGGGCCTTTCAGTTGGTTGGGGATGATTTTTAGAGAGCATGATTTCTCACGACACGATATATGCTTGGGGTTTCTGCATGTTGGCACACCTATATCATGATTTTCATCAGATAGTGTATCTTCGAGCAGATAGTTTATCGACAGGATGTACACTTCTACAACTCTAGGCCTGGGAGCATTTAGCCATCACATGGCCAGTTGGAGACAAGGTGCGGGTAGTAGGATGACCATACATTTTTGGATTTCAGGGCCACTTGTCTAGCATAAGCTAGGAAAGTTAGAGTACTAGAGGCGGGTCTTGGATGACCTTGATACTGTGATATGGTAATCCTATTTGGATTGTGAGCCATGGCCATCAAATGGCATAGAGTTACCTTTTAATTTTTGTAGTAGATATTTGATAGGGCGGATGTCGTACTATCCAGAGAGATTCATGTTTGGTAGGGTGCATAGGAAATATGGTCACATCCAGGGGATGCCATAGGGAGTAGCGTATTATGTGCGACAATGATAGGACATACTAGAGTGGGGGTCATTGATTGATTATGATGCAACTTGCACCGAGTATTACAGCCTACAACTAATTTTCTAGTAGTACCATCTAGAGATTGTAGATGCTTAGATGATAATGGATTACACAGAGTACTTCCATACACATTTTTTTCTGCGGATATCCAGTCCTGATGAGCTGACATCGATTTTGGAGGTGGGGAGGAGAGCAGGGTCGATTGCACAGCCAAGGGGAGGAGATGGTGGAGGGGATGATGGTGGAGGTGGAGATGGAGGAGGGGATGGTGGAGGAGATGGGAGAGGGGATGATGGTGGAGGAGGAGGTGGTGATGGTGGAGGAGGAGGTGGTGTGCCAAACTTTGGGGTTATCCCCAAGAGGCGGAGATTGGGACTAGGCAGGCAACGATCATTGATAGTGTGGATGCCCTCGCAGAGACAACAGACATAGATTGTCAGATTACAGGGACAAGTTCAGACTTTGTAGGCACAAGTCTAGACACTTTAGGGACAACTTGCCCAAGCACAGGCACAGATTTAGGCACAGGCTCTGGAACGAGTACAAATCCAAGGATAGATGGTATAGATACAGGCCTAGGTAGCTACACTTATTGCAGAGAGATACTGCCAAGAGACAGGCAGAGCAGGCCGTGGCAGTGGCAGACAGGGTACAAAATGCAGCTCAGGGCACAGGTACCACCAATTTGTTTAGAGAGTTCAGAGCATCCGCCAAGGAGGTGGAATACTATAGGGGCAAGTACTACAAGGTCATACCATCCGAGCAACAAGTCAACTACGCTAGATCCAAATCCGATCGCACACATTCGCACACCACCAGTAGAGGGATCACACAACCACTTCCTCCAGGTGAACCTCCACTGGGTATAGGGCCATCAGGGGTAGGACCATCAGGGACAAGGCCACCAAGGACAAGGGGTGTTGGATAGAGGCTTGCCACATCAAGTGGTAGCACTACCGGATCTCAGGGACATGGTTGATTTATACTTTGTTTCAGCGACTTGGCCTTCTGCCACATTTTTTATGTATCTCTTTCTCAATCGATATCATTGTATACTTGACAAATTATTATGAGGTTATATGATATGCAATGACATTCGATGATTCTATGTGTTGATGGTTTATTATGGATGGATGCAATATGTTTATATTATGATGTCATTATTCCATGTTTTATATGACTATGCTATGGATGCATGTGTGGATGACATTGCATTGTTTTTATTATGTTTATGAATGATATGGATGCAAATGACATGAAATGTGATTTTTTTTGTAAATATTTGTATGTGCATATATCAATGTATGGATGTAAAAGGTTTTGTTATGAACTGCAAATGGATGATAAAATTTGAATATAGATGATTTATGGATGCAAATGTGATACATGGAGATGTATGGATGTATGATTTTATGTTATGATTATGATGAAGATTATGATGCAAATGTATGATTATGAATATTATAATGAATGCATGAATGATTTGTGATGGTGATGGAATGTAATGTAAATGAATGATTTTTGTTATGTCAAGTATCCTCAATCCTATAGAGAGAAATAACATCAACCTTGATAATGACCAACTTAGAAAATCTATAATATAGATGCAAACTAACATAGAATGCAATTCTATCTATGCAATATTTTCAATCTTATTCATTGTGCATATTTTCATCATTGAGCGTTTTATTATGTTGAAAGTTAGTATAAACATCGACGGTATAAAATAGACCATGTTGATCTAAGTACAACTTCCATACAACTTGTTTTGCAGTTTGATAATGCAAGATAACACAACATTGATGTATAGTTGGACCAAGATGACTTGAGCATCACTTGTGTAAACAGACAAGAGTTAATCATGTTCCTCTGCAAATTCAGAATGTCATCAATGATACTTTGTAGAGCATGTCCCACGACAATTTGCATAGTAATAATGATTGACTCATAGACATCAGACAAATAAAAATATCATTTTCGATCACAACACCTCTAGGTCATGACATCATCGAGGTACTCCTGAGAAATGATAACAACAATCAAAATATAAGCAATTGAACATGTGTGTTAAAATGATCCAATCATGATTCATAAGATCATCCTGCAATGAGGACTGATGTGATTGGTTTGATTCTTGACTTGATTTGGATGATTTACTGATTAATTGGTTGATGTTTGATGTTCAAGCTAATGATTACAGTGATTGTTGTTTTTTTCGAGGTTGCCTTGCTGATTGCTTAGCTGTTGTTTAAATCTTAACGGTGATTTTCCCCCAATGAGATCAGGATTTTACCCCTAGTGAGAACAAAGAAAATTTTATTATGGATATGTACAATGAAAATCAAGCCAGAGTGGGATGACCATGTTAGCCAGATATGGACATGAAGCTCGTTGTAAGATAAGCGCGAATGTGCAAGGGTGGAAAAAGCGGATGATCAACACAAACTTGAAATAGATGGAGAATCCAACTCAATCACAAATAGTGCCAATTTCCAGGTTTTCACCACTTGTTTTTATTGCACTTTTCAGATTTTATGATTTTTTTGTTGTTACCAAGATGCCTGTTTGCTAGGTTTTCATCAGGGCAACCATTTTTTTTCTTTTTAGATTTTTCTCTTTTTCCGATTTTTTGATCTTTTTGATTATTTTTTTTGTCACCAAGATGCTTGTTTGCCAGGTTTTCATCAGGGAAACTAGTTTTTCAGGACATTTTCTTTTTTTTAGGATTTTTTTAGGACTTTTTCTACTTTTAAGGATTTTTTTAGGACTTTTTCTGCTTTTTAGGATGTTTTCAGGAATTTTAAACATACACTGGTTGCATAGGTATATAACTTCTTCAGGCGAAGGTTTTTCATCAGTTCCTCAAATAAATCCCCCTCTGGTGTTGGATATTGGTATGCCCCTGATCCGAATACTGAAACAACAACAAAAGGACCTAACAAATTTGTCTCAAACTTCCCCTTCTTCTCTTGATCTTGTTGATTTTGGGGATTTTCCTTTATAAGTACTAGATCACCTATCTGAAATGTCCTTGGTTTGACCTTTTGATTGTAGCTTCAGGACATTCATTGTTGATATGCCTTCAGGTTATCTACTGCAAGTTGGCGATGTTCATCTAGCAATTCTAGCTCTTGCAGCCTAGACACACGGTAATCTACATCTGAGATGATGCCTTTCAAAGACACATGAAAAGATGGTATCTCCACCTCAATGCCAAGGATAGCCTCAGATCCATAGATGAGGGCATATGGTGTGGCCCCTATGGGGCTACAAATACTTGTATGATAGGCCCAAAAAGCAGGATTCAATTGAGTATGCTAGTCACGTCCAACATCGTTGACAATTTTCTTTAGGATATTTAGGATAGTTTTTTTAGAGGCCTCTTCTTGGCCATTCCATTGAGGTTAATAAGGCATAGAAAACCGATGTTGGATATGGAATCTCTCATAAATTTCTTGTATGTCTTGGTTCTTAAAAGGTCTGCCATTATCGGTGACAATGGATTGAGGGATGCGATATCTGTAGATGATGTAGTTCAAAATGAATGAGGAGATCTGCTTCCTAGTGATGGTGATTAGAGGCACCGCTTCAACCCACTTCATGAAATACTCTGTGGCTGTGATAATGAAGTTGTGTCCATTTGATGAAGAGGGGTGAATTTTTACCACAAGATCCAACCCCCACTAACATAATGGCCACATTGATGCAAATGGTTGTAACTCTTGCGCAGGTGCATGAATGAGATTACTGTGTATCTGACACTTCATACATGTTTTGACAAATCAGAAGAATTCTCTCTCCATAGTCGACCAGTAGTATCCCAAATGGAGGAGTTTCTTGGTGAGGGTTAGACCACTTGAATGAGTGCCACAAATACCCTCATGGACTTCTTGTAAAGCCATGTCAGACTCATCACTTTATAGACATCATAAGAGAGTGCCATCAAGACCTCATTGGTATAGGACATTATCTATAAGGGTGTGGCGAGCGACTTGGTGAATAAATTTTCACTTTTGATTGCAGGAGAGATCAGGAGGTAGGGTATTATCTTTTAGATAAGTGTAGATCTTCCCATAAATGGAGGTATTGGCATCGTCTAAATGGCATATGAGTTGGGATTCAAGGTTATCATATGCAAGGGTAAACAGCTGTTCCACCATGAACTCATAAAGACCTCATTTTTCTAGAATTTGCAGTAAGGAAGCAATAGTGGCCATGGCATTAGTAGCTTTGTTGTCAGCCCTCGAGATTTGACCAAATTTGATGTTAGCAAAATATTGCTTGAATTCATCAATCATTCTTTTATAGGGCATCAATTTATCATCCTTGGCTTGGTAATCATTGTTGACTTGATTGATGACTAGTTGAGAGTCCTTGTAGACCTACAGCTCTATAATTTTCCATTCGACAACGATTTTCATCTCGATGATAAGTGCTTCATATTTTGTTGTGTTTTTGGTGCAAGGAAACATCAGGCCATATGACTTTGGAATAGTGTGCCCTAGGGGAGTGATAAATAAAATTCTGGCTCCTGATCCATGCTAAGTATAGGACCCATCAAAGTATAACACCCATCATTTTTTTCTTATTATCAAGACATCTGCATCTAGAAATTCAATATGGAGTGGATGATCATCATGAAGTGGTGCCTCAGCTAGTTGATCAACAATGGCTTGCCCTTTGATAGCTTTTTTATCAACACATTGGATGTCGAATTCACTGAGTACCATTACCCACTTGGCAAGTCTTCCTGTCAGATTTGCTTTGCTTAGGAGATACTTTAGTGGATCAATCTTGGTTGTGAGCTTAACTATGTGAGTCAGCATATAGTGTCACAATTGTTGGGTAGAAAACACTATGGCTAGACAAGATTTCTCAATGGAAGCGTAATTGATCTCATATCCATTCAAGGTTCTACTGATATAATAAATTTATGTTTCTTTCCCCATTGAATCTTCCCGTGCCAACAAGGCTCCCAATGATCGGTTAGTAGTGGCGATGTACAATAAAAGAGGTTTCCCTTCTGCTAGAGGCGCTAGAACTGGTGGACTCATTAGGTATTTTTTTATTTGGTTGAAAGTTTCTACACACTTCTCGTCCCATTGGAAAGAAACATTCTTGTGCAGGAGATTAGTGAAAGGATGAGTTTTGTCAGCCAGTTGTGATATAAACCTTTTGATTGATTGGAATCTGCCTTGGAGGGACCCTAACTGACTAATGTTTTTTGGGGGTGGCATCTCCATGATGGCTTTCACTTTTGCAGGATCCACCTCAATTCCTTTCTTTGACACTATGTAACCAAGGATTTTTGTTGACGTTACCCCAAATACACATTTCTTTGGGTTTAGGCGAACATTGAATTTCTCTAGACGGGTGAAGAGTTTGCCTAATATCTTTAGATGCCCTTTCTAGTGTGGGATTTTTCCAACAATTCATCTACATAGTACTCCATGAAAGTATGCATCATGTCATGGAAAATAGTTGGCATAGCTCTTTGGTATGTGTCCTCGACATTCTTCAATCTGAAGGGCATGACGTTCCAACAAAAGGTTCCCCATGGACACGCGAAGGTTGTCTTATCTTGGTCTTCAAGAGAAATCTTGATTTGGTTATAGCCAGAAAAGTCATCCATCAGTGATAACTTACCATGTCCTACTGTCAAGTCCACAATGATGTCAATATTTGGCAAAGGGAAATCATCTTTAGGGCAAGCCTTGTTGAGGTCTCTGAAGTTGGTGCAAATCCTTATGCTACCATCAGGCTTGGAGATAGGTACAATATAAGATATCCATTTTGCATAGTCAATGGCTCTGATGAATCCTACATCCAATAACTTCTTTAATTTTTCCTTCACCGCCAATGCAATATGAGGATGCATCTTTCTCAATTTTTATTTAACTGGTTTGATTCCTAAAGGAAGAGACAAATGATGCATGATGAGATCTAAATCAGTCCCTGGCATGTCGACATAGAAACGAGAAAAATTGACTTGGCGCTCCTCAAAAAATATGACAAAGTTGGGCTTTTCATGTTTTGTCAATGATTCTGTCAAATAGAGTCTTTACTATTTCTGCATTGTTGACATTGATGGCCTGTGTTGGTTCAATAAGGAATTTGGATCTTTCCTGGGAGTGCTCGGGGAGAGTGTCAAATTTCCCATCCTTTGGTGCCTCTAGGAGGTTTTCACCATCAGATGCGCTCTTTATTTTTACTTTTTCTAGACTTGATACTGCCATGGAATGGTTTTCACCATTAGATCTTTCTTTTGTTTCATTTATTTTCCAGCTGGGAAATTTGACACTCCCTCGTCAGGAAGCTTCATTATGATGTTCAATGGTGGAACCTATTTCAGGGTTTACAACGCAGAGGAAATTTATGATGGCCTCGTCACTTAGAAAGGTGGGGATATCAATATGCTCGGCTTGGTCCCAATCTATGAGTTCAGGATTTCACAATGGTAGGGGGTCATCGGATGGGTTCAGGTCAGATGTTGTAAGAGTTCTGATGGTTGTATTATTATCATACAGAACTAAGGCAAGATCAAGGTCTATGATGTCATTCTCTTCCAAATGATCTGTATCGCTAAGAGTTTGACTATCTTCACTCGAGTCATTGATATTTTTTTATCCTACTTCAAGTGGTCTAAGTCCTGAGCCTTGTCCCTCCTCGAGTGTGGGAGTGTACTTATGGATCACATCAATGTCTTTGTTGTGGTAGGACTCTTCTGACAGGGAATCCCACTCATATTTATTGAAATCAGACTCATTGGTCACTTTCTTGTAGTTGTTGAATTCGTTCACAATTTTTTTCGTTTTAGGTCATCTTTTGTCTCCTCTTCCTTCTGGTGTTCTTTATATCCCAACCCTATTTTGTCCCTTGGATTGGTTATGATGGATTGGATGGGTTCAATAATGCCTTATTTTCTTTTTCCAACAGGTCCTTATCCTTCATATCCCATCTTTTCTAGGATTAAGGATCCTTTACCATACTAAGCGATTTGGGTGTTTGCCATTGTTGCTTGGGAATCAATTTCATCTTTGTAGAGCCAGTTCAAGATATATTTGTCATCAGATTCCTCCTCTTGAGTGCTTCGTTTTATGAACTGACCATCAAAAAGGGTGACTAGCTGGGAGGATGATAAGGTTAATGGTTGACCATATGATTTAGGTGAAGTTAGTTGTGAAAGACAAAGGGATTTTTCAATGGAATATTCGTCGACACCCTTATCTTTGACTTGAACTTTCTTTTCAAATAGTTTGGCCAAGGTATTAATCTGGACTTCAAGACTGGCTGATGTAGAAGGGGTGGTTCTTTCTTCTTTCTCTATCTGATTGGATGATGAACTTGAATTACTGAGGGTATTAGATGTAGAACTAGGAGCTTCACGGTTGTGTGGCACAAATACATCTTGAACAACTTTAAGGGTATTGCATTGTTGAGGACCATTAGAGTCAACATGAATGGTAATCTCTTGCCCGTTGCAAGGAAATTTGAGACACTGGTGGTATGTCAAGGGGACAACTTGCATCTCATGGATCCAAGGACGACCCAAGAGTATATTATATGTCAGATATTTGTCCAGGACTTGACAAACCACATCTCTTTGAATTGGACCCACCTGAATTGGCAATATGATCAATCCATTTGAAGCTCTTTCCTCATCATCATAGGCCTTAATGGTGATTTTCTTCCTTGGATCAATTGCATTGTCAGAGAACCCCAGTGCATGAACAATTTTTGAAGTACAAATATTAAGACCGTCTCCTTCATCTATTAGGACAAGTTTGACGCGACTCTTATGGATGAGGACCTCAATATGAAGTGCGATGTTATGCGGATGAGTGGGAAATACATCATCATTTTTAGAAAAAATATAAGCAGTGAGGTGCAACTAGGTGTCCCACCATGGTATGGAAAGTGCATACTTCCAGATTATTGGGTATCATTGTAGCCACTAAGGCTTTTTCCAAGATTTCCTTGTGAGCGGGCGAGATCTTAAGAAGCTCCAGTATTGATATTTGTGAGGGAATTTTCTGAAGCTAATCAACAATGTTGTATTTCTGAGATGGAACATCGGGTGTTTTAAAGGTACTGCCTTTCAAAACATATTTGGTTTGAGCCCTTGTGGTCACATTTACGGGGATAATATCTTTTTTTCCCTTGATCTTGATGACATTTATTTGATTACCTATCACAACCATGTCTTCTTGAAGATTATTGATTTGATGAGAGGAAATGTTGGTATCATTGATTAGTGGATTGGTTGCGATGGGGTCTGGTGTGTTATTGATGTCAAGGTCATTTGTACAGTCTTTGGCAGCTGAGATATGAAGGATGGTGTCATCATAAACATAATTCACACCTTTTCCCTTTCCATTTATGTTGGAAGACTCCCCTTTCTCATAGTTTGGCAAAGGAGTTTTAAACACCCCATGATCAGTGTTTGCTTGAGGTTCCTTAATGTGAATGACCTTTTTGTCGATCAAGTCTTGTATTTTATGTTTCAATTGCATGCAGCTATTTGTCAAGTGACTTTTTCATCGATGGAATTCACAGAAATGGGCCTCGTTCCACTAGGATGACTTCACTTTAGGTTCAAATCCTCGAGTATCAAGGAGAGTGATGAGATTTTTTGCTATAAGCTCTTTCAATGCACATTCATAGCATTGACCTAAAGGAGTAAACTTTTTGTGGTTATTCTTGGTTTGATACGGTAGCCTAGATGGAGGATTGTTATTTCTTTGATTATTGCCCTGGTTCATGTTTTGATTGGCAACGTTCTGATTCGTGTTAGGATTGGGAGTTGGGTTAGCTTTGGGTGTAACTCCTAATAGATTAAAATCTGGTTTAGCATTATGTGTTTCTGTTGAATTTTCAATGTTATTGTTCTTATATTTCTGCCAAAACTTTTGTTTATCGTTATTAGAGGGGTTGGATGAGTTGTTCTCATTATAGATTTTCAAGATGCCCCTCTTAACTAAGGCTTCCTCAATTTTAATCCCATTCTTGATTAGCTTTTCAAAAATGGGAGGACATTGTAATTCAAGCCTGTAGGTCATGTCATCGTTTAGGTTTTCGATAAACACCTCCATCTTTTCCTTTTATGGTATGGAGTGGAGATATCTCCTTAATAGCCTTCTCCACCTTTGCAAGAATATTAGGAATAATTCTCCTTTCTTTTGTTTAACATTGCAAAGATCTTTCATTGTGATTTTGTGTTGAATGTTATATGAATACTGCGTGATAAACTTGTTAACCAATTCCTCAAAAGTTTTAATCCCTAGAGGTAGTTGTAAAAACCACTACATACACAATCCTCCCAAGCTACGTGGGAATAACATCATTAGATAAGTGTCTTCATGAGAAAATTCTAAGCTCATGGTTCTAAACTCCCTTACATGATCAATGGGATCTATTTTTTTGTTGTACATATCAAATTTTGGGAATTCGCAGTGTTTAGGAAATGGTATCATGTTTACACTTGGATCAAATGGGTTAGGGCATATATCTTGTATGGAATACCTCTTAGTAGCCCCCGTTTGCAAGTTTTTCATTTTCTGTTGAAGGGCTTGTATCTGTTGTGTTAAGGCATCCATGGGATCATTAGTCTTTCTTTCCTTCCTTGTTTCCATTGGTATTTATGTTTCTATTTTCCTAGGAGTCTTTTACACTTTCGTGATATCAAAATCATCCGGTAATTTGACTCCTTTATTTGCCAACATTAAAAAGTATTTCTCCCCTTCCTTCTCAAAAATATTTTCCATGAACTTATGAAAATTTGGGTCTTGTTGGGCTTGCTCTATTGTTTCCTTTGTTATCTCTTCAACCTCGTCTGAACGAATTCCACAAAAGGGATTTTCTTCTCTTTCTGCCATGGTTTCCTAGTTTTTGATTGTTTGGTTTTCAATTTCCTTTTGATCCAGTTTTCGCTTTTGCAACCTTGTTAAGATAGGCATACAAGTGATGAAAATTTTCTAAACGTTTGACCAAAGTTTGGGGAATGCCAAAAGAATTGGTTGAAATTTGGTTCAGCAAGCATTATTTCAAGATGAGGGATGATGAATCCTGATGAAGGATGATAAATCCTGATGGTGAAATGTAGCTACTAAATCAGAAAATGGGATGATGAGGAGGCACTTTTGAATGTTTGATCAAAAATTTAGATAAAGGATTTTCACTTGACAATGCTGGTTTCAACAAGTTTGAGGCTATGATTTTTCTATTGTAGGAATTGATTTGGGCGGTTCGAGTATTGGATGGCTGGTAGAGGAATGTGAGAATGAAGAATGGGATGACTATGATTATGCCTTTGGGATAGAACTCTTCGTTGATAATAAGCTTGTGAGGCTAAAGGCTCTAAAGAAAAATCATCAGTATATCCTCTATTAAAGTCTTTCCTACTTTAGTACAAGAAGCGTCCCTTTTTCAAAAGTTTCTTAAAGCTTAGGTGTTTCTTTGGTTTCTTGATCCTTTTGGTAAGGGATTTCTTGACAAATTTGGTTGATTTCCAATCCCTCAACATAGACTTTAGGACAATGAAAATATATCATTTGAGAGGGAAAATCTGAATTGGATATCGATTGGCAAAAAGGAGGTCAAATTCGGGTTTCTATTTGAAAATTCACCAGATGCGCTGAAACAGGGTATGGATGCACTGAAAATCAGATGCGCTACATAATGGTTCAGATGCACTACATAAAGTTTTGGATGGGCCAAAACAGGGTATGGATGCGCTGAGGAATGGTTTGTATGAGCTGAAACAGGGTATGGATGCGTTGCAAGAGCATATGTTGGGAATGTATAAGGGGGATGTGTGGAAACAACAAATTAATGCACTGAGGAATGGTATGAATGCATGGGAACAAGCACCAGATGTGCTGAACTGGAAAGTGTTTTCTAGTTTTCAACAGTTTGATAGAATTTTTGGGTTTTTGATAGTGAATTTGGACTGTTTGGGCTGAATTTTCTTTTGAATCAATGATTGGATAGGTTTGTGTGATGTTTGTTTTTGAAATCAGTTTAAAAGAACATTGGTAAAACACATCAAACAAGCACGTTTCCTAGGTTGTGTAAGACCGTATTCTTTTGGATCCCACATGGATTTTACTCCAACCACATATTCTTAGCGAATGAATTCAGAAGCTTGGCTGCACAGGCTCCCCCTTATAGTGCACTCACTTCTCAGGCCAACCAAGCTTCCAACTCCCATGAATCTCCCATGGCAAGTTGATCATTTCTACTAAAAACTGCGAAGATGTGGGTGCCTTCACAATGATCGTTGTTGCACCAAAGAATAGATAAGGTATTTTTTGGCAAACTACAACAAAGGGGTTTTAGTAAGGAGTCTTCATTCATGGGGCACCATCCATTCGAAAAGAGACCATTGTTGCCCTTCTTGTCAGAATGGTCATTGTGATACTCAAACTTTCCTTGAGCACCCACATTTATATCCCGGTTAGAAGTCGCTTGGCTTAGAGCGTGTTACCAGTTGGGTCATTCCCTCCTTAAGAAGTAGGGAGGCAGGCCCTCTAAGGTTAAAAATGAAAATAAAGTGAACGGGTCTAGTTTTCTGATTACCCAATTAAGGGGAGAGCATACTCACCTACAATTCCAAACATAATAGACATGGTTGTAAATTAACCTTCCTAGTTATGTTAGATTCCTATTTTAACCAAAGGAAAATAACAACTAGATTTACCCTACAGATAACTTGTTAGTAGTTTTAGTCCATCTTTCTTTGACAACGATCTTTTAGGTGTTTCAGCAAGGTCTTTGACTGTGAAAAAGGTACCTAAAAGTAGAAAAACACAAAATCAGTTTCGAGAATCTAGAAAAATCACAGTAAAAACTAGATGCACCATTACAACAACCAAATGTGCTAAAAATCAGACCGAATGCGCTAAACTACTGAATGCGCTGAAACTGAAAAATGACAGAATTAAAGTTAAACTCCCTGACACGCTAAAACAAAATTTGAAAGCACTGAAAGAAACTCTAGATGCATTGGAACAGGATCTAGATGCACTGAAAGAACAACCAGATGCATCGAAATAGGTAACCAGATGCACCGAAACAGGAGCCAGACACGTTGCAAAAAAAATTGCATGCGTTGTTTCAAATATTTTGACGAAACCTACAAAATAAAACTCAATAGAAAATCAATTAAATCACGGGGCTAGGCCCCACAGTGGGTGCCAATTTATGTGTGGTATCTAATATGTCCTTCAATGTCCATATAACACACCTTCATGAAATGTATTACTTAAAAGGAAATCTAAATAACAAACTATTAAAAGTTACAACTATCCTTCTAATTCATTCCATGGTTATCTAATCTCAAGGAATCCTGCCAATTATGCTTCCAGATCTTATTATTGTTGCACATTAACCTACAAAGATTGAAAACTCAAGATACGAGATGCTAAAATGAAATCTACATGCCTATGTTTTTTGGATTTTCGATATTTGATGCATAAAAACTAGATGATCCTAGGATGGAATGATATTAAAATCTAAATGTTGAGAATGATGATGATGGTCAAATGTACATGCTAAATGGAAGATGGAATGAACTAAACTATCAAAATTAAAATGCCATTATAACACTAAAATGAACTAAAAATGCAAAACTAATCTAAAATGCTCTCCAAATTCTCTCACAAATGCACTAAAATTCAGCAGCATAAACTTGTTCAAATCTTCATGTTGAAAATTTGTAGCAAAGGGCTCTATTTATAGATTTTCTAAGCCTCAAGGTGATGTGGCAACAATGAACAGTCAGGATTGTGATCCTGCGGCATCGACAACAAAGCATCAGGAGGTTAGAGGGAATCAAGGAGATGGTTCCCTTCAACAAGACAAATTGCCAAGTGTTAAAAGGAATCACAGAGAAGGAGGAGCCATGTGTCTCAATTAGTGCCAAATTGGTTGCAAATTTGTTGAAGGTATTTCATATTTTCTAGTTTATAAAAATTCATTTTGTGAGACACATGATGAGGTGGCAGGTGAGTTGGAGGTGGTTAGAGGAAAGTTGTAGAAATGTGCTTAAATTGAATCAAAAATTCAATTTAAAAGAAAATGGTAAATTGGTAAATTAGGAAAATGCCAAATTAATTCATTTGTGCATTTTAACCAATTTAAGAAGAATATGCCAATTTGAATTTAAAAATTCAAATTTAAGAGGAAGAGGGAAAACCAATTAAATAACAAATTGATTAATTTGTCCATTTAATTAATTTTAGAAAGAAGGTGAATTTTGGAAAGGAAGAATTAGAATACGAACCATATAAATAAATTTTACAATTTATTTATAATAGTAGAGGAATTAAGAACATTAATCAAATAGAAAGTATTTAATTAATATAGCACTCCAGACCATTTTTGCATGCATATAGGACCAAATTCAAAAATGCTTAGAAAGGTGTAAAACTAGGATTGAGACCAAAAAACCTAGGTGGGACTCATTCGCCCAAAGTGGCGAATGAGTCCCAGATCACTAAATCTAGGCCACAAAACTTGAAAACACTTCAATTATGATTGGATGTTAATTTGTGTCGAGATTATCCTCAAAAAGATGTATTAAATGAGGTTTATGGATGTAAAATAAAGCCAATTAAAGCATAAGAAAGCCCAATTATTAATGGAAACCCTAGAAAAGTGTGAAAGTGTGTTACAACACTTTACAACACCTAAAATAAGGTAGGATTAGGTTTATTTAATTCACAAGGGCCCAAGACCTAATGTGAGTGTGTTTAACACATTACAAAACTAAGTCAATGCACCATTAAGCTCAATTTAATCAGGAGGGCCCAAACAAGTGTGAAAATGTCACCGATGACATTTTTTGACACTACATAAACATTGACCACCTCACACATCTTATTGAGAAGAAAAATATAGGGGTCATTGAATCTATCATAGAGTCATCATCAACTCTAGATGCTTCTAAGGTAAAAGAAAAAATAATTCTAAGGGAAAAACACTTGTTGCATCTTCAATAGTTGATTTTGGGAGATGAATTCTTGAATTTGGAGCTTCCCATTACATGGCTTTTTCATTGAATTTTTTCTCGTCCTTTCAACCTATGGATACATCTAGAATATTGATTGCTAACAATACTTATATGAGTGTTTGTGGGAAAGGAATCGTTGGCATAGGTGAAGGATGTTTCAATGATGTCCTTTTCATTCCTAAATTGTCCAACAATCTTATTTCCATTTATAAAATTACAAATAGTGGGATAGGGAAGACTATTGAGTTCACATTAGATTTGATGATTATTCAATATTTGTAGAGCAAAGAGGCTGTTACAATTGGAAAGGTTGATAATTTCTCGTCTTTACACCTTTTCACACTTTTCTCCTAATGATTTCTTCTCTAAGGTTCTCACTCTTGCATCTAGTATGGATAGTTCATCGAAAGCGTAGCTTGGTGACTTGAATCCTCATGTTCTTATAAAAATCCTGAAATCTCCTCCACCATCACCTATTGCTACTTCATATTTTCATGTTACTTTCTTGAAAGCTTCTAGTGATTCCTTGCAGAAGGATATTGATATCAATTTTGTAGATCATTGGGACACATTTCTACCTAACATCTCTTGTTTGTTTGTAGAGTCCCACGTTTTGGATCTTGATGATAGTATTGAGGATATACATCTTCTCTTTGATGATGGTGCTTGTGCTAATATAAAGTTTAGATAGGATTCATTGAGGTCTTTTAGATATTCTTTGAAGTAGGACTTCATGTGGGATTTGGCTTATGGCCATATGGCATGTATTGACATTCCACGCATCACTTCCTTGCATCTTGCTCTTCATCAATTTTCACATGAATTTGAAAGGTCACTTATTTCAATTAGGTATGGGACACCCGATTTGATTATGACTCATTTTAGCATCAACATTGGGAAACATGAGCAACTTACAAATTCATAGATCCTAATTCCTTCATACATTCCGCTTGAGTGGGAATTCAACAGTTTGACAACTCAGGGTTTCTATCTTAATAAAGGAAGATGCATCATTTGTTGTAGATGAACCTACTACAACATTTTACATACAACATTTTATGTCGACCTCCTTTCTCTTCTTTGTGGAGGCACACATGGGCCCTATTTTGCAAGGATTTTAGTACTATCATCTTTAGATTCTTTTTTATGTTGTGTCTAGTATACTTTCATATATTTCTTCTTTTTGGAGGGAATGTTTTTCCAAAAAGGATTTCTCCCTTTCTCCACTTTATAAGAGATTACATTTTACATGGGTACTTCATCAATCCTAGTTGTAGAGCTTCATCTTTCTTTGAGCCACCTAAGTTATGCTTAAGGGGGGTGTTATTGTAGAAGATCATTATTACTTATTGATTGATTATGCATGTAATTTTATACTTGGAATTAAGTCATCTTAGGTGGCTATGTGGTGAATTGGAGAGTTGGTCAAATTCTTGCAAAGTATGTGGTACATCCTCTTACAATTTTGTGGAACAAAATCATCACCACTATTAGTGTGTATGAGTCAAATTGCTATGCAATCCAATCACTTCTCACTATATGTATAGACATTGTTCATAATATTTAGTAGTTCAGATTATTCATTCTTTTGTTCTTGTTTTTATATTCCATTTCTCTCTTGTAGGCATGAGAGTTCTCATCCTTCTTGGCTTATCTAATACCAATGTTTTGTCCAAGAGATCCTCATCTCCTATAGTCATTTCTTAGTGTTTGGCCTTTCTAGTAGTTGTAACTACCTAAACACTAGCACATATATTTCCATGTAATGTGCTAGTATCTCATAATAAATTATCATTCAATTTAGTCATTTCTAAGCATTTTACTACCTAATGTGTGCTCAATTTGGTACCTAACTACTCTAGAATGAATCTAAATGGCTCTTTGGGCCTTAGAATCTTCCATATCCCTCCCCAAGCTCATGTTTTAAATCTATATTATTCAACCTCACAAATAAATCTCCCTATTTCATTCATTCATTCTATCAAGCTACAACTCTCAAGGGATTTTCTTAGCATACAATAAAAATATTTTGGCATTACATTATTCATGTGAACACGCCAACACTTTTTAATGCTCTCTTAAAGGTCTTCAAAACACTCTACAACCAACTTAGTCTCCTTTGGCTTCTCTAACAAGTTAAGGTGACTTTACTCTTTTTGTTTTTGTATTTAGTTCTCTTACCTTCTCATTTTGTTTACCTCCATTATTACAAAATCCTTTGTTGTGTACTTGACACTATTGGGTTTTCACTTCCTTGTTATACACACACATATATATTAATTTGTCACTCCTTAAAAATTTAGAAGTGACATTCATATATTTTGTCACTAGTTTTAGCTCCTAGACACAAGTATGATAAAAATATATATTTTTAAATTTTCTTGACTGCCCATTAGAGGTCGAAAGACCAAAATACCTAGTCTTCACCATTCTTGAAAAGCTCCCAAAAAACCCCAATCGATTTTCTTGTTCTATTTACATGTAATTAGAAGACTACAACCACATGGAGGTTTCATTCTCTCTCTTCCTTTTTCCTTGTCATTTATTCTTTCAATTTTAAAATACATAGATTGAATTGATTTTCAACATTTTTATACTATCTATTCTCCTTTGGTTTATTGCTTCTATTGTCCTTATTTCTTGTTGTGTAGGCAGGCTTGAAATTTTGTGAAAACTTCATATTTTGTAAAAAAATTGGATGATAGTGCAAGATTGGAATGACAATGTGTGAGGACTATATAGCATCACATGAATGTCCACACTTCACAATAGCATCATGGGAAATGAGCGTCATCCTTGGTGCTAAGTTCTTTATTTTTTCTATTTTTATTTTTGCATCTAGTTTGTCATTTTAGAAGTTTCTATTTTCTATAATTTATAAATCCTTTCTACTTCTCCTTTTAGTGTCAAAAATTGCACTCCCTTGCAATTTTACACTACATCATGTCCTCATTTTAGCTCTCTAATGTAGAACATCTCAATTACAAGATGTTAGCACTTGGATTATGTACTTTTGGAATTATTATGATACTTTACACTTTTGAGTTCAAATTTTCCTGGATGTGAGTGTCACACACTAGAGTTTTGCAAAAATGTGATTTTAGTGGTCATTTGAGTATTACCTTCCCACAAACAATTCAGAAAGTAATGCTCTCACATGTGATTTTGATCGACAAGACTTCTAAACTTGCCCCTTGGTCTCTTAATTGGATTTTTTGATTTCTAATTTTTTATTCTTGTAAACTATAACAAAAAAAAAAAATTGTCATTTTCACAACCAACAATCTACACTAACACTTAGAATGTGATCTTCTTGACCATCTTCAAACAATATTTTTACGAGATTGTGAAGAGCAATATGATCAAGGAAACAACTCTCTTCTTGAGAGTTCTTACAAGCTTCTATGTTATTTTTCTCTTGAATTTTTATTCTCTTTCTCTTCATTTTATACTTCTTGTTTCTTATTTTCAATCTTATTGTATTTTTGATTTTCTATATTTAATTCATGTACATTTTATTTCAAACTCTTTCAAATATTATAAAAAATCTAGGCTGACATGGAGGTCAAAAGACCAAAAAATGGGTTTGACCAAGGAAAGTTCCTCAAATAGCCACCAAAAATATTTTTTCTTTTCTTCTTATTGATAGGTTTTTGTTGGAGAAGAAGCGCGTCCTAATGATATATTTTCCACCCTTCTCTAGCATTTTAATTCTTTTTTATTTAAATACACCCTTCTCTAGCATTTTAATTTTTTTTATTTAAATAGTTATCTTGTTTTCATTTTCATCATTTCCAAAATTTTATGCACTTTAAAATCACTTCTTATGTATTATGTGTGTATAGGGAATTTTATGTGCTGAAGACAGAGACTGAACAATTTTATTTTGAATAGGTAGTTATCCATTTTTTATTTTTTATCAGTTGAATTTTATGTGGGCGATCCGTTGCTTTTACATTACAGTGCTTCTGCCGAACAATACGCATAAATTTCTAAACTAACTGCCGTATAACCTTATTTTTCCGGGTTTCGTTGAATTTATTTTGTTGGTGAGAATAACTGGTTAGAAAATATATTAAACTTACAAGTGTTGTACAAGCAACTACAAAATGCAAGTGTCGTGGTTGATTTTTTAAAGGGAGTTTGATAAGCTTTAGTTTTTCAATGGTGAAATTTGTAAATTTATGTTAATTTTAATTTAGTTTTGAGTTTATTTTGAGATATTTCATTTATTTTTTATTTTCATCTGTTTCTATTAGTTTGATCTTAATTCATTATTTTCTTCATAATTTTCTTTATATTTTATAGTTATTGTACATTTTATTTATTAACATTCATTTTTCTTATCAGATCTATTGTTTCATTATCTTAGGTCAATACACATTTAGTATAATTTATTCTTATGTATTCTTAGTTGAAGGATAAATATGGACTCATTCAGCATCAAAATAGAATCAAGTAATCACTAATGAACCATTTGCATATTCATTTTAGAAACTAGTGTAGTCAAGACCACAAAATTTAATAAAAAATTATCCAATCTTGCAATGTACACATAAATCCACACAAATTTATACACAACGAAAGTCTTAAATGCAAAATAAAATATTTTTATTATTATCTTGTAGCTTTAAATAGCTTACAACAAAATATATATTAGGCTACAACAACTATTCTTGTAGCATGCTTCTCTACTCACTTAATGAGGCTTTCAACATAACCTACATTCACATTACAACACCCCGTTCAAAATATAAGGTTTTAGATTTTATTTCTTAACTCTTTATACAAAGTTATATTCCATGTCTCAACCCAATTCTCTTCATGTGCTAGTATAACATAGAAAATTGCATACCCTTACAATTTCACATTATGCTTTGGATCCACTTTGGTGTTTCATCCCCTTGCATATTTTTAGGCTCATCTGACCCTTGCCTTGGCCTTTTTCCAACTATGTTGTTAAGGTCATGCCCTCTCATTGTCTCTTTTATGTAAAATTATACTTTAGGTATATTAACCTTGTCATTTCTTAGTGTTTGGCCTTTCCAAGAGTTGTAACTATCTAGACACTAGCACAATGCATAGATGTCCACACAATGTGCTAGCATCTCATAATAGACTATCATTCAATAGTAGTTTCTAGCATTTAAGTACCTAATATATGCTCAATTTGGTGGTAACTACTCTAAAATGAATCTAAATGGCTCTTTGGGTCTTGGACTCTTCCATATTGTAAACCCCAATGTCACATTTTGAATCTGTTGTATTCAACCTCACAAATAAATCTCTCTTATTCATTTATTCATTCTCTCAAGCTACAAATTTCAAGTACTTTTTTTGTGTACTATAAAACTCTTTTGACATTGTAATATTCATGTCAACACACCAACACTTTTTATCACTTTCTTAAAGGTCTTGACAACACTCTATAGGGCAAGTGCAGAAAGATGGGGGACCAAAACACCACTTTTTGGTCCCATACAAGGCATATTGCGCTCATGTTATGTAAAACATAAAAATAAAACAACAAAGAGGTTGAGCTCATTTAAACTCAACCTCTCACATATAAAACAACAAATAACAACCATCCAAGAGCATGTTTGCATTGTGAATTCACCAAATCATCACCAATTTTCCACCAAAATGCTACCACAACATCCTCAAGGTCAAGGAGGTAAGTTTTGTTGGTTTTTAGTATAAAAATTCAATTAAATAATAAGATAGAAATGGTTTTGAGTGAATTTTGTTTAATTTTCAAGAATTAAAAATCCCTCATCAATTTATGAAAACTCTCATTCACCAATTTTAAACTACACTTGTATTGTTCGAATCTCGATGCCAATTCTACCCACAATCAAAAAATAATAAATCAAAATTTAAAACAAATTAAATAAAAAATATCTTTAATCAATGTCATTAATAGAGTAAAAAAGTTATATTGTAAACCACCCTTCCTAAAATCCCCAAACTTTATTTTGACAAGAGAATTCAAGAATATTCTCTGGTCTTGAAATTGTTAAGCAAGCCAAATAGCCAAACAATAAAGTTGACTAAGTGAGTGGTCTCACCTATTAATATAATTTATGAGCTTCCACAAAAAAAATCATTATCTTCCTATGCAACTTTGAAGAGATGTCCAATTAACATATGTATTTCATATAAGCTTACTTTGAAGAGATGTCCAATCAACATATGTATTTCATAGAAGCTAAGCTTATGAACATGCACTTCCTTATGAATCATTACATTGCCTTATCATGTTTCACTCTACATAATAGCAATTTGATCCTATCATAAACTGACAGATTCTCAAGGGAAACCCATTGAAGCACTTCCTCATCCTTGTAAATCATTTGCTTCTAAGATCGAGTGCAAGAATTAACCCCTAGAAAATGTAAACAATGGTCAATAAGAAAATGAGACCTCCATGCATGTTGCTTCTAGAAACTCTAGTAACTTCCTGAATTATCTGTTTGATGGAGTGATTTTTTTATTATGATTGGTTCATATGATAATTTTTTATTAATATTTTAATTTTAGTTACAATAAGAATTTAAAATATTGTTAGTGTATTAAATTTTTTTTAAAAATTATAATAATATTTAAAATTTTAAAAATTATTAGAAATAATATTGTATTATGAAGTTAAACATTAAAAAATTGAAAAATACACTTGATTGGTCATTTGACCAAAGTTGAAAATAAATATTTGCATTCAATAAATACAATAGTAACTTGTTAGTGGAAACATGAAGAAGTTTTATATACACGACTACTAAATGAAGGAGTAACAATAGAATTCTTAAAAGGAATAGATAAGATTTTATTTTTAATTATATTGTGAAATGTGTATATCCATAACAATTTTTATTTGGTTTTGGGTTTATTTTGAGAGAATGACTTAGTACAATTATCTATTGATAAATGGTATAATTTTGTGTAAAATTCGATATATTTTATAATTATTATTTACACATGTTCTTACATATTTTCTCATACACTTCACATTTATTGCATCCTTCATATATGATCATTCATTCTTTGATGTTTGGGGTCAATCCCACAATTGTGGGATCAATCTTGTGCCTAAGGATTTGAAAGTAAGTGTTGTGGTTGAGTTTTTAAAGGGAGTTTGATAAGGTTTAGTTTTTTTAATGGTGAAATTTGTAAATTCATGTAAATTTTAATTTAGTTTTGGGTTCATTTTTTGATCTTTCATCTATCTTTATTCACACATTTTTTCAATTGTTTGATCTTAATTCATTAATTTCTTCACAATTTTTTGTACACTTCTTTATTATACATCTATCATTTATGGGAATTCATTCTCTTTATTAGATTGATTATTTTATTATCTTAGGTCAATACACATTTAGTGTGATTTATTTTATGTACCTATATTTAAAGACAATAAATGTGGATTCATTTAACATCAAAATAGAATCAAGTAAATCATCAATGAATTGTTTGCATATTCATTTTAGAAACTAATGTACTCAAGACTGGGGTATTTAATAAAATTTTACCCAATTTACCAGCGTACACATAAATCCACATATTTACACACAACTAAAGCCATAAATACAAAATTAGTTTTTTTTTTTTAAATTGTAGCTTTAAATATCTTACAACAATATATATATTAAGCTACAAAAACTATACTCATAGCTTGCTTCTCTACTCATCCGATGAGGCTTTCAACATATCCTACATTCACATTACAACACCCCCATACAAACTATGATGTTTTAGATTTTATTTCCTAACTTTTATAAATAATTATTATCCTTATCTCAAACTAATTCTCTTTATGTGCTAGTATAACACAGAAAATTGCATACCCTTACAATTTCAAATTACGCTTTGGACCCACTTTGGTCTTTGTCTCCCTTGCATATTTTTAGACTCATTTGACCCTTGTCTTGGAATTTTTCCATCTATGGTGTCAAGGTCATGCCCTCTCATGGTATCTTTTGTGTAAAAATATACTCTAGATATATTAACCTTGTCATTGTTAGCATAAAAGATTATTATTACTTAGTAAGTAATTATGCATGTAGTTCTACATTTGACATTAAGCCATCTTAGGTGGCTACGTGACAACGACAACTTGGAGAGTTGATCAGATGCTTCCAAGGTATGTTTTATCTCCTCTTGCTATTTTGGAGGATCAAACTCGCCACCACTATTAGTGTGTATGAATCAACTTCTTATGCAATCCAACCACTTATCACTATATGAATAGAAAATATTCATAGTATTTAGTAGTTTGAATTATTCATTCTTGTGTTTTTGTTTTCATATTTTATTTCTCTCTTGTAGGAACTGTCACATAAAACTACACCATGTTGAACATAGGCTCAGTGTTCTAATGACACAATTGAAATGAACTCAAGTTCTGGGACCTTGCAAGTTGAGGTCAAGTCTCCAAAGAAGGTTAGCTTCCTCTTCTAATCCAAATACAAATGTGTTGGTCCAACCTAGCACATGAAATTCTACCAATACCCTACTCTAATAGTTCTAAAGGGAAAAGGGATAGTAGGTGATACACCAAGATAGAAATGTGTTCCTTCCTTGCCTAATACTGCACAATACATCAATAAACCAACCAAAAGGCTCACTAAAACATGAAGGTAAGTGAGATTTACTCAATATGCAGAAGATATGAAGAATAATGGTTGAAATTCATTAACATAAGGCATAGAAGCCAAAATTTACAATGGCGGAATGTAGAAGTGAAGATTCTGCTATAGAAAATCATGAGAGGGGCCCAAACAACCCCTAAAATGAATACAATTGTTGTATTTATAGCTCAGGCATAACTGAGGTGACTTCAAACCAAACTCTAACCCTACTAAGGTTAGCAATCAGTAAAAATTTGATCTCAGATTGAGGGCAGAGGAGTTGGCCATCAAATCTTGTGCTGAAGATAGATTCGACTAGCCCTGGCATGCACCCCATGCCTCTGCATTGAATGTTTTGTAAGTGAAAAGTAGAGAACTCCCACAAAATCTGCCATGAAATCTAGTTTACAACAAAAAGAATGTCTCTTTTAGACATAATGAGGTATGGGTGCCACTTTTGCATTGAATATGACATGGAAATCTATAAAGGATAAGCCCTGCAATGAGAAAATATGATCCTAGTAGCTGAAAATATCACTCGGCCATTACTACAAGCATTCCCACAAAATGGTGTGTTTAGTTGTTGAGAAATTTGAATGTGGAACGTTCGATCCAAGATGGAGGGTCGATATCAAAGGTCTTTAGCAAGTTTAAAATGTGACCATTGATTTGCATAAGTTATAATATCAACAACCTGCGTGCACCCTCAAACCAACGCAAAACCTTTAAAATTGCCTCCAAGAGAGAACATGCTATGAAGAGGTAATGCACTCCAATCTAAATAGACACGCGTCCATCCTTCACTACCTCTACTATTTAGTGCATTCTTGTTTTGCACTATGAAGATGCTTAGCACTGAAAACTGGAGCCGACACCTATCATCACTCCATCCACAAATGCCTTTCTGCATTTTTTCTTTGCACTCACTTCATGAAATTGCACTTTGAAGGAACTTAGCAATGCAATAGCATTATGACATTTGTTGATCCCTAAGTGGTAAACCTAGCAGCTTTTTGTAATGTGCTTAGCTCATAAAAATGTTCTCTAAAGGAACTTAGTGTTGTAATGGGAAACCGACACACGTCCATCATTTGCTACCTCCACCACTTAGTGCATTCTTGCTTTGTGCTAAAGATTTAAATATGAACTCTGAAGGAATGATGCGCTAAAATCTAGAGCCAACACTTGTCATCTAATCATTCATCTGCTTCTTGGTGCATTTCTTTTATGCACCCACTTTATGAAAATGCACTCCCATGTCCCACCTTCCACCAATTCATGTTTCATTTTATTTTCTCTCCATCCTTATATAGGATTCAGTTCCTCCCATCTCTATAGTTCGACCTGAAACAATGAAAAATGTGGGTTTATGTTGTTATGGAAGGGGTTCACCAAAATGATATAGTTAAACCTATTTTCTTTTATTTCATAAGGAAATGAGATCCCCACAAAGAATTGACTAACAATCTTTAGGTGAATCAACTTAATGGGGAATCTTGTTGATTTCCTTATGCTTGAGGACAAGGGTTTCAACCTGAATGGGAGAAAAACTAAAAATAGAAAATCAACCTAATTTTCCAATTCAAACATGAAACAACAATATAAAGTTCAATATTGACATAAACAAAAAACTTCTTATAGATCTAAGAATGGCAAGATGATGTTTACCAGTCACCAAAAGGAACTTTCGGGAGGCAAATTGAGACTCATTCGCCCATGGGAGAATGGGTCTTCTGTTAGGGTTTTCAGAAATCTTTTGAGAGCCTCTGATACTAGTTTATAGCTTCTATTTGATCTGGGATGCAGTGTCAGAAAGTCGGAAATCAGATATGTAGGTGAGATTTTGTGGCTTGACGATAACTTTGACAGATTTGACAACTTTTCCAATCTTGCATTTCAAAAGATCTTCAATCCTTCTTCAACCTAAAATCTACAACACAAACACAAGAGGGAAAAATTGTTTGTTTTTGGTGAATGGGGGTTTTCCTTGGTCAAACCCTGTTGGGGTAATTAAACCTTGAATTGAAATAAAGCATGAAAGAAGGAATGATGAATGAAAAATGCTATGTTGCAACTCACCAAACCCTTGAATAAACCTTTGGAAATTTGCAATGTTGATCTTGATCTTGCATGAAATGGCTTCAATGGATGTGGATCTTGATGCTTGAAATATGACTTTGAATGATTGCTTGAACCTTTAAAACCTACATCAAAATGTTAGCTCTGAAAACATGCATGATGCTTAAGACCTTGACATGATGCTTGAGATCTTGAATGCTGCAAATAAATGCTTGATAAATCTGCTCTTGAATGCTCTTGATCACAATATTTTCCTTAGGAATGCTCTCATAAAAACTGCTAGATTTCTTAGATTGAAATTCTGGGAGCTGAATGATAAAATAACCTTGTATTTATAGGTATGTATACTTAATTTCCCAAAATTCAAACATTACAAGCTAACATTGAAATATAGATTCAGGGACCTTAAAATACCATCAAAAACATATTTTAAATATATGTTCAAAGGCCTAGGGAATGGGTCACAAGTCCCTATTCGTGGAACAAACATTGCTCAAGGTAAAGTGTTATGTATTAGCATTCATTATTGTTAGGTTTCCCCTTTGAAAAATATAATTTATTAGGCATGTAGATGTAAAATAGAGATTATTAAGGCATAATTAGTTCTAATTTAATTAAGAGGGCCAAAACAAAGTGTGAAAATGTAAAGGAGTGCATTTTTCTACACTACATTTATCCCCCACTTTAGTGAGAGGATGATTGCAAGCGCAAACTCACACTAAAGTAGACAAATATGCAACAAGAGGGGGTCCAAGTGTACAAATATCAGTAAGATAGGATGAGAAAGATCAAGGAGGTTGTGCAAGCCCCCGGGATCAAGATCCCATGACAAACCAATATAAGCACAAAGGAACACACACAAGATGTATGATATGCAACAACAAGATAAGATACACAAACATACAATGTCAAAGACTAAAAGAGGGAATGTAAGAGGGGGATGAACCATGTCAAGGCTCCAGGTCATGGAGATCCGAGAGAAGAGGGCTTCCCTAACTTACCTCACTCTAATGAGTGTTTTGGGATGAGGATCAAGAATGAAGAGCACTCTTAAGTGCTTTTGTCACTCTACAAACCCAAAATCTAATTAGGGCAAGATGAGCTGATTTTTGGAATGCAAACTGCACCTTAGACAACTCTCTGTACAAGGATGACAAAATGGGTCTAAGATGACAACACAGTATGCTGGTGTCTCTCTAGCGCACTAGCATCCGTATGACCAAAAAACATAAAATGCAGTGAGGAAAAAAAACCGAAGCCTACTGATAGCCTAGCTAACTAATTTTAATGAAATAAACAGAATGATAAAGTAAAAAAAGTAAGTACATAAATGATACATTAAGTAGATAAAAGTGAGGGTGATGAATATCAACTCACTAAAGCGTCAATTTGCCAACAAGCTCCATGCACACGTTCACCTACACACAAGAAAGACGGGGAAACTGTTGGAGCTGTATAGGGGTTTGCCTCAGTCAAACCCTCGCTTTGGTGTTTCCACCTCCATGGACAACCAGAAGAACGACAAAGTAGAAAGTATGATAAAGGAGATAGAAAGAAATGCACTGAACACTACAAAAGATAAAGGGTAACTGCACCAATTTGTGACACAATTTAGATGCCAAATTGAAAAAATGTTCAAAAAGCCTGAAATAAGCCATTTGGTGTGCACCAAATGGTAGAGTAGACATAAAAGTCAAAAAACGGGTTTCAAACCCTCATTTATCTTCAACCTGCGGCTTGAGAAAGAGGATTTCAGGTCTACAACTCGCACTCACCAAATCTCATCCATTGTTTGCATCCTTAGCTTGCCATTTTCCATGAGGATGCAACCAACACGTCAGAGAGGTCGAAGATTGCAAAGAGGTATGTATTTTTATTCTATTTATTTCGAATTTGATTTAGAATGCAAATTTAAATAATTTTTTCTAATAAAACTTAGGAATGAATCTCCACCTCGAAACATTGAGAATTCACAATCACCCCCTCACAAAGAGCCTCCTATACAAGAACAACCTGAAACCCCTCCATCAATTCATAGGCATCCTCAAGGAACACAAGAAAATTTTCAAAATCAAATTGAAAACAATAAAAAAGACATTCAATGTAATTAATTGCAAGATTAACCGAGCATGCTGAAACTCACCCTTATAGGAGAAGGATTCCTGAATCATTGAAGTCAATTGTAACTCATGTGGGAGAAATGAGCGAGCAAATGAATTTTTGGTCAAATAAGAGGCATGAGCTGAGACAATTTAATGCTAGTGGTTTGTCATATGCAAATGTCAAAAAACTAAAGATTAGCAAATCCAACTTGTGTGACCTATTTATAGACCAGAAAACCAATGAACCTTTGTCTCATGCATGCAAGAGGTTCCCCATCCATTGGTGCCACCATGAGTTAATTAAAAACAAATTTTGGGAGCGATGGTGGATGGTTTTTGACCAACCTCCATGCAATAACCATGAGGTGCCACAATAATTTTTGAGGAAACTCTATTGCGTGTTTGTCCTCAATAAAATTCCAAACTATTTTGGCATCTTAGACTTTCAGGGTAGAGGCGCGGGCTCCACACATGATAGACCTATTGCACGACGTAAGCCACGATTGCCACCGAGAGCCTTGGTCAGACCCATGGTGGAGCATGTCGATGTTCCTTCCATTGTTAAGGTCAATGTAGAGGTGGACACGCTGAAGTCGATTGACTCACTCTCCCAGACCATTTTACAGTGTGTGAGTCCTCTAGTAAAGCCTAGTGTGGAGGAGACATGTAGGCCCCAAGCTCCACCCCACCATTGTGGCGCTTGTGGTGTTGTTTGCACGTACGATTATCAGAGTGCTCGTGATGCAGCTACATAGCCTACATCAGTTGCAAAGGCGATGGATTTCACAGATGATATTCTAAATGATACATTCGACATTGACACTTAGGTAAAATTTAGCAAGTTATTTTAATGTTGTTTATTAAATTATATTTTAAAATTTAAGAATAACTAAATTAGTAGAATTTTGATATGATGAAATTTTAAGGTCGCACTGTTCATGAGGCATGCTCTATTCCTACAGATCCTTATACATTCTCGAGGATGTGTCCACAGGTATGCAACTAGTATTAAAGATATTATTATTGTATTTGAATAGTTGAATGTTGTATCAACATGAATTTGCACCCCTAACGCAAATTCCCTTTTACCCCCTTACACTTTAGAAAACCAAATCCGAAGGAAAAATTCAACCTAATATTGTTGCCTTTGTTCCACTTGGCGCCTATTTTGAGCGTCAGTAGAGGCATTTCTATTTGGGATGCCCACGCAGTGCGCAGACATCCGCGCAATGCACTTATGTCCCTGACAAATTCCTGCATCCAGAGCCTGCAAGGCATTACCATTCCCATTGGGATTCGACTTGTAATGCCCTCTTTGACCGACCGACCCAAATATGGCCGTTTTCCTTCCTCTTTCCTTCATATTCACTCACCTTCATTCATTTCAGGTTTGGTTGATCTCTTCACATCCTTTCTACATCCCCTACCATCTCTTCACAATCTCCAAGAAACTTTATCACTCAACACTTTACACTTCACAAAAGCAACATCAACACTCCATCACTTCAGTAGAGCAAGTGTGGAACAAAACACCAAGGCAGTAGAGGCTTGAGTTCCTCTCATTTTCTCCCCTATTAGCCTTGAGTGCTTTGGGCGGAGGTGGTAAGATTTCACTAATCTTCTCTATTACTTGGTTGAGTAGCATAACACTGTTTTGTAGTGCTTTAGTACTCTCTACTTCATTTCATACTTTTCTCTCTATCTATCTCGTTGTTTGTGGAGGTAGGAACACCAAAACGGGGGTTTGACTGAGGCAAACCCCTATACAACCCCAACACTCTCTCTCTCTCTCTCTCTCTCTCTCTCTCTCTCTCTCTCTCTCTCTCTCTCTCTCTCTCGTGTGCAGGTATTGAAGACATTCACAAGCTGGAGGCTTCATCATTTGCACAGTTGTAAGCATTTCCTTTCCCTTCTTCTCCTTATCTTTATCACTTCTATCTCACTCTATTTCAGTTCTGTTGCATTCTATTACTTTATCACTTCCCAGAAGTTCTCAGCAATCAAAGTAGAAGTAGTCACTTTATTTTTTTCTGAGATAAAATCACTCTCTGATCCGTACAAGATGCCAATGCGCCTTGGGGACTCTAGCATAACGCACTGTCGTTCGCATTTTGCGTTGACGTCCTTTGGCTGAGAACTTGACAGTTTGTCCAGAGAATCTTTGTGGCCTGCCCTTTCTAGTTCTAGAACTCTCTTTGCTATCCTTTGAGGTAGTTTAGGGAATTTCACCCCATGAGGCTCTCTAAATGAAGAGAAATCATGAGTAGCGAATCCCCCTTCTCTTACATTTTTGGAGAACCCAATGTGAAGAACAGTGTTCTTCGAAAACTAGTAATTTATTTACCCCTACTTGGCGGGGTCATAACTTTTGACTCGATGCTCGGAATTCAAAATTGTTTGCACTATTAGAAAGGTCTTCTAGACAACTAGTTCAATCCCTGAAATACAAGTGCCTTCGATAATCAAATTTTAAAGATCGACGCAAGTTTCGAACCCTAATTCCACTCCGAAGACATCCGAAAATGCAAATACTAAAACATAGAAAATACTGAAAAAATCATAATGAATTTAATATCTGCTTTTATTAGTTATATATCTAATTTTGTTCAAGATGTTAATGATATTCCGTTTCATGCATGTGATAGTGACTTGGATTTTCCCATGTCACTTTGTATCTTTGATCCCTCTCTTGAGATTCCTTCTAGGGATATTTTGGCACAAGAGGATGAAATCATTGATACCCTTCTAAATGTTACTCTACCTTCACTTCATTCCAATGCACTCTCTTCTCAAGATGTTGCATTTGTGAGTGATAAAATCTTCTATCAATTCCAATTCACCCTCTTCTAGGGATGTTGCATTTGTGGATGATGAATTCCTTGTCTATTCTAATGCGCTCTCCTCTAGAGAAGATGCATTAGCGAATCTTGAATCTCCTTCCACATTTGATCCTGTTTTGATCGATGTTGAAAATATGTATTCGAATAATTGTTCTACTAGTTGTGACGTTTATGTAAATGTAATCTATATCTTTGCTGCCCCTCAAAGGCCTAAGAGACTGATCATTTATGTGACTCCAGCTATCCCTTCTCCTGAAAGGGTTTTTTCTATTGATGGTGTTTTGTTTGATAGTGACTCCCTTGATCTTTCTAAGGCTCCCTCCCATAGAGCGGTAGCCCGTAACTATGATACTAGAATGAATAAACAACTAAGCCTTCTTCAAGCTCTTGAACCTATGACTAAAGCACCCGGTGATTATGATCTTGTCGAGCAACCTCAGGTTACTCCAACTAAGATCTCACTATGGGACTTGCTTTAGTCTGCTCTGGTTTATCGAGGTATGCTTCAAGAAGCCTTTAAAAAAATCCTCTTGCCTTCTTCCACTAGGCCGACAAATGTTGATGCGTTGTTAGCGTATGTTCATATGGATTCACCGAATATTACATTCTATCCTCAGGCACTCCCACCTTCGGAAGTATAGAAGCAAGCAGATCCTTTAATGATTATAGTTAATATTAATAAGATTAGCATTAGACATACTCTCCTTGAGGCTAGTTTGGTGCTTAATGTATGTAGCATTGATCTACTTCCTAAGATTAATATTGAACCATCTTCTATTAATGCTTCTTCTGTGGGTTCGATAATATTAGTCAAAAATCCCTAGGAACAATAGTATTACCTTTGTGGCTTGGACCTGTTACTATACCCAATCTTGTATATGTTATGACAGAGAAGTTACCTTACAAACTTCTTCTTTCTAGACCATGGATTCATGCTATGGGTGCAGTCCCGGTTACCTTGCATAAATCTATTCAGTTCATTTGCAACAATAAAGTAGTCACAATCAAAGCTGACCCTGATGCTATGCACTTATGTGAGATGGCAGCTACCGATCATATTTCGATTGTGCCTACTATTTTTTTTTCAGTGTGTCGATGTTTACTCCAACAGTACCTACTACAAAGGATACTCTTGAGATAGATGTCCCTAAAGAAGATCCTTCTGAAGCGAGAAATCCTAAGACTACTCCTTCTACCTCTTCTCGAAGGAATGCATGTCCTGGCGATGATTGGGGTCCTTCAGACTTTACAGATTCCTTCATTCAGGAATATAAGGTCGACCTGATCCGCTTAGACCCTTCAACAACATCATTCGCACCCACTATCAAGGATGGTTATTCCTCTATATCACAGGATAATGTGAATGTGAACTATAATGTTCTTAGCATTGATCCTCCTTCTGAGGAAGAGGATTATGCTTCTGCTAAGGAGGATAATGTTGATAGTCCTATCAAGAAGGATGATGACGATCCCTTAGAAGAGTATGTCCCCCCTTGCTAGAATAATGCTCTCTATGAAGATCCTCCTTCTTCTCATGATTTGCAAACACGTTATGGCCCTGACTTTAGGCTCATCTCTAAATATGGCTATGAGCATAAAGGTTGTGGGCGTAACGAACAAGGCATTTAGGTCCCTATAGAATTCACGTCTTGTAAGCGTAACTTGGGGCTTGCTTTCTCGAATAAACCATCTGAGTAGAAACCACGGTTGAATACTGACATGAAGTATGCTCAACCTTGTTCTCGTAGATTGGTCCATCCTCCTTTTTCTTCTATCTTCATATCTTCTTCTTGCGAGCAGTCAAGATTTTCTCCACAAGAGAAAGGGTTGCTTCCTGCTCCTCATCCTTTGTCTGAGGAAGATCATATTTTTTTGCGGCTTCTTAAAGCCCACTTAATTACTCTTCCTCCTCCTACACACAAGAAGTCTCATAAACATGATAAAGAAAAACATTCCTTTTGTGCATACCATCGAGTGCCTGGCCATTCCACTAGTGAATGTAAGGCCTTGAAGGATAAGATACAACAACTTTGTGATTCAGGTGCCATCACTCATTTGAATTTTTGATGCACCTGTCTCTTCTTTCAAATAACAAGTGGTATTGAGCTCTACCTCTATCCTATCCTAAATATCTTGTGTGGTTCTCCTCCCCTTTATGCTGGGGGAAGTGATAAATCATTCTTGATATGTGCGTCCTTCTTAAGGACCCCTCTCTCTCCTCTATGTCTTTCAACTTGAGTTTCCCTTGAGTGGACCCCTTCTTCCTTTTGAAGGGTTCCCAAGGGACCCCTTTGAAATCTTTTCTCCTTCAAATCACATATTTGCATCTAGCTCGAGGGCAGCCTGACTAGACCCACCTCACATCTTTGTGTCTAGCTTGGGGGTAGCCCAACTAGACCTTTTTCATATATTTGCATCTAGCTCGAGGGCAGCCCGTCTAGACCTATCTTTACATCTAGCTTGGGGGCAGCCTAACTAGACTTCACTTTTCAAACAGTGCATCTCTTGAGTGGACCCTCCTTCCTTTTGAAGGGTTCCCAAGCGAACCCTTTGAAAGTCTTTCAACTTAGCGATGGTCTACATGACTATCTGTTCACTGGCCTGCCATCTCTGACTCTGCAAAGTCTCATTTTCTCAGTCTCCTTTATGTGAGAGTTCTTGGAGGATACCTTCCTTGTAGGTCTATGGGTCTGTAAGGCACTTCCTTGGTTTCGTTCATGTGAGATTTCTTGGAGGATACCTTCCTTGCAGGTTTGCGGATCTGTAAGACACTTTCTTGGTTTCCTTCATGTGAGAGTTCTTGGAGGATACCTTCCTTGCAGGTCTGTGGGTTTGTAAGGCGTTGTCTTGGTTTCCTTCATGTGAGAGCTCTTGGAGGATACCTTCCTTGCGAGTCTGCAGGTATGTAAGGTGCTTTCTTGGTTTCCTTCATGTGAGAGTTCTTGGAGGATACCTTCCTTGTAGGTCTGCGGGTCTGTAAGGTGCTTTCTTGGTTTCCTTCATGTGATAGTTCTTGAAGGATACCTTCCTTGCAGGTCTATGGGTCTATAAGGTGCTTTCTTTCTTCAACTGCATAATTCTGCAAAGTTATGAAGTGTTTTTCTTGTCCTGCACTCTCGGGTTCGCCAGATCACGTTTTGCTTCCTCGACAGTTCAGGTATACATTTCTAACCCTGTTACTTCTTTACTACTCTACTTTACCGAAGCACTCATCAGTACTCATGCTCACTAAAGTGGGGGAAAAATGTATCAACATGAATTTGCACCCCTAATGAAAATTCCCTTTTACCCCCTCACACTTTAGAAAACCAAATTTGAAGGCAAAATTCCACCTAAGCTTGTTGTCTTCATTCCACTTCGCACTTGTTTTGAGTGTCGGTAGAGGCGTTTCTGTTTGGGATGCCCGTTTGGCGTGCAAATTTCCATGGGGCACGCTTACGGTCCCTGACAGATTCCTGCATCTAAAGCCTACAGAGGCGTTACCATTCCCATTGGGAGTCGACTTGTAACGCCCTCTTCGATCAACCGACCCGAATATGGCCGTTTTCCTTCCTCCTTCCTTCATATTCACTCACCTTCATTCATTTCAGGGCTAGTTGATCTCTTCATATCCTTTTTACATCCCCTACCATCTCTTCACAAGCTCCAAGTAGCTTTATCACTTAGCACTTTACACTTCACAACAACAACATCAACACTCCATCACTTCAGTAGAGCAAGTGTGGAACGAAACACCATGGTAGGAGAGGCTTGATTTCCTCTCATTTTCTCCCCTATTATCCTTAAGCACTTTGGACAGAGGTGGTAAGATTTCACTAATCTTCTCTCTTACTTGGTTGAGTAGCATATCATTGTTCTATAGTGCTTTAGTACTCTCTACTTTATTTCATACTTTTCTCTCTATCTATTTGGTTGTCCGTGGAGGTGGGAACACCAAAATGGGGGTTTGAGTGAGGAAAACCCCTATACATCCCCCAACACTTTATCTCTCTCTCTCTCTCTTGTGTGTAGGTATTGAAGACATTCACAAGCTGAAGGCTTCATCATTCGCATGGTTGTAAGCAATCCCTTTCCCTTCTTCTCCTTATCTTTATCACTTCTATCTCACTCTATTTAGTTCTATTACATTCTATTACTTTATCACTTCCCAAAAGTTCTCAGCAATCAGAGTAGAAGTAGTCACTTTTTTTTTTTTGAGATAAACTCGCTCTCTGACCCGTACAAGATGCTAGCATGTCTCGAGGACTCCAGCGCATTGCGCTGTCATCCGCATTATGTACTAACATCCTTTGGCCGATAACTTGACAGCTTTTCTAGAGAATCTTTGTGGCCTACCCTTTCTAGTTCTAGAACTCTCTTCGTTGTCCTTTGAGGTAGTTTAGGGCAGTTCACCCCATGAGGCTCTCTAAGTGAAGAGAGCTCGTGAGTAGAGAATCCCCCTTCTCTTACAAATGTTATATTTGAATTTTTGTCTCATAACAGGCTTTGGATTTCAAAAAATTTCTTGGTGCACCTCTTTCCTCCACACCTCGCGATTCATATCCTCAAACAATGTACACTCAGATATCCTTTATTCATTAATGGTGTTGTAAATCTATGTTAGCTAGTTTTTCATAATTTTGCATATATACAAATCTAAAAATTTGATGAGAAACACAAACATTGCATTTGTATTCCTTGATCATGTCACATTATGTACTCCTAATTCACTTTTTGTTCCTTTATTCCTTCCTAATCCCATACCATTAACATTTAATAGTTCACCTTATTTTCCATGATCCCCTCCTAGCTCATCCCACTAATATCTTCTAGTCCATGCTATGTGCCATTATGTCCTTCTACTCCCATCTTATTGTACCCATTATTATTTCACCCTAGATGTTCCATGATCCCCTATGTTCCACCCTATGTTCCTTTATATCATCCTATGTTATACCATATTTATCCACATTTTATCCTAGATAACTCTTCTCTATTATTGCTACACACAAGTCAAGTTCACACTTTGTGTACTATAGTCAAACCCTAGACACCTCCTAATTCACCCTATGTTGCATTATTCCCTAATAATCGCTTCCCATTAACCTCTAATTGTCCACCCTATATTTTGTTATCCCATCCTAGCCCATCCCATCAATCTATACTAGTCCATCCTATGTTCCATTAATCCCTTTGGTGCAGGGGCACCACTCTTTTCTATGTTTCTTCATTAAGTGTCTGATAGGAAAGGTTTGTTAGGATGTTTGAGTTGAGTCCTTGAGTCTTAATAAGGTCCAGTGTGACCATTCTATTGTAATTGATCAACTTTGAGGGGATTTTGTATTCATCTTGTAAGGTTTGTAAATCATGTGGAAGGAATTCCCAAAGTTGACAAGGGGTTTCAAGGTAGATAGGATGATTTTTTCTTGAGTAATTCATGATTTCTTAGTTGAATAAGGTCTCATTAGACTATTTGTAATAGTTTATGTGTTTAAGAGCGTTTAGGAAACAATAAAGAGTCAAAACTTGAAAGTGCCAAATTTGTGAGTTGCATAAATGCAACAAATTTGTAATGCAACGGTCATGAGAGGTTTAAAAAGTAGTTGTAAGGTAGTTTGGAATTGGTTTGATGAGGAGAATCCTTTAAAAAGGCATGAAAACTAATTTTGTAACATTGGCTTGAAGTTTGAAGCATTGGCAATAAGTATATTTCTATTTTTCATCAAATTTTTGAGTTTTCTTGTCATTTGCAGGCCTATACGAGCCTGTACAGTTTGATTGCGCCATGTAAATCATTTTACTTTGTGGTGGAAAGTGTTAACAATATTTTGGAACAATTTTGAGGGATATCCATTGTGATATGTGGTAAATATCCTTGTTTTCCTGTGACAGGCCGATGACACATTGTTTGAGGGTTTTGTAACCAAAATCATGATTTAACGGCCCTTACACCGAATGCACCTACTGTAACTAGTGTAATGGGCCCTAGGGAGTCTAAGTAGGTTGTAGGTTGCATGATTAGAGTTGTGGAGAAGGAACTAAGGAGATAAACATGTTGTCTTGATGAGTTTTGTGAAGAAAAATACATGAAGATGGAGCCTTGGGTCTAGGGTTTGTGGAAATAAATGAGAGTGTGGAGTTTTTTCCAACTTTTGAGCATATTGGGGTCAGAATCTACATGTCTGAGTTGGTGGCATGGTCTGGGAGGTTGTGCAAGTGGGACTTTGAATAAACCCTCTTGACTTGGCATGAAATTGAGGGTTTTGGAGTTTTCTTTGTTGGAGGTGTCAACCCTGGGTGTTGATTGTGGTTTTAGAGGTTTGAGGGCATAGGAAATTCTTCCCCAAGGTTTCAAGGGTCTGTTTTAAGTTTAAAGGTATGTTTCTTTGTAAATATGGCCTAATTCATGGCCTAAGACAGCGTTGAGGGTCTAATTTGATGGGATTGGTCCAAAAGACTTCTATCTGGTTAAGAGATATATTGTATAACTCTAAAATGGGTATCTGAATCCACCTTTTGATTGTCAAGTGTTTTATAAATCATGGGAGTTAAAGGCCAAAAACTGAGTTTGCACTACTGTTAGGCTAGATGGGTGAAAGTGATAAATTACACTCTTGATTGTTGTCAAGATTTGAGGATTGTTTGGATCACTCTAATAGGCCATTTTAATCTTTTTAGATGCCTCTTGAATGCAATTTGTCACTTTGAATGAGTTTGAGCCTCCTCTTTGCATCACCCTTCTATTCCCATCCCATTACCCTCTCTTATTTCACCTTATGTTCCATTATCCCCTCTTGGTCTTTATATCAACATGATACCTGAGATATTGTTTCATTTGTAGTTGTTGACAAGAGACAGCCCTGGTGATGTTGGTGGCATGATGGACCATGGAGTTGCTGCAACAATAGCTAGTTTTGATCCATTGAGAGAGGTATGGAATAGATTAGTCGATTTGACATTATATTTTCTCTTTTATGGTCTATTATAGAAAATTTTCATGATAATTTTATGTAGTTTAATTTCTATCTTGATGGTTGCTACAGGTGGTTGTCACTCCAGATCATGGACGTGGTAATGTTGTAAATCTGCATGATGACTATACATATGTGGTAAGTGATTATATATTTTGTTATATGCCATTCCACAATTCAATTTCTATGTATTAACATATTTACTTTTTATTGTATCAGTTGAAGTTCTAGAGTGAAGAGAGGAGGACTAGCGAGCGTGTTTGAAAGACAAGAGAAGCAACAGTCACTCCGTCCAGCCGAATTTTGAAGGTAGCACAGGATCTATTTCCTTCCCCTAGAGGGAATTGACTATGTATTAGGGTTGTTCGTTGTATGCCTATGTGGAATTTTGGAACATATGTTTTGTAATATCGATATATACGTGACATTTTATGTCCATATGGCTCCTTTGTACTAAGCTTGTATGGTTTTTTGGATATATTGTATATACTTTTATCAATATATATCATTGTATAGCCTTTCGACTTTTTGATTAAAGAAAATCTTATTTTGCTACTCTCATTCTTGAATGATGTTATCATGCGCATCGTGTAAATTGTATGCTTGAATGTTGTATAGATGGATTTTGTTTACATCTAATACTTAATTAATTATTGTTGAATGGTCAATTAGCCCCATCTAAAGCGTATTGTGTAAATAAGCTTCATTCGTGGTGGTTTGTATCCTTTGGAATGTTTCAATTACTTGTGCCTCACTTATTCAGATGTATGCTTCACTTATTCACATGTATACTTCACCTATATTGTGTGTATTCACGTGTAGGCTTCATGCTTCCAATACATAGCAGCAAAAATCTTTTGGGGAAAATTTTGAAAACCAAAATTATAAGAGTTTTTGAAAAAATTGGGAAAAATTGTGGAACAAGAGATAAAACCTTTTTTTTTTAAAATTGAAAGGTATTTCCATAGCATATAGAGATATAGAGAGAAAATAAAATAAATATTTTAACTAATGAATAGTAAAAAATGGATTTTTGTAGTTTATATTCATATCGTTGATTGCATTGCATTGCAAATCTTTCAAATTCAAAGCATTACTTCACTTTGTATAACTAATAACTAGATGTTGATAGATGAAAAAATTGCAATTACAATATAGTTTGTACAAAGTCAACCTAAGCAATTATTTTTTTTCTTCACATTGCATAACTAATAACTAGGACCAGCTGCCAATTGCATTTTCTTATCATGGCATTCTATGAGACCAAATTTCTTTGAGGTATTTTTTCAAATAGTTCACTACCTTGTCTATGTTACCACATTTTTCATGCATGTCTACCAAAGCATCTTGTCAAACAGTTCACTTCCTTGTTGCTATGGCTAAAAGCCTAAAAGAAGTGATTTCAAACAAGCTCTGGATGCTTCAAAAAAATATATCAAAAGCATAATAGTAAGCAATATCATAGACAAGGCAGTGAACTTTTTCTTAAATGCATCAAATAATGTGGTGATGGAATGCTATGACAAGCCATAGACAAGGCAGTGAACTAGTTCAAAAGACTCCTCAAATAAATGTGGTCTCATGGTGACAGAATGCCATGACAATCAGATTGCTTTTGATTGTCATGGCATTCCATCACCATGAGACCTCATTTTTTTAAGGCATTTTTTCAAAGAGTTCACTGTATTTTCTATGCTACCACATTTTTCATACATGTCTATCAAAGCATTATATCAAACAGTTAATTGCCTTGCTGCTATGGATAAAACCCTAAAACATTGGTGTAGTAGGGGAGGTCCTGCAATCTCACTAAACACAATTCCAATCATTAATCACAATCCTCAAGTCACAAATCCTCACAACTATGGATTGTCATGACATTCCATCACCATGAGACCACGTTTCTTTGAGGTCTTTTTTCAAACAATTCACTGCCTTGTCTATGCGACCACATTTTTTGTACATGTTTACCAAAGCATTTTATCAAATATTTCACTGCCTTGCTGCTATGGCTAAAAGCCTAAAATGGGTGGGTTTATTGAAAATCCTATTCCCATAAATCATAACACCTTTCCAATGCATCAAAAATGCTCAAAAGAACCTGCACATGCTTAAAATTACCTCACAAACTGTTGCCCCAAAGGATTTCAACCATTTCCACTCTTAAACCACCGAATTTCACCAAAACTCATCAAATTGCCAACTAAGGCATCACACAAAACCACTCAACTCACCTCCCCTACTCCAAAAACCATGCACATATGTTCCCTACCCCTAATTATGCCATTCCATTGAGTTACAGTAGGATACAATGGGTGGAATGGCTAAAAAGTCATTTTTACACACTCAACTACTTACATTTGACAACTTTTCCCCCAAGTGAAAATTCGCCACCACTAGAAAATTCCTCCAAGATAGAAAAAATAGAGAGAGGTTATTGTAGAGGGTCCCAACATGATCTCATAGGATCATATGAGAAGTTTCTAAGCATCACGGTATACGAGTAATAGCATGTTGAAGTTTGCAGTCATTTTGCACTTTGGACCCTTAAGGGATCAATCTGGTTGAATGTAGCTTAGAACGATTTCTCATGTTTGGGTGTGAAAGAGGACCATGTCTAGCGTAAACATACCTATTCAAATGTATTAGAATAGTTTGTTTGGTCACATGAGTTGCAGAACGAAAGTTGCACCACTTTGCAACTTTCAACTACTTGCATTTGACAACTTTTTCCCCAAGTGAAAATTCACCACCACAAGAAAATTCCTCTGAGATAGAAAAAACCGAGAGAGGTTCTTGTAGAGGGGCCCAACGTAATCTTGTAGGATCAATGAAAATTTACTAAGCATCACGGTATCCGAGTAATAGCATATTGAAGTTTGCAGCCATTTTGCACTTTGGACCCTTAAGGGATCGATCTAGTTGAATGTAGCTCGGAGTGATTTCGCGTGTCTTGGTGCGAAAGAGGACCATGCCTAGCATAAAAATAACTATTTGGATGCATTGGAACAGTTTGTTTGGTCACATGAGCTACAGAACGAAAGTTGCACCACTTTGCAACTTTCAACTACTTGTATTTGACAACTTTTTCCCCAAGTGAAAATTCACCACCATAGGAAAATGCCTCTGAGATAGAAAAACCTGAGAGAGATTATTGTAGAAGGGCCAACATGATCTCGTAGGATCAAACGAGAAGTTCTTAAGCATCACGGTATTCGAGTAATAGCATGTTGAAGTTTGCAGCCATTTTGCACTTTGGACCCTTAAGGGATCGATCTGGTTGAACGTAGCTCAGAGTGATTCCGTGTGTTTGGGTGTGAAAGAGGACCATGCCTAGCGTAAACGTACCCACTCGGACACGTTGGAACAGTTTGTTTGGTCACACAAGGTGCAGAATGAAAGTTGCACCACTTTGCAACTTTCAACTACTTGCATTTGACAACTTTTTCCCCAAGTGAAAATTTGCCACCACAGGAAAATTCCTCCAATACAGAAAAAACCGAAAGAGGTTATTGTAGAGGGGCCCAATGCAATCTCAAAGTATTAGACAAGAATTTTATAAGCATCACAGTATCCGAGTAATATCATGCTGAAGTTTGCAACCATTTTGCACTTTGGACCCTTAAGGGATCGATCTAGTTGAACGTAGCTCGAAGTGATTCTGCATGTTTGGGTGCGAAAGAGGACCATGGCTAGTGTAAAAATACCCACCCGAATGTGTTGGAATAGTTTGTTTGGTCACACGAGTTTTAAAATGAAAGTTGAGCCACTTTGCAACTTTCAACTACTTGCATTTGACAACTTTTTCCCCAAGTGAAAATTTGCCACCACAGGAAATGCCTTTGAGATAGAAAAAACTGAGAGAGGTTATTGTAGAGGGTCCCAACATGATCTTGTAGGATCAAATGATAAGTTTCTAAGCATCACAGTATCCGAGTAATAGCATGCTGAAGTTTGCAGCCATTTTGCTCTTTGGACCCTTAAGGGATCGATTCAGTTGAATGTAGCTCGAAACAATTCCGCATGTTTGGTTGCGAAAGAGGACCATGCCTAGCGTAAACGTACCCAACCGGATGTGTTGGAACAGTCCATTTGGTCACACGAGCTAGAGAATGAAAGTTGCACCACTTTGCAACTTTCAACTACTTACATTTGACAACTTTTTCCCCAAGTGAAAATTTGCCACCATAGAAAAATGCCTCCGAGATGGGGAAAAATGAGAGAGGTTATTGTATCAGGGCCAAACAAAATCTCGTAGGATTAAAATGAGAAGTTTCTATGAATCACGGTATCTGAGTAATAGCATGCGGAAGTTTGCAGCCATTTTGCATTTTGGACCCTTAAGGGATCGATTCGATTGAACGTAGCTCAGAGCAATTCCGTGTGTTTGGGTGTGAAAGAGGACCATGTCTAGTGTAAACATACCCACCCGAATATCTTGGAATAGTCTATTTGGTAGGGATAACTTTAAGAAACCCCCCCTCAGCGAAGGTGTAAAATCCTGGAGAATCCTTCCTTTTTTTTGAAAAAAATATTAATTTTCCTGGCAAATCTATACACATTATTAACAAAAATTGTAAAATCCTGGTGAATCTTCTGAATAATTGGTAGAAATAATAATAGCACTGGTGAATCCTAGAGAATAATCACTAAAAATATTAATTGCAATGGTTAATCTCTCCTTTAAAAATTTGCATAGTTGATCTGTATAGTTCCCCCATATATTTTATTTTTTTGTAATATTGAAGTAGGTGCTTGGGGGTAGCAGCCACCGGCGGGGTCAAGGGGCAACACCCCTTGCAGGGGTCAAGGGGGAAGATCCCCCTTGTGGGGGTTGAGGGGGCAACGCCCCCTCACGGGGTCTGGGGATAGCGACCCCGATACACTCCTGTTGCGATACAGACGGAGTCGAGGGGCAGAGCCCCTCACCACCAAGCATAAATTCACTATTGAAAATGCATTGGAGCACACACAGATTAAGTGTTTTTTAAAAATATCACTTTAAAAGTAAGACTGAATGAAAACTGAAAAAGTTACCATCGATTAGCTTTTTAATCGGATGGTTGTGAGTTGATTTTGTGGCCTAATACACATGTGCCTTTTAAAAGGCTTATTGAGGCCCGAAATCTATTTTGGACCACACAATTAGATTTAATCATGTGACCCAAAACAAATTTTGGGCCTCAACAAGCCTTTGAAAAGGCACATGCATATTAGGTCGCGAAATCAACTCACAACCATCTGATTAAAAATCTAATCAATGGCAATAGATAAAATGCATATTCAAGGCTAAGCCACTAAAGTATCCCTAAAATTAAATAGTATTTTATTATTAGTGGCGATATTACCCCAAAAATGATCGGAGGAATATAATATTACTGGCGAATATAATTAATATTTTTAATTATGGTATAAAACTATTGGCTAATAATTTCCAATGATGCATCATTTACATGGCGAATTAATCAAGAAAAAATTATTTTTTTGTAAAAACCTGGTGATTCACTCTCTATTTTAGCTTGCACTATTCGCCATTTTTGGAGGTCCCGATTTCTCTTATTTGCCAATTGGTGAAGATTCACCACTAAAGTTTTCCCTGCTATTTGGTCACACGAGCTGCAAAATGAAAGTTGCACCACTTTGCAACTTTTAACTACTTGCATTTGACAATTTTCCATCAAGTGAAAACTGGACACCACAGGAAAATGCCTCTGAGATAGAAAAAACTGAGAGAGGTTATTGTAGAGGATCCCAACATGATCTCGTAGATTCAGACAGAGATTTCATAAGCACCATGGTTTATGAGTAATAGCCCGTCAAATATTGCTTCCCTTTTTCACTTTGGACCCTTAAGTGATAGAGTTGGTTGAACGTAGCTCATAGTGACGGTGCTCTATTTTTGATGGAATTAGGTGGGTAGCAGATTTAAATCTGTTTTAGTTTTGGTTTGGTTGGATTTCAAGTGATTTTGTGCATTTTAGAAGCCAATTACTAAGGGTCAGTATGTATACCATGTTTTAAGGATTTTGAGTGCATTAAAATGTCATATTAAGCTTTCCACCCACTGTATGCTTATGTCACTCGATGGAAAGGCTTAGTTAGGGTTATAAAACATGTGTGCAAAGTTTTGTGTGCAAGGGAGGTGAATAGAGGGCTTTTAGGTGATGCCCTAAATGTCAAATGGTGCATTTTTTAGTGGAAAATGGTGGTTTAGTGGTAGGGTTTGAAGAAATATTTGGGGGCAGCGATATCTCTTGAACTTTTAAGCTTGTGCAAACATTTTTGAAGGTGTTTCAGGCTCTGGTTACTTGTGGGAAGGTTTGGAGTATGGTTTTTCAATAAACCCTTGCCTAACTTGTGAATGAAGAGGGTTTTGGGGTTTGTTATGTTAGAGGGCTTATCACACCCTAAAAGTGGAGGAATTGGTGGTTTGGTAGACTGGTCAATGTTGCCCAATGGTGGTTTGGCAGACTGGTTAATGTTGCCCAATGTAAAAAAGTGTAATTTTGTACTCCAACATCCATAACGAGTTTGAAAGTTGGTTGGAGTCAGTTGTAGGAGGTCGGTCTGTGAGCCCTGTTTCAAGGGTTTGAGTGCATTTAAAATGGTGTTTTAAGCCTTCCACCCACTATATGATGTTGTAACTCGGTGGATAGGCTTAGTTCAGATAGATAAACATGTTTTCATTGTTTCTTGAGCAAGGGAGATGCACATATTGATTTTTGGTGATGCCCTAGGTGGCATTTGTGGTGTTTTTACATGAAAAAGTGAGGTTGGATAGTGTTGTTTTCAAGGTTTTAGCAAGTTGCTCCAAATGAGTCTTAGGTGGAATTGAGGTATGTTAGAGATGACCTAGGTTGCATCAATTTTTATGAGGCATACACTTCCCCTACCTTGTCAACCCTACGGAATTGGCAAGCCAGTGAGCTCACTAGCTTGCGAACCTCACTAGGATTGATAACATAGGGGCAATAAAATATGCCTTTCTACAATTATATTAGACATTATTTCATTCTTACTCATAAATCCACATGTTTTTCCTTGAAGAAAACTTTAAATGTAAACCATGAAGCATTACAACTAATTTTAAATGTAATATGCACATTTAATTGAGGCATATATTAAGGAATATACACATTTGCATGTATTAATTTCTCATAATTTTTGTATATCAAAAAATACACTAATTCAATGACAAATATTACAATAGTAATGGAAGAACATCTTGAAAATCTTCTCATTTGTCAATACTTGTAGCAATACATGCATGGAAATAATCCTCCCATTTGTAGCACAAATCATGAAATATATTGTACAAGAAGAAACAAAAGGAGTTGCTGCCCAGTTTCATTTCTCCAATCCACCTCAATTGGCCCAGTTATTTGCATTTCAAAATGCTTCAAAACATGTTAATCCCCTACTCCCTACGAAACACATAGGTAGTGGTGGAGCTTTTATTTTCTTCCCCTTTGTGGTATGTTTTTACGTTACCTCTAACTGGTCTGGGTCTTGGGGTTTTCTTTTTGAGTGTTGACTTGTTATCGGCAGTGATCAGTCACTTAAGTGGTGTTTTATCCCTCTTTGGCTATGACATTACCGGCCCCTTTTACCCGTCCTTTCGGTTTTTGTGTCATGACCTTATTGTTCATGTGGTATTGGGCCGATTAATTGTTATAAATTAACCATTAAATAATCTTTTCGACCTCGAGGGTCATTTTCCCGTCCACCTAGTCGGTCCCCTTCTTTAAGAATAATTATTTTGCATGTCCAGATTACATGGCTGTCGGATGAATTAATTCTAATATTAACCGTTCATCGCATACCTCGCGAGGTTTTTTCTTACGTCATGAGAAATAGTGTCAGGCTTGCGAGATTCTACCACCTATTGCATTTGATGGTGGGGACCGGTTTTGATCGCTGACCGAGGATGGATGCTGATGATGATAGCTATTTTCCTACTGATGCATCACGACTGTCCTTCGCTGACCTTGCATAATTAAAACTTCAATTTTAATAATGTTGCGAGATGCGTGATTTGTTGACGCGTGGATGTCGATGTTATACGATGGACGAACGTGGTGGGACCCGTTCCATGTTGATGTGGTGCTTGGTAGGTGGATTTCTTGTTCACCTGATGACTGGAAGGTCGATGTGGCATTTTCAATTTTTTTTGACTTAATTTGGGCCATTCACTTGGGCAACATTGCTTTTGATCAACGACTCTTTTTTAAATGAACTAGTGTTGTACTATAGCCATTTTATCTCGTGCGAGTGAATAGTAATGGTCGAGTTCGACTCGGCCTGCATAATTAAATGCCAAAAGGATCAATAAATTACTATTTCAATGTTGCATTTCTTGATTGAGGAAGGATTGTCTGGTGTTGAAGGAAAGAAAGCCATTATTGCAATTCTCTAGTCTCACTGCATTTGACGCTCTGCAAGATAAACCGTAAGTAGTACGTACGCCTTTTCTTATGTTTTCGGAAGGTGTTAGGGTTGCTTACTGAACAATTGATGACTGTCTTCTTTTTCGTTCCTGAAGAACTATTTGAGTAAATTAGCTTTTAGAGCTTGTCTAGGTAATTGCTATAGATTTTGAATATTGAAGAATTTTTTGTGGTGGCAATAGAAAGAAAAGTGTAATTGTTTTCCATTTAAAAAATAAGAAAACCCTAGCTTGAATTATCATCTATTTGGTATAAATGGCACCCAAGGCACGAATTGCTCGTTCTGAAGCTACATCTAGGGGGTTTTCCCAAGATGTTATTGATTTGCCGAAGCCCTCTACAAGCAAGAAGCAAGAGGGAAAAGTATTGTTCTACAGGCCCTTGCTTTTGGAAGGATTAGTGGATAAGCAATGTGCAATTCGCGATGCTGAATTGCCATATACTGGCTAGCAGTTGTTTTCCAACTGGTTTGGAAACAGAAATTTAGCAGTTCCTTTATGTAATCCATGGAGATTGGACCTGGGTAAGCTGGTGGTACCCAATGTCTACGAGGATGTAGACCTATTGAAGGATATTGCTACGAGGTACGACCCTATGGCCCGAACGGTCAGAACATATCCTGGCAAGGAAATGATCAAGGTAACCGAGGAGGAAATCACAGAGATTTTTGGTTTGCACGAATGGAGCCAGGATATGATTCCTATCAACTTGGAGGTCTTCAAGGAGGAATACAAAAACACCAAGGGTTTGTTTAGAACATCCCTTTTGATACCCCATTTGGCTGTGTCAAGAAGAGACAAGAACCAGAGGAAAGTAGTTATTGGCAGGAATGAGCCTGAACCTTTCACAGTGGATTATTTTGCCGTCCATTTCAAGAAGACTGTTTGTGCATTGTGTCAAGTCTTGGGGATAAATTTGAAGAAGACTTTCACTATCGAAGTGATGTATATGGCTGTAAACATCCAACACCTGGGCTATAATGTGGTATACAATTTTTCCACTTACCTTACAAAGAAAATGCATTTAGGTTTGGTAGCTTTGAAGTAGGGGAAGAATTGGGTAGGATTCAAATGGTTTTCTCTGCTAATCCACATGTTTTTGTATAGGGGTCAAAATGTGTTTGAGAAAGATATGGAATTGAAGAAAAGAGAAGGAGACATTGAGATCCCTGTCTAGTATTGGACTAGGGTCCTAGACATGCATGATCATAAGTTCGATTATGTAACCTTTCACAATGTTTTTGGATCCAAGTTAAGAAGGGCCTTGGTTTTTGATTCCTCCAAGATTCCAAAGGAAATTCATGATTTCCTAAGACCTATGGAGAGGAGGCCTGAGTTGAACTTAACACATAACTGGAGGGATATTATCCCCAATCACAACACAATAGTTTTCAAGGTTTTTGGCATAAATTCCACCCCGTTTGTTCTACCAAGGGAGGTCCCCCTTAGACTTGGTTTCATAGAAATCATGAGATAGTTGGGAGCATCTCAGGATTTCCATTTGCCTGTTGAACAAAAGAAGGGATCTTTCTTCCCTGAATATACAACTTTCTCTGATTTTGTCATGACAAAGGGAGGGTGGAAGGATTTTCACTTATTGCTCAAGCCATATAGGCTAAGGACTGTATGCCCTAGGAATCATGATCTTGAGGGTTTTATCTCCAGAATGAAGGCTAAGCATCAGATTGGTACCTTCGTCCACAACTTCTACTTTCTTGAAGATATCATCAGGAACATTTTTGATCTGAACTTACAAGATGAGAGAAAGGCAATGTACATTGCCTATTCAAAAATGGTGAGAAGTAAACAAGAAAAGATGCTCGGTTTTGATCCTATACCTGGTGTCAAAGATGAGCTTAGTAGGGAAATTTATGCTCTTGACAACTTTGAGAGTCTAGTAGGGGTCTTAAAGGATGAAAGGATTGTGGAAGAAAGGGGAAAATCACAAATTACTAAGGAGTACCCTGAGGTAAGAGTTGAAGAGAGGCCTACTTATCAGCCTCAAAAGAAGATAAAGGTATTTTATAGGAGAAAGGAAAGCAGGGCTGAGGAGGCTACAATGAGTGGCACACCATCTGTCCCAAGGCAATCAGTGTCAGATATTGTTCACCTGGATTCTCCTCCAAGGTTTTCAGAACAGATTCACCCACCATCCCCAAAGAGGTAGAGGACTGAAACTGTGGGGGATGTTGGTCGGGAAGGTAATGATGAGGAGGACATCATTGTAACTCCAGATGAAATGAATCTGGATATGCCACTAAACCCAACTAACACTGCAACGAGTTCAGGGGCAATCACCCTAAGATTGGGAAAGGATGAGATCAAAGGGATTACAAATAATGACGATTCGAGGATGGAGGCTTGCAAAGAGTTCATGATGGATGACTCTTTTATTCATACTAATGCTTTTAAATATTTTGTATGGAGAGCTCATCTCTCATTACATTCTAAGAAGGTTGCACATGAGAGAAGTATGCATCCAAAGCTCCCAGAGTGGGTAATTCAATCAAGGGTTGGATTGCAGATGAAGGAAAGGTTTAAGGAAATCACACCAGAACAGGTCAGGGCATTGGTTCAAAAGTGTGGAATATTGCTACTCCCTGAATGGGATATTGTTGATGTTGTGGTGTTTGACACAGTAAGAAGGGCCAATAGGCCGCTTCTTGCAATAGAGGAGGAGATTGCATTGGCACTTAAAGGATCGGCCTTTAGTGATGAATGGGATGCTCTGGAAAAATGGTCACTATCCACTGGGTCTCAAAAACCTGTTGTTGCAGAAACATTTGACTTCAGTGGTCATTTGGTTGTGAAAAGAGTTGCTGACACTCGTGCATTGGAGGCTATTGACATGGTTGTGAATGTTGCCAAATTCACTAGAGCAACTATGGAGGACTTAACTAAAAATTGAGATACTTTGAGGAGCCAGTATAATGACATTATTATTGAGTATAATAAGAGTCAGCAAAGGGTGGAAAAATTGGAAACTGAGATGGCCTTACTGAGACAACAGATGGAAACCTTGAGGTCTCAAAGGCAGGCTAGCTCTAGCCATACTATTTCTGACCCACCAATAGAGCAGCCTCAACCTTCTACATAGGAGCAATCTTGGGCTATTGTCCCATATAATATGGGACAAGTGCCTATTGCAATTGAAAATAACAGTGGCTTGGGTGGAGATCTTTCTAGGGAAGAGTTAATCCAACAGGTTGAAAAATATAAGGAGATGGTAAACCAAATCTGGGATATAGCAAGAAGGAATAACTCAAAAATTGTTGCTACTATGCTAAGGCATTTACATAAACGGGTCCAGAGTAAGCTGAACAGTGTTCATGCAAATTATGCCTTGATGTTGCAAGCACTTGAAATGTTTCCAAGGGATAGAGAATTGGCTATCCCCTTGCTAAGTAGATGGGGCCCTAGAATGGAGAAGCTAAAATTTATGGTTGTTGGGGCAAAACAACATGGGGACAAATACCCTATAGTCATAACAACATATCAATTTGTCAAGGGTATTGTGGAGCAAAAGTTCCAGAGGTCTGCTGCTCCTATGGAGTCCAAAATCAAAACATTGAAGGATATTTATCATGGAAAGGACTTGACTCCACTACCTCATATTTTGCATAGTCAGGATAAGGTCAAGCCTTTGCAGGCATGGAAGGAGCAAATGAATAATATAATGATTGCTCAAACACATGAGATATGCAAAAATGTTGATATCCACATGTTGGAAAACACGTTGGAAAAGTTGTCGTTTGTCATTAGTTTCCTGGAGAACATTGATAAAACGGCCACGTCATTGATGATAAAGTATGCACCTTACCGAAACATGGTGGATCAGGTGGTGGCTTTCAATTGGCCGTCTGAAGAGGATTTCGAGTCATGGAAAAGGGTGTTCACTAATGAACTTGAATTGTGAATGTCCTGGCCGAGAATTACAATTTGGTCATGAAAACTACAGGTCTGGCCCTAGATATTATGTTTTAAAATGCATTCTCTCTTCGAATTCAAGTACAGGATGTTGAAATGGAATGAGTGAAAAAAATGGTTAAAGATGCTTTGGTGTAAGGTGAGCGACTCTAGGAGCAACGGTTTTCTTTCTCCACAATAAACTAATGATCATTCTTGTTTTGGCTTTTCCTCTCTTACCAGAAAATGATGTAAATATAACTGATTAGGGATTCGCGGTCCAGTAAAAAATGGACATGTGTACTCTCCGGCCTGAAGCTTGTTGGCTCCCTTATTTTTATAAAAGGGAATTTTGGGCCGAGAGAAGGGTCTGTTGAAATTACTCAAGATACGTGAGATAAGAGTCAAGTAGTATAGAGAGAAAAATATGTCTAGGTTTTGAAGTTTTGTGAGTCATATTTGAGAACTTAGTAAATCATGGGGTTCTTGAGCATCCTTGTGTTAACCTTGTGATTGTTTTGAGTTTATTTTCTCTCCTATTGTAATAGTTTGCATGAATTATTAATGAAGTATCGATCCAAGATGATTTTCATTAATCTCCATTTGTTATTTACTGTGGATTATGTTGGACTATAGCTCTAGTTCAAAGGACCGGTTAAATGCTTCAATTATCCAGTAAGTTTATTCAAATTAACACATAGGATTTATCAAGGAGTAATAAATTCAAGTATTGATATATGGATTGTAATGTTGTTCATATAGATCATAGGTGCTTTAGATGAAAGTTACCCTGTGGTTCAGTTTCCTTTTTGACTCTGTGCTTTAGGATATGGCATTGGAACTCTGACTACTTTTCGTCCTTTGTATTTTGTGTTATGGCTTCAGGAAATTTCATTTGAATAACTCATATCAATACACTTAGTTGTAATTTTGATTCCTTGTTAAATAAATCCGAACTCTTCTAAGAAGCAGCCAATTTCTTAAAGGTTTATCTCTTTTAACATTGACGGGAATTTATCTTTTGTTTGTATGTATACGAGCAAATCATTTCAATCATAAGTGACAACATGTTTTAGGAAAACCCTCCTGGATCTTACAGAGTCCGAAGTGTAGGAGAGGTAGCAGTTTGTACTGCTATCTTCTCATTAAGTTGGCGCAGTGCTTTCAAGACTTTAATAATTGAGTGTGGCAAGTTCATAGAAGCTCTTGTGAGTTCTGCTTGGGTTGTTATAAAAAACACCAACAAGAAGTAGCCTCTTTGTGGTTGTGTACTCTCATAGGAATTTGGTCCATAAAAAACCTACAAAATCCTATCAATCTTAGACATGGACTCACATAAAAATCATTAAAAGAGCAATAACTAAATAATGTTAGTCATACACCTGATGAGACCTACTATCACCTTCATGCATGCTAGATAAGGAGCTCGATTGAAGGTCCTACAATGGTGATGTGGCCCTTTGCTACTTTCTCATCTCTCGATGATCCTACGTATAAATTTCAAATATATCACTGACATAATTAACATAAAACATGTAGCATATAAGAATCCGATAAATCTACGAGATGGAAAAGAAAGAGAAGATTGACAACCAGAAAATTCACCAGCAACCAATGTTTCTCATACCACTAAACACTTGCACCACAAACCGATATTTTCTTAAAATTTGACAAACTTCAGTATTACCTACAGTCACGATCAGAAAAGGATCAATGAAATTCATAAATGCATATGACATCAAACACTAATAGGGAATATAGCACAATTAACCAATCATATAACCATCATTTTGCATATCTACATTAATGCAATTTTGCTAACCCTTATACAATCAAACTTAAACGCTTGAAAGAAAGCAATGATCAATAACATGACTTTAAAAATTCAATGTGCATACTTAAAAATCAATCCAGGGAACCATCCAAGTCTGCTCTACTCTTCATTTTGTCAAGTATTGTCTTGTGGTCAGACTCACACACTTTCCACAAGTTCTTGTTCATGGGTCTGCCCTTATATTTGAGCAAATGAACATTGGTGGTGATGACAAGGTTCGAGTAGTGAAGAATGTTCTGATGCGTGTCAAAGTCCTCAAACAACCAAACTGCAACATTCTTAACTGGATACCTTTGAAGCCATGTTCCAGTAACAACCATCAAACCTGTAGGGTATTCTATGTTTTCTCCGTCTATAACTAGGGCCTCCAATTTCTTTTTGGCCTCGATACAATGACACGGGTAATAATTTGTACCCTCTTCATTGTCTTCATCTACAATCACCACATAAATGTGCCCTGCATTGATATGTTCATCTTGTTAGATCTATTTACTGAGCATCATAATAAAACCTATAAGTAAGATATATTACCTGGTTCTAGTAGGTCCGATACATGATCAAATTCAATGGATGATTGCATCTTCGTGATTTGTAGAGTCATTGAGAGTTGATAAGTGTCAAGTGGGGTTAGACTTCTTACAAACCATTCGTCAACCCACTTTGTTGACTCGTAATCATTCCATGCTTGAACTGTACATGTAGAAAAAAAGCATGCCATCTTCCATGTATGGATAGTCCATGTACCTGCATTGGATCTTCTAAAAGAGTGTAGCTCACTCAATCCTGATAGTGTACAAAAATCCTCATATTTTGCAATGTTAGTATCATCTACTAAATGAAAAAATCTACAAACTAAAGAAGTACCTTCACTACCTAGACCCATTGCACCATTATACCACTAGACAATTGATCTTGCATCTGTCAAATTTAAATTGTTTGTGTAGTTTAACTCTTCTCGTGCTAGGGCTCTTTTGATACATGCACCTGCTCCATCATGCTCCCCCTTTCCATGCCCAACCTCTGAGAAGTTCCACATATGTTGAACACCACTAATCCTATGCATCCTGCTCAACCAGTAAAACATTTTGATGTTCTTGAATTGTGATGTACAATTATCTGACCATATGATATACTAACTAAATGATATTCCCCTACTATCCAGATCAACATAGAACATATGAAAGCAACCTTTCAAAAACTTTGTAGAATGTGTGTGATCACCACTGATGTAAAAGTGATACTCCCTCAATAATTTCCTATTTTCCTCTGTACTATCATTTGCATGAATGAATGCTATATGCACAAATATAGAAACCTACGTGGATTTGTAGTATTGTGATTGCACCTTGTTCTGTGGCTGTAGTGTGTAGTTCTCAGCGAAGTCGACAACTAAAATGATATGACGAAGTGGAAATGTGTCCTTGCATAACTTGAACTATGAGTCCAACCATTGTGCTCTGTGTGTATGCCTTGCATACTCATAGACCACTTGATCACAGAAAATTCCCATAAACTGATACGCTGGAATCTTATCATTGACCAATTCACACTTCTTTGCTTCTTTCCCATCTTTTATTTTGTATGCCATTGTCTTATATTTGCCAAATTCCACAATTTTGTCTACAGTTGTGTGTGTACTAGCCATGTGTTGGAAAATTGGAAAATGTTGCACGCCACCACAATGATCACATGTGCCATCCAAACATGACTTCTTGTAAAAAATTTGACCATCCTCTCTTTCACATAAGATGGAAGACAAAAATTTCCTTGACGATTTAGGTGGAGGCATTATGTTACATTCTTGCAAAACATTGTCAATATGCATATCTACACATATACGTCGATAAACATAATAATGGTTAGAAAACTCAATATGAACCCTACAACAAAAAGTAGTGACTGTGTGATTCATTTTGACACAAAAAGGCTTTAGCATTTCAAAATACCTTTGACATATTTTAATTTCAGGAAACTTTTGTACAAAATCAGCAAAAACTTGGGTTTGAGTGGTATCCAAATAATGCATTGGATGTGGCTCACGGATTTTACTACCAATTCTCCTTCTTAATACATCTCTTTGATTAGGATAGGTCCTTGTGTTATCCTTCCAATAATTCACTATTAAAGATCTCAAGCCTTGAGCAATTCTTGTATCTTTTCGTGGCACTCTACCCGAGAATGCCCATAAATCATTGCTATTTGGATCCTCCACTCTTTCACGCCTTCCTTTGACTCTCATTAGAGATGATCTACTTATTTTCAAAGAGTTAGTTGCCTTTGTAAGGTTCACCTTGTTCCTTTTTTGATTGGTTAACAATGTTGTCATCACACATCGTGCAGCACAACTATCCTTCGTGTGTGAGGTAGAACCCACACTCTCGTATGCACTCATCAAGTTCTTTACAATGGAATTTTCACTTGTCATTTGAAACTCTTATCCCAAGAGCCTTCATGGTGGGCATAAATTTTAGTTGCCTCATCATTTCAAAAAATAGTTGGCATCTTCCACCCTCACTTAGCTTCACAAAAAATAAACTCCATATCCTCTATGCATATCTTTGACATGTACATTTTGGAATCTTATTAGCCATCCATTTCAAAACATTGGAATTTATATCAATAAAAAAATTAGGTTTTCTAAGCAAAACTCTAGGTGGTTCTCAAATGTAAATTTGTGTCAACATTGGGAAGGTCAACAAAATTCGGGATAGATCGTGTACCTTCAATCGGAGGTGCAATTGATGACATACCTTGAGATTGACATGTAAACGATGTTGTACCTCCAACTTGAGATGTCATTTGTGGAGTGCCTTCAAATAGAGATGTGTTTTCTGATGTACTTTCAAAACGTAATGTTGTTTATGGTGTGTCTTCAATTGGAGATGTGATTTTTGATGTACTTGGATAACCACATGTTGTTTCCGATGTGTCTTCAACCGGAGATGTGCATTGAGCTTCACCTATGGTTGATGATGTGCCCCCAACTTCGGTATCCATTCCTGTCCTTCCACAAACTTTCCTCATTCGTGCCCTTTGTTTTTCCAATTTGACATCTTTCTTAGATTGCACGAGAATTTTTGGCTGTATGGGTTGCAATTCCTTTGCTTCATGAGCTACATTTTTTAATTCTCTTCTCCTTGCATTTTTAACTGCACGTTCTTCCGGTGTTAGAGGCTTCGTTCGTTTCCTCGGCATGACCTTGAATGCTACATGTTCACAAACACACATAGAACAAAAGTAAGTAATGAATTTTACAAAAATATTGATATCGTTGATTACATTGCATTAAATATGAAACACACCAAAGAATTTTATGAAATAAGGCAGTGAGTTGTTTGAAATTATCAAACATGTCTATGCTAGACAACATTTTTCATACATGATGGAGTTAGATGTCTGTAGGGTTAGATATTAGAGTAGGGATTTTGAGTGTGTTTGAAGAGTTGGCAAAATAGCTAGAGGCTGATGTAGTACATGTAGGGATCCACAATGAACTTGTTCAAATATTTAGAGGAAGGCTCTTAATAGACTTACACACAACTTGATCACTTAACTTACCAAGAAACGCCATTTTTTATGTAGAGAGGGGTGGAAACCATTCAATACACCAAATCAATGAGAATCATTCAGATTCCAAAGAAAAATTAGATGTTCAACTGAAAATCCAAACTTCTACCAAGCTTTCCCTTGTAGCATAGGTAACCCGATTCAAGGGCCTTTTCACTGAGATTTTCCAAAACACTTGACAAAATTTGGGATGATTAAGATACCCATTTACAAGTTATAAAATATAGGTAAACCCCAACATCAACTCCTTTGGACCAACATTGACTTCCAATAGACCCACCTTGGAAAAGGCTATTCAATTGGCATAATTTGCAAAGAGACTACCTTTTAAACAATAGATATTCACTAAAAATCCTCAAACAATAGTATTTTATGTGTCAAAACCTCCAATTTCTTGATTTTTTTCCAGGTCCAAGACCTCTAGACCCCTAATACACCAAACCCTCAATCTTAAGCAAAATACTTGGGGTTTTAATGAAACTCCTATCTCCTGAACCTTCCAGACCCATACAAAGCACCAAACACACTTACCAAACCCTGCACATGATGAATAATACATTACACGGACATTCCTTCCCACATTTTGTCAAAACACCACTTGAAGCCCTCATTTTCACAATGAAAATACCCTGCTACAGTCCTAGAACATCATCCCAAATACCCAACCTTGATCCCACAACATTATAAATAGGTTACAAATATATTTTACAAGTTAGAGGACCCATTCCACAAATTACAATAGGCACAAAAAGTGCAATGGGTCGAGTTACATCATGAAACCCTTCAATCCAAGAACACTATGAAAGTAGGTAGTAACAGTAAAACAAGATAACTTTCTCTATACAAAGATTTAGAACATATAAATAGGTTAAAATGAAATCTAATTCATTAATATACAACATCAAACTGGTTTGAGATCATCTTAGAGTTCGTACAGGTCGTACAACAACAAGAAAAGTGAGAGAAACTAGTAAATTTATGGAAAATAACGTTCTTCTTGATAAAAAACGGGTTACAAATCAACCAAAAACCTCTCCTTCAAGGAATTTAAGGTTATTATATATATTTTTATTTCATTCCAACTCCCTCCAATTCCCATAACTTATTTTTAATCATTAAAACCTTCTAATCTTCATTAAGTTGCATTTTAGACCTTTTACACATGACAACATTACATGAATTTTGCAATTTTTTAAGTTTGACACCTAAGGACTCCTAAATCAATCAAACACCTTTAATTAACCCTATTAAAAACTTTTAGACCTCATTCTTGCACATTTACATCCAAATTCAAGGATTTTCCTTCAAAAGGCTACAAATTTAAATATTGACAATTTTGTAGCAAGAATGCATTTTTTTGCACATTTGACCACCAAGACTTAAAAATCAACCTAATACACCTTAATTGTTCTTGATTTACCTTATTCATGAAATAAAACATGAAAATCAAGCCTATTCCATACTCTATCCACCTAGACCTCATTTGTCATCATTGACATTGATTGACAACTTTTACAATTCAATATATTTTGCAACTTCCTCATTGCTTATTAATCAAGAAACTTCAACCTAGTATATTAGAACTTCCAAGAATCCATTTTATTTCAATACAAGGTGTAGGTGCCCCTACACCAATTTTTTATCACTCACTCCTTAACCACTTACAAACTAGTGTTATTTCAAACTAGGTTTCCCCTAGGGGTTTATTGAAACCCGGACTTCCTCAACACACTACACCCAACCAATACTTGAAACACTTTAAAAATAGCCTGTACATGCTCTAAAAACTTACTCCCAACCTTTAGCACTTTTATTTCCTCAAACCCTTACTTGAAACCTCTATTTTTGACGAAGACACAAGAAATCACAAACCTCCATGAAATTCAATCAAACAAACTACAAATGAAAGGTAATACATGCCTTTAACATTTCCCATAGATTTTTTATGCAAAGAGGGATGGAGACCTACTCCAACTGAAAAATGAATTATCTTAGATCAACCTCCAAATAAAATTCTAAAGATCTCACCAAATTCACCCTTTGAGCATGCTTCCCCTAGTAGTATTCCAAACCCGGTTTTAGGCACTTTTCCCAAGAACTTCCCAAAACATTTTTCAAATAAATTGTGGATTAAGATACCCTTTTTAGGGCTACACAACATATATTAGAACCAGGGATGACTTCTTTGGACCATATATGACTTACAATAAGCCTACCTAACAAAAGGTTCCCTAATTAATCCAAATTTGTAAAGGAAGTGCCCTCTAAATGTGAGGTTTCATCTCCAACACCAAGAATAGGAAATGTTCACATTACCAAACCACCAATTTCATTATCATCTTTCCCACATAAATCCATTATCCTATTGCTCCAAGAAACCCTCCTAAACACATGCAAGAACAAGGGTTTTAGTGGATTTCATAACTCCAAGGCTTAACCAGTTCAATGAACACTTCAAACACTCTAAAAAACACCCACACAAACTGAAAAAACCCTCACATAGCCATTACATTCGTTAGTTCTTAAATTCACTACTTGGGTTCCTCGTTTTCACAAAGAAATGTGCTCTGCCCAGCCTAGTGCTTCACTCCACCGATCAAACCCATGCTCCTCCAGACTCCCAGACACATTTTCCACCTATCCTAACATGGTACACACCAATCCACTGAGTTACAGTTCCATTACAATGGGTGGATTGTTGAAAAATCAATGCATTATACTCTCAAACCCTTACACTATCAAAACAGGGCAAATTTAAAGAAAACAATGAAACTCACTTCTATTATGAAGTTAAGATGCCAAACCAGTCTCAAATGAAGTTAGAAAAAAAATTCAACGATCTCCCAAAATTTTAGAGCATCACACGCCTGTATGGGACTGCATAGAGGAATTGAACACAAGAAAACACAAGAAAAACACAGAAATCAGACAACTTCCTTTATTTTTATTTGATTCCAATCTTGAAGAGCAGCCTTCGTTCGAGCATTTACATCATAATTATTATTATTACAACTCCAAAATACTTCAAAAACTGACCAACTTCCCCTAATTGACTTACAAACTCTAATAACTCATTATGTTGCAAAATTGCAAGTTGACAACCATATTAAGCAACATTTTGCATTGTCTCCCTAAATGACCTAAAAAATCCTTCAAATACATATTAAATGGTCATTAAGACCTTATTCATGAAGGGAAACATATAAATCAAACTATCCTACGACCTAGACCTCATTGTCACCTATTAACATTAATTATCAACGCATTACATTCCATGATTTGACATATTTTGAAACTTCCTCGTTGCATATAGATTAAAAGACCTCTCAAATAAATTATTGAACCTTCAAGACTCTCTTTCCTTTCATCCCAAGGAGTAGGTTCCCCTGCACCACTTTTAGACCATGAACCACTTATACAGGCTCATACAATGGTCTGAAACATAGATTTACCAGTCAAAACTCAGAATTTTACACTAAAAACATGGAATACTTCTTGATCTTCTTCATTTTTTCCATACTCTCACCTCTTCCTTGAGGTTCTCCTCACATTAATGCACTCATAACAACATAAACAAACACCTAGAACTAGAATTCTACTTACCTAACCTTTCATGCACCTAACTCTGCAACTTTTGCATCTTTTAGCAACTTTTATGACCACATTTTGCCAAATTGCAAGCTATTACACAACTGAACTCCCTTAGCTCCAAATACATTATAAAATGGTATAATTGACCTTATTGAACACAAAATACTCAACATTAACTAAAATCCTAGCATTTGACCATGCTCACTAAAGATGACCTTTTTAACAAAATTGAGCTTACAAGGTGCTCTTGCACCAGAGGCCTGGAACGTGAATTGGTTAGTTGAGCATTGAATTGATGTTTTTGAGAATGAAGATTGTTTGAAACTTATCTAATTGTGATTTTTGAAGGTTTTGTCTCCCTGCTCTGCATCACAAACCTAGGGTATAAGTTGTTGCCACCTAAATGAACACTAGAGAATCTTGCGTTTATTGTTCTCAAAACAAAATTTGTGATTGTCAACGAAGTCATGAAGAATATGAATTCAAAGAAGGGTTTGTGATGCTATATCTTATAATTATTCACTATTTCTTTGCAAATGAGGTAACTTAGAAAGACAATAAGCATTCTCAATTGCATAAATTTTTCCATGTTTTTATTTATTAGAAAGGTAAATGGTATGAATGAATGAAAACTTGCAATAACAACTATGTCAACTCACTTGAATTTATCTAAGCACATGTGATGAAGGTGAATTTTTTATGGAACAAAAAAATTAATGGAAAATTGCATTAACATTGATGAAAGCTATTAGGTTTTCCAAATTAGTTGAAAATAAAATGAAATAGAGTGAGTTCCACTAGCCATGCTGGAAATCGACTACTATAAGCAATGCAAATAGAATTCATAAGTAAATTTGTGTTAAGTAAATGTCATGTTTTTCATTTTTTTGTTCTTCAAGCTCATAAAAATTAAACTTTTTTATGCAAATCCCATCTAATTCAATGTTGAATTCTATGTCCAATTGTTATGATTAATAAAATCATTAAATAAATTTAGTTTATATTGTCAAAAACAAATAAATATACTAAATTTAAACATTTCAATATTACCAAAATGAATATATTACCTCAGATAATGTAAAATGATGTAGAAACTTCAAAATTCTTCTTGTACATTGTCTACCATGTAGATTGGTGGTAAAAAGGTGATGGATCAAGCATAGATTGGTACAACATGAAGTCAACTACATAGAAAAAAGGCGTTTCTGAATCGGATAAAGTGTTGAACCAGACAAATACAGAAGCATGTGGGCCTGAATCACGGAGTCAACACCTATTTTACCATTTCAAGGTAAAACACATTTGGCGCTCTCCAATTTTGGTGAGTGCCAAATGTGTTGTTTTGAAAGGGAGAGATTCCATAGAGACAAGTGGAGTGACACTCGAGATAGAGAGAGAGCTAATAGGAGTGTGAGATATTAGTCTAGATAGTGTAGTAGTGACTGAGACCTGAGAGCGATAGAGACTTGAGAGGGATAGAGAGTTATCCAGTTACATTGGGGGAAAATACCTGACAACAGGAGAGGGGTTGGGAGGGATGAGACCCGAGAGATACAAAAATGCCAAAGGGGGAGAGAGAGAGAGAGGGAGTGTGGGAGAGGGAATTGGAGTGACACAAATTAGTCTAGGTAGCATGGGAGGGAGTGAGACCCGAGAGAGAAAGACTTGAGAGGGAGAGATTTATTTAGTTATAGTGGGGGGAAGACCTAAGAGAGGGAGTGGGAGAGAGAGGGAGTGGGACCCTTAAACCTTGAACCCTATACCATTAATGCTTAAACCCTCAACCCTCAACCCTCAACCCTCAACCCTCAACCCTCAACCCTCAACCCTCAACCCTTAACCAAGTTAAACCCTAAACCCTTAAACCCTCTAACCTTAAACTATAAACCCTAAACCCCTAAATCATCTACCCTTAACCCTTTACCCTCAACCCTCAACCCTAAACCCTTAAACCCTAATCCCTTAACCCTTTACCCTCAACCCTCAACCCTAAACCCTTAAACCCTAATCCCTTAACCCTTTACCCTCAACCCTCAACCCTAAACCCTTAAACCCTAATCCCTCAACCCCTATACCCTCTTAATCCCTCAACCCTCAACCCTCAACACTTAAACCCTAATCCCTCAACCCCTATACCCTCTTAATCCCTCAACCCTCAAACCTCAACCCTCAACCCCTATACCCTCTTAATCCCTCAACCCCTCTACCCTCTACCCTTAAACCCTAATCCCTCAACCCCTATATGCTCTTAATACCTCAACCCTTAAACCCTAATCCCTCAACCCCTATACCCTCTTAATCCCTCAACCCCTCTACCTTTTACCCTTTAACCCTAATCCCTCAACCCCTATTCTCTTGATCCCTCAACCCTTAATCCTCAACCCTTAAACCCTAATCCCTCAACCCCTATACCCTCTTAATCACTCAACCCTCAACCCTTAAACCCTAATCCCTCAACCCCTATACCCTCTTAATCCCTCTAACCTCAACCCTTAACCCTCAACCCCTCTACCATCTACCCTTAAACCCTAATCCATCAACCCCTATACCATCTTAATCACTCAACCCTCAACCCTTAAACCCTAATCCCTCAACCCCTATACCCTCTTAATCACTCAACCCTCAACCCTTAAACCCTAATCCCTCAACCCCTATACCCTCTTAATCCCTCAACCCTCAACCCTCAACCCTTAAACCCTAATCCCTCAACCCCTATACCCTCTTAATCCCTCAACCCCTCTACCCTCTACCCTTAAACCCTAATCCATCAACCCCTATACACTCTTAATCCCTCAACCCCTCTACCCTCTACCCTTAAACCGTAATCCATCAACCCCTATATGTTGTTAATCCCTCAACCCTTAACCCTCAACCCTTAAACCCTAATCCCTCAACCCATATACCCTTTTAATCACTCAACCCTCAACCATTAAACCCTAATCCCTCAACCCCTATACCCTCTTAATCCCCCAACCCTCAACCCTTAAACCTTAATCCCTCAACCCTCAACCGTCAACCCTTAAACCCTAATCCCTCAACCCCTATACCGTAAATCGTAATCCCTAAACCCTAAACCCTCTACCCTTAACCCTTAATCCCTAAACCCTAAACTCTAAACCCTCTACTTGAGAGAGAGAGAGAGAGAGAGAGAGAGAGAGAGAGAGAAACGAAGAGGAGGTGGGAGGGACATACTTGAGAGAGGTGGAGAGGGAGAGGGAGAGAGATAGAGGGAGAAAGAGAGGGAGGGAGTGGTAGAGAGATAGAGGGAGTGACTGTGAGAGAAAGAGGGGGTAGGAGGGGGATACTTGACAAAGAGAGAGGGAGACGGGGTAGGATGAAGATACTTGAGAGAGAGAAAGAGGGAGAGGGGGTGGGAGGGAGAGACCTGAGAGAGAGGGAGAGAGAGAAAGTGGGAGAGAGATAGAAGGGGTGAGAGAGAGAGAGAGAGGGAGAGACATAGAGATGGAGAGAGAGAGGGGGTAGGAGGGAGAGACTTGAGAGAGAGAGGCGGGGAGGGAGAGGGGGTGGGAGGGAGAAACCTAAGAGAGAGGAAGATGGAGAGAGGGTGGGAGGGAGACACCTAAGAGATAAGGAGCGGGAGATAAAGTGGGAGAGAGGGGGTGGGAAGGAGAGACCTAAGAGATTAGGAGAGATAGGGAGTGGGGGATAGAGTGATGGGAGAGAGACATGAGAGATGCAGAGGAGGTGGGAGGGAGAGGGAGTACTTGGGGGAGAGGGAGTACTTGGGATAGATGGATTGGAGAGAGATGGGGGGAGTGAGAGAGAGATAGAGAGAGAGGGGGGTGGGGGGAGATACTTGAGAGAGAGGAGAGAGAGGAGGGGTGGGAGGGAGATACCTGAGAGAGAGGGAGAGAGAGATAAAGGAGGAGAGAGACGGGAGATAGAGGAGGGAGTGAGAGATACTAAAGAGAGATCTGACAACGTGAGAGGGGGTGGAAGGGAGAGACTTGAGACAGAGGGGGGGAGAGGGGGTGGGAGGGAGAGGGAGAGAGAGTGGGAGAGAGATAGACAGCATGAGAGAGAGAGAGGGACTTGAGAGAGAGGGAGAGAGAGTGGGATGGAGATACTTGAGAGAGATGGAGAGGTAGAGGGAGAGAGATAGAGGGAGTGAGATAGGGAGGGAGTGGAAGAGAGATAGAGGGAGTGACTGTGAGAGGGAGAGGGGGTAGGACGAAGATACTTGAGAGAGAGAGAGAGAGAGGAGAGGTGGGGAGGGAGAGACTTGAGAGAGAGGTGAGATAGAGAGTGGGAGAGAGAGAGGGAGTGTGTGTGAGAGAGAGAGAGAGAGGGGGGATGGAGATACTTGAGAGAGAGTGAGAGAGAGAGGGAGAGAGATAGAGTGAGTGAGAGAGAGGGAATGGGAGAGAGATAGAGGGAGTGAGTGAGTGACAGACCTAAGAGAGGGAGAGGGGGTAGGAGGGAGAGACTTGAGAGAGAGAGACAAAGAGAGAAAGATAACAACCTAAGAGAGGGAGATGGAGTGAGAGAGATAAAAAGACCAAAGAGGGAGAGTGAGAAAGGGGGTTGGAGTGAGATAGATTTATTTAGGTACCTATGTGGGAGGGAAAGAGACCTAAGAGAGGGGATTGGACTGAGAGAGTAGTCTAGGTCATGTGGGAGGTAGTGAGACCTGAGAGAGAGAGACTTCAGAGGGATAAAGAGTTATCCAATTAGGGTAACGAGTTAGAGAGTGTATGAAAGGTAAAACCTCAACTATCCATCTACGATCATAAACTGTGCACTCTAAACATTATCAAAGTTGTCGACCAAAGAGAGGGGAGATTCAAGTTTTGTACAAAGCAGGTAATTTGGAGAGCGCAAAATTTGGCGCTCGCCAAATGACACATCACATTTGTCACACACCAAATTTGGTGCTCACCAAATGACCTGCTTTGGACGTGTTAATTGACAGGATCTCCCAAATTTCCTCATATTTTCATTTGTGTGCCCCCTCTCATTTGCATGTCTTTCAATGCAACTATATAAGAAAAACGTGATAGTGTTAACCTCTCTCTTATCTATCTAAATATATAATTGTTTTTTTCATTTTGATTTAGTTAAGGTTTTGATCCATGACTCCTTTTGTAAATGCCTCTATTTTTGGTGAAAAACCAACATGTGTTAGTTTTAGGATAGATTTTTACTCATTCATCGAAACGTGAAACAAATTACATTTTTTGAAACTAGAATCCATTCTACACATGAAAAAAAAAATCAATTTTTGATTAGTTTTTAAAAAATTTAGGGGGGAGCATGATCAAATTTCATCTTTTCAGGATGTGTCGAATTTGAAAATTCATAAAATATTATATATTCATTAAAAAAATTATCCGAAAGAATGAGGATAAACTAAATGGTGTTAGCTAATTTCTCACCATTGGGATTTTTGAAATTCTAAAAAAAAAATTAATTAAAAAGGGGGGAGCCCTCAGGCGCTATGCTATTTTTTTTATAAAAATAGGACCCATTTTCCCCCTTTTGAGACCCTTAATCTTCATTAATTTAAAAAAAAAAATAGTAGCTTAGAAACTAGACTCAGAGCACTTCAACTTTTGTTCTTGCTACATCTTGAAATTTTGAGTATAACTATCTTCATTTTCTCGTGCAAATCAAATTTTGTTGATTTCAGAAAGAAAAAAAAAGTGGCATCTTAAGAGCCAAAATTGTGTCACGGATTGGTGCACTTACCCTAAAAGCTACTCTATCAAATCATAATTCAAAAGTAAAATGATGCTATACCACCCCAACCCAAAGGCACTCAATGCCAATGAAGGGAGAATGCAAGGTAACGAACTTGGCAAAGTCGCCACAGCCAAAGTGGTGATGAAGGGAGGTCTCGCAAGACTCCAAGCTCACAACTTCTATGGTATAGCAACACGTGCAAGGGTAAAGTTCATAGAGTAACCAGCTACTACAATGCTCTTATGAAAATGCTAGAATTGTGAGAAGATGTGAAAGATGGAATAAAATGCTCCAAGATCTGAAAGAGATGAAGTGAGTGTGAAAATGAATCTCTTTGAACGCCAAAATGAGAGGGAAAGAATTTTTTTTCAGGTCGTTTGGTCACACAAAGGCTTTACAAATCGTCCCCAATGAGGAGTGTAACGTCCTTTTGGACTCAAGAGGAAGGAATCTGTCAGGGATGGTAGCACGCCGTGCAGCCATTCGCGCGTTGCGCTCACGTCCCTAACAAAAATTTCCCACCAACACACAAAACACGCACCAAGTGGATGCATTTTGGATGTGTGATGTGGAATTTTCCCTTCGGATTTTATTTTCTAAGGTGAGGGTATGCAAAAGGGGAATTTACACAAGGGGTACAAATTCACTCCTATATAAGGAAAAATAATAAAAAATAAATAAAAAGGGGTGGATCAAGCCTCAACTGTTTGTCCAAATCGATGTGGATCAAGCCTTAGTTGTTTGTCCAAAAAGTTTTACAAGTGAAACTCCTTATCCACTATGCAAAAAACAATTCACTCTCACACAAGCTAGTGAAATCTATTGCCCACTAGGTGAGCCCCAGAAGTGGCCAATGAGATAATCTTATTAGGCTCCCATAACCATACCAAAGTTATACCTCTGATAACTTTGATAAGGCACCACACAATATGAACTTTTAGCTTCATAAGGCTTAGCAAGTTGTGTTATGCTAAGCACTCATGAACAAGTATGGCCCCACTGGCAAGCAAGGTTTGCTATGCTTTGTGGCCATGAAAAAGGGGTGTAACTTTGAGCTTCACAAGGTTAGCAAGTTGCATTATGCTAAAAACTTATGAACAAACTTGCAATTAGGTATTCCAAATGGTTTTGCTTAGTTCATGTAAGGTCTCCTCTTAGGGAACATCGTGCCTAATGTCTCCAAGAGAGGACAAGTCGAGGATAAAATATTTGTAACTTAGGGAATGCAATGTGTATCATCACCACTAAGGAATGTCATATGCTCAGAAAGGTCACAATCTTGGAGGACATAAAACCCAATGACACCACCAAGAAGAAGACACATCACATGAAGTAAGGTCACACTATGAAACATAAGTTATAGTCAAAAATATCAAAATGATAATGCCAATGTATGCCCCTAATTTAAAGAAATTGCTAAATACCATGTTGTGAGCAATTACTATAAAGTAGAAAATGATAAATGATAAACAAGACACGAGAGCTTATTTGGAAATCCCTATGTCAAACGTATATTTCCAAATGAAGCTACATCATGAAAAAGGGTTGGCCCCAAATAAAATCCCAAACACAAAAGGGATCCATGGATTTAGGGTTAGCACATGTCTTTGCTAAAATGATATTATAGAGCTCAGAAACATCATCACTCCCCAAATAACTCATGGAACTTGAAGAATGACACATAGAGAGAAAGAGAAAAAAAAAAAAGATTTTGGGTCAACATGGAAGAGACCTAAATGTATCGATGCCTTGTGTCATCCCCAAAAGTAAAATACAAGATAAAAGAAAAGATAAAGTTTTATGACATATAGAAGAATGTAGGTACAAATAGAGGAATGAACATAAAGACAAGTCAAACAGAACGATATAGGAGATCGCATTACGAACATGCAATCACACAAAAAAAAACATGAAAATAAAGACAAATAAAAGACTAGTAAAGAACATGCAAGTCAACCTATAGCAAGTCATCTACATCCCAATCTTGTTTAGTATATACGGAAGGCGGGCAACTAGCCAAAGGGACAACAACAAGTGTTGTACTAGGAGCAAGGCTATCTAACTCCTTGCCCCCACTAAGTGCAGGACAAGGATGAGTCAAGATGGTTGATGAGAAAGGGGCTCCTTGCAATATAAAAATGATTTGCAATAAATGTAAAATATGTAATAGTGAGCATGCTATGATTCTACAACTATCACATGGCAAGGAGTAAAGCAATTAATTTTTAAGGGATTATAGGTATCACAGTCTTGTGGGATTTTTATAAATTTGTTAAGGAATCTTCATAGAACACGACACTCATCAGTAAGATGACCAAGTGTTTGATGAAGTGCACAATAGTTCATGTTTGTACTCTTACCTTTCTTGTTTTATTTGATAGGAGGCAAGTAAATCAATCATCGGTGGAGACAGTATTCCATTCTTTGTTCAATTTCTATTTTGGTGTGCAAAAATGGAAATTCCTTGACTATAAGGTTTTTGTTTCTTGCTTTACTGAGGTTTGTTTGAGGGAGGGGGACCTAAGGTGATCCTATCATCCTTGTGATGGATTGGTTGATCATTATGAAGGAGGACACCTGTTTCTTTGGAAGATGTGGGGGGGGATCTTGATATCCTAAACCTTTGGTATCTTCAATTATGATTTTCTCTAGTAATTTGTGGATTTCATGCTCATTGGTTATGTCACATCATTGTTTGCTTAAGATCTTAAAGCCTTGACCATAACTCTCTTCTAAGTTAATGGGTGTATTAGTAACTCGATTGGTATAAGACAAAAGAATATCATTAGTGCTCTTGTTACCAAGTTCATTAATGATTGATGGTTGAGGCTTTCTATGTGGTTCAATTTCAGGAGGTAGGAATTTGGACATATCAAATGGTGGTATGGTAGGAGGTATTGTTTGTTGCATGGAGGGGTAAAAGGATGCGTTGTTCTCAAGATTTTCAAGACAATTATATATGAAATTATGTATGTTATCCTCCTCTTCTCCTAGGATGTCAACCTCACGGGGACACTCATTAGGAGTTGATTGAGCATGAGTAGGTTCGAGTTCATTATCCTCATTACCAAACACACAACTTGAGACATCAACCAAAGACATTAAGGATTTCCATAGGTTTCCCATACATATATCCATGATGCAAGAATGAATTGAAATGCCAAGAGATAATAAATTTTCATATTTTAACAAGATAAATTTCTAATTATACTATGCAAAAACCTGAAAATGATGTCTTTTAAGTCCAATTTTTATTTTGAAATGCACTTGAATTTGACTAATTAAACTTAATGTAAATAATTTCATAAAATAGAAATTCTAGAAACTGAAATAGGAAACTGAATGCAAGAACACAGAGTGTGGAAACAATATTTTTGATGCCCAAATTTTTAAAAAAAATCCCTGATCAAGGACTCATTCGCCCATGGGAAAATGGGTCTCATTTCAAGGTTTTGAAAAATTAAATTATAGAGTTCTGAGTTAATACTTTTGTTTTTCAGATTTTGGTTGCAAACAAGTAGTACAATTTCAGATTTCTGGAAAATCAGATCTAAATGCAAGTGTAAAATGATTCTAAATGAAAGCAAAGAGACCTAATTTGAAATACAATTTTGATGCAATTTTATAATTTAAGTTGTTGATCATGCAATGTTATGAAAACACTCTACAAAATTGATGAACTTTTTAAAATTTTTAGATTTTAAAGAATGCAAAAATGCAAACGTAAAACCCTAAATGAGATGCAAATTGATGCAAGTTAAGAACCCTAAATAAGATGAAAATCAATGCAATGTGATGCAAAGTAATGCAAATCCTAGATCTAGGGTCCGAATGGACTTCAAATTTTATAATTTTTATGTACAAAGTTAGGTTCACCAGAATGAAACAACGAAAATTGTGGGTTTATGTTGTTATGAAAGGGGTTCACCAAAATGGTATAAATAAACCTATTTTCCTTTATTTCACTAGGAAATGAGATCCTCACAAAGAATTGACTAACAACCCTTAGGTGAATCAACTCAATGGGGAATCTTGTTGATTTCCTTATGCTTGAGGATGGGGGTTTCAACCTAAACAACACTTTTGGGAGAAAAACTAAAAATAGAAAATCAACATAATTATGCCAATTCAAACATGAAACATCAATATAAAGCTCAATATTGATAGAAACAAAAAAAATCTCGCAGATCTAAGAAGGGAAAAATGATGTTTACCAGTTACCAAAAGGCACTTTTAGGAGGCAAAATAGGACTCATTCGCCCATGGGTGAATGGGTCTTTTTTCAGGGTTTTCAAAAATCTTTCGAGAGCCTTTTCTACCAATTTGTAGGTTTTGTTTGATCTAGGTTGCAGTGTTGGAAGGTTGTAAATCAAATATGTAGGTGAGGTTTTGTGGCTTGATGACAACTTTGACAAATTTTCCAATCTTGCATTTCAAAATATCTTCAATCCTTCTTCAACCTAAAATCTACAACACAAACACAAGAGGGAAAAATTGTTTGTTTTTGGTGAATGGGGGTTTGCCTTGGTCAAAACCTATTTGGGTAATTAAACCTTTAATTGAAATAAAGCATGAAAGAAGGAAGGATGAATGATAAATTCTATGTTGCAACTCACCAAACCGTTGAATAAATCTTTGGAAATCTGCAATGTTGATCTTGATCTTGCATGAAATGGCTTCAATGGATGTGGATCTTGATGCTTGAAATATGACTTTGAATGCTTGCTTGAATCTTTAAAACCTACATCACAATGTTAGCTCCAAAAACATACATGATGTTTAAGACCATGACATGATGCTTGAGATCTTGAATGCTGCAACAAAATTCTTGATAAATATGCTCTTGATCACAATATTTTCTTTAGGAATGCTCTCATAAAAAATGCTAGATTGCTTAGATTGAAATTCTAGGATTTGAATGATAAAATAACCTTGTATTTATAGGTATGTATCCTTAATTTTTTGAAATTCAAACATTACAAGCCGACATCGAAATATAGATTCAAGGACCTTAAAATACCACCAAAAATATATTTTAAATTTAGGTTCAAAGGCCTAGGGAGGACCCATTCGTCCATGGGTGAATGGGTCCCAGGTCCCTATTCCTGGAACACACATTGCTCAAGGTAAAGTGTTATGTATTAGAATTAATTATTGTCAAGTTTCCCCTTTGGAAAATGTAATTTATTAGGCTTGTAGATGTAAAATAGGGCTTATTAAGGAATAATTAAGTCCAATTTAATTAAGAGGGCACAAAAAAAGTGTGAAAATGTAAATGAGTACATTTTTCTACACTACACCACCATGTATTTACCTACATAATTATAACCATTCCATACAATTTTCAATGTGCATATTAACCCCTACCAATCATATGATTACAAATTTTTGACCTCCCATGCACATGTGAAAAATCAACTTGTAGTTTCACTTCAATACTCAATCATTTCAATGGACTTAAACTACTCCCTTACATGTCTTCCTAAACCATTATTGGCTTGAATTGAATGTGATGGAGTTATAAAATTGTTGAGATCTCACTATTTTTTTATTAAGTTTCATAGAAGTGTGGATTCAAATGCAAAGCTATGTGAAGATGATGAAATAAGTATGGGTAAATTGAACACCATAAATGCAAACCATAAAATATATAGGCCTACAAGTGGTCTGTATCTACCTCTATAAGTGAAGGAAGAATCATTTTTTCCTAGGTTTTCTAAGAAAAAACATAAGCAAGATTTTGAAGTAAGTTGTGTTGGTGAATTAAATAATCTAACTAGTAGATGACCTCAAAACTCTATCCAAGTAGTAAATAAAAAAGGAAATGAAATGCTAAACATATTGGAATGAAAAAGGTAACAATTGTTGGTCATTTTACTATCTCCCTGGCTACAAGTGTCTAAGTGTGTTATAGAATTTCAACTCTTGCAATTTCAGTGTGTAAGTGACACGTCTCACTTTGTAAATCATTAGAAGGGTTCTTAGTTGAATCTACATATAAAAAAATATCTCCATGATAATATGTAATTACCCTAGAGGATCTTTGAGCCGAGTTGTGAGTTATCTCTTTCCATGTTTGCTGGTATAAATATAACATGATTTAGATGAATGTGTGATAGTATTGCATGTTAGAGTAAAATAATAATTATTTAATTGTTTATTTTACTTTATGTATTAAGACACCTTAGGTGGTGATGCGTCACTTGAAGAGGTAGTTGAACTCTTTAAAGATGTGTTGCATTCCTCATTTGCCACTTGGTGGAGCATTGTTGCCACCTTGAGTTGACCATATCTATAGTGACTCAAACTCATCATCCTATAAATACATCCTCCTCATTAAGGATTGCACACACTCCCAATAAATCATTTCACCTCTTGCATTGCATTCTTCACTTTCATCTTGTGTGGCTTAGCTTGATATCAATATTCTATGCAGAGATCTTGGTTATACTAACATTCCATCATAGTTGTTCTGTAATTTGAGTGTTGGTTCGATTGATCTTTTTTTAAGATTAAATTACATTATTTAGAGTCCAATTTGAGATAAGAAGGGTGTGGAATAGGTTTTATCCATTCTTTTGTAGAATCCCCAAGACTTTTTTCCTTAGTTGTTGTTTTTACATGGTACAAATGGCATGATATGTGACCTCTCAAAGCATTTATGGCTTCTGTAGTGGTGACATTTCTATCATCAAACTTTTTTTTAACCATACCATACATCTGGTTTTAGGAAATTGATTGGAGTCATTCATAGGCTATCAAATTCCAAGATCAAAGTGGTGATGGGACTGAAGAAGGCTCCATTACTTCAATTTATCTCATCAAGCACTTCATTCCTCTACAACCAGGAAAGTTTCTCGACCTACTCCTTGGTGCGGAATGTATCAACTTTGGCAGTCGATTGCAGTATGTACTTGTTGTATGGATGGTGGACAGTTGAAATTGCCTTCATTCGCCCTTCAAATCTATGACTTGGTGGCCTTTTTCAATTGAAATTTGGCCTTCTAGATTGGCATTTGACCAGTCATATTGAGCCCTATAAGAAGTAGTGTGATCTTTACAAGTAAGAAAACCATGGCTAGAAGATCAATCCTCCTCCTAGGCGTAATTTGATTAGTGTTAGGAATCATTTGTGGATTGTTTGTTGTATTGTGCAAGTTGTGGGAGTCTCACTCAACACTTCTTCAAAAGCATCCTCTTTGGAGACATGTGCATGCCTCCTTTCTTCCATAGGTGACTTCTCCACGTGGGCACAAGAATCCAAGTTGAAAGTGTGACATCTCCTCTCAATACTTAGGTTCATACACATGCTCACAAGTTACCCTCATACTCCATTATTGGCAACTCTTGTGCATTTTTTTGGTTGTTGTGCACAGTTATTTAGGGTCTCCAATAACCTTAGCTACGACCACATCCCCATCCCTCACAACCAACATTTTGACTTGGGTTTTCTTCCACTTGGTGTGTCTCTCTAGGAAAATTACTCTCTCAATGTTCACAATGGCTTTATCTACCCTCATATTTGTAGTTACACTAAATTGTTAAGGTTTATCTACCTTCATACTTGTAGTTACATTAAATTGTTAAGGTTTCTTATTTGACTTGTTTATGCAACATTTGTCAATATCACCTTATGTAAATTTTCAAACTGCTTATATCCAACCATTTATTTATACCAACAATAATTTAAATTGTTAGAGGTCTTCGCTCACTATCAACTTATTAAAAAGCTTGTAAAAGGGGTGTCTTTTTTTATTTGGCATAACCTTTAAATGGTAAGTTAAAAAAATAAATTATGAATATTCTTTGAAAATCTCTTTCCTATCCGGACAAACTAGCGTCGAGACAATGTAAGAATTGTGTTGTTTAAACTTTTTTTGTCTCCTTTTGTAAAAGGAAAACTTTTAGTTTCTAAGTGAAAAATTAGGCACATATGATTAATGTATCTTTTCACTAGCTACTCACATTGAGTAATGGAAATGATATTACACTCGATTATAAAGTGTCAATAAATCGTACATTGAAATTGTTATATACAATAAAACATATAAAGTGCCCAAATTTAGGGTGGGTCAAAATCATAATCAAGGGGGGGTGTCTTGTGTGTTATTTTTCAAAATGGATATAATCCTAACTCCATTTAACTTCTATGAATGGAAGCAATCAATGGAGATAACGCTCAAGAAACTAGGATTACATTGTGTCATTATGGGTTTAGAAATTGAACCTACAAGAGAAGCTGAAAAAATGGCATAATCGAAATGATGAATCCTATGGAACATTATGTACATTCATTTCTTCTAACCTTTTCTTTCACATTGATTCTACCACAACACCTAATGATGCATGGGAAACATTAGAAAATATGTTTGGTAAGCAAGATGTCATGAGGGAACATCAACTGGGGAATGAACTAATAAGTCTTAATCCACAAAAAATTAACGCAATAAAAGAGTTCTTTAGTAAATTGAAGCTACTAAGGTTTAAATTCAAGCAAAGTGGAATAGAAAAATAGGATGAACAATTTTTCCTAAGTATCTTGTCAAAATTAGGTCCTCAATATTCAATATTTGTTTCTACTTTTCATGCTACAAAGAATGCTTTTGGTGCACACTACACTATGCCATCACTCTCAAATTTTGTGGTTTCACTCACAAAGGAGCAAGACAAAATGGTTCAAATGGGTAACATGCAAAATTAAAAGCCACAAGTTCTTGTTGCAACTAAATAAAAATTGGAAAAACGCAAAAAGTGAAGTGTACTTTTTTCAAGAAAATTGGGCATAAATAAGACAAATCTATGAAGAAAAAATATATCACCTTGAGCATCTACTTGAGAAACAAGGGATTCCTATCTCCATCAAATAATCTTCATCTAGTTTAGCATTTAAAGGAAAATTACTAATGGCTACTATAGGTTTAGATATTGATAACAAGGTTCTTGATTTAGGAGCATCACATCATATGTCTTAGGAGCATCACATCATATGTTTCCTTATCCAAAAGTGTACATGTCCTTTTATCCTTTTGATATAAATAAATTACAAGTAGCTAAAAACACTTTCATATGTGTTTGTAGATAAGGTACATTTGAGATATGCAATCAGAGTATTGCTAATTTCTTGTTTGTTCCTGAGTTGTAAAATAACATTGTTTCCATTTATCAACTTACAAAATCTGGGAAGATAATTGAATTTACATCAACTTCAATGACAATTCAAGACTCTTAGAGAAAATAGATTTTTGTTTTGGTTGAGCTTGATCAAAACTCTCATGTATACACATTTTCATATTTTGCTCCATCGGATTCATACTCACATATTTATTCTTCCACTTCTAGTATGGACAGTTCATCTCATCCACTATCTCTTGTTGCATCAAAATTTAGAGGCACTTCACCGAGAGAATCACAGAGGTTATTTCCAATAGAATATCACAAGGAGCATTTGAGCATCATCTTTTGAGAGGATTCATAATCTCTCTTCATTGTGCTTTCTTGTCATCATCTCCATTTTGGAGGGTAGTTTTTTCCCACAGGGTTTTCTACCTTTCTCCACTTTTTGCGAGAGTTTTATTGTAAATGGGTACCTCATGGAGCCTATTTGTCAAGATTCATCCATATGTGTACCCACTTAAGCTAAGCTTAAAGGGGGCGTTAGAGAAAAAATATTTTTTATTTTTTATTTTACGTTATGTATTAATCCACCTTAGGTGCCAATGTGTCACTTGAAGAGGTAGTTGAACTCTTCAAAGATTTGTGGCATTCCTCATTTTCCACTTGGTGGAGCATTGTTTCCACCCTAATTTGAGAACTTCTACAGTGACTCAAACTCATCATATTATATGTACATCTTCCTCGTTGAGGATTACACACACTCCTAATCGAGCATTTTACCTCTTGCATTGCATTCTTCAATTTCATCTTGTGTGGTTCAACTTGATACCAATATTCTATGCAGAGATCTTGGTTATACTAACATTACAAACCATTTAATGGGATTTCTCTTGTTCCATGTGTGTTATTGCTAATTTTTGATAGATTATTAAGTATGCTTATTTGCATGGAATTCTTAATTCTTATTTATTTATGTATACAATTCTAGTTCCATTAGTAATTTATAGATGTGCCCTTCTCCTCCTTGTAAACTCTAACTCAATTACGCATTGGATTGGGAAATGGTATTGGAGGTGAATGATCAAAAACCCTCTCATTATAAATCATAATATCTATTATCTTGGCTAGCAATTAAGAGTAGATTCAATTCCCACCATACTAGTATGATTTGAAATTGCAACTTTTGTTTTATCTTAAATATCTTAAATTTGAAATTTTCTATGAGAATAATGCTAGTATCTTTCCCTTGTTGTGCATGTATAGGGAAAGTTGAGTGGATTAAGCTAAAGTGATACATAAACTAATAATTCATATGGTGCATGTAAAAATTGTTTTTTCTATTAGGTTAATAAGGGCTTTTACAAGAAACTAGTGTATATTGAGCTTAGTGATAAATCTTGGGGATTAGACCACACTAGGTATAGTTGCTAATTTATTTTCTATTGCTCATCATTATTAATTTAAATGTGTTGTGTATGATACCTCTAGGAACACCCTCCTAGGTTTAGTTGATCCCAAAGTGAAGGAGATACCACCCACTCTCAAGCACCATGTTTTACTTATCCATTTTCTATTGATAATTTTATACCTTCTCTCCTTGAAGATAAATCTCTATAATTGAGGATAGGTTTTTGGGAACCAACAAGCATAATACAAAAATATCATCTAGAATAGAAAGAAAGGGAGTGGCTACATATTATCCTACCAAAGTGGTCAAACCCCTATTTTATTCTTTTAACCTCCATAGGTACCCAAATAGATTTTGCATGTACTTATAATTTGTGACTAGGGTTAGAACAATAAAATGTGTGTAGAAAGTAGTGATGATTAAATCATACTTGACCTATTCATTATGTATAATATGTAAATGTAGGAAATAGTGAGATATAAAATACAAGCGATGTGTCAATTGTGATAAGGAAAATATTTAAACAAAATGCATTAAAAAATTGTTCACTAAATATATGCTAAATGTAATGATGATATCAAGAAATAAAAATGGAGAAATTCCTAAGTAAAGAGGAAACCTTAAGAGAAGATCCTTGGTATTATGAAGGAATAGAAAGAAGCCCACATAAGAGGGCTTTCCTTGAGTCAATATTGACTACAAGAGGAAAGGTCTTTGGTAATAAAAGGAAGAATTGAAAAGAAAGTGGTGGAACTCAAGGGAAAACAACTACAAAACCATTACTTATTTTATGAGAAATGGAGAAGGAAAGGGGAGGGGAGCTACTCAAAGAAGGTGAAATAAGAAACTATCCACAAGCTCTATTTCAAATATAAAAAATAAAGAAGAAGAAAAATATTTTTATAATATTTAAATGGAATTATAAGATATAGAAAAAATGTAAATAAAAATCTATGACAAATCATAATGTTAAGATGAAAGGAACAAGGAATAAATTAAATAACTATTTTTTTCCAAAGGAGAGAAATGAGTACATTAAAAAATGAATATGTGATCATAACTTATATTCTTGAGTGTTGCAATAAAAATGGAGATAAAAACCCACATCAAAATAAAAGTCTTCATAATATCTTGTAGATATCAAAATGGTTGCAATCCTCTAGGAGAATAATGGGTCACTATGGAGATTGAAATATTTTTAGGGGGGGAGGATGTAAAAGATGAGAAATAACCAACAAAATAAGAATGATTTAATTGTGAGAATAAAGTAATGGATAAGATAAATAATTAATTCTTAGAAAATAAAAAAGGATAATTATTAAGAGAGACAAATGTTGTCTTAAAGAATTCTTAAATAGACAAAAATGAGAGTAATCGGATAAAATATAGAAAAAAAAAAATGTTTATGGTTGTCTATTGAAAAATAAATAAAAAGTGGATTTAAAATATGTGTATAGATTTAAAAAAATTAGGGATGCTATTGTAGTTGCAATAGAGTCCCAAAGTGACAAAAATAAAAAGACTAAAAATGAATAGGAAAAAGCTTAGGTACATTAGAAAAGGTGTTAAATCTAGTAAAAACATAAAGAACATCATATATGGTACTTTCTAAATTAGATAAAAGGCTATGACAAATTGCTAAACAAGATCTCAAACATGCTACAAGAGTAGACACTAAAATGAGTGCAAATTATAGAGTAACAATTAGGGAGGGTAGGCAATATTTGACAGTACTAAATCCAATCCTTCACTTGACTAGTTACCACTCATAAGACCAAGATAATGTGAACGTCAAGGGATGAATCAACTAGCAAGGCATACACAACCAATCATCATATATCATGCATATATTAAGCATATGAAGCCACATAGATCTCATAATAAAATATATATTATAAATCTCTAAATTTTATTTTATCTCACATTAAAGGAATTACAAATAATCTCAAAGTATCATGACTTGGTTTGGGGAAACCATGAAAATATAACCAAAAAATTGAAAGATAAAAATATAGATTAGTATACACTAAAATATGGATTTTGAACACTATGGTTTCTTCAACCCTTTAAAATAGAAAATATTGAGGTTTATATAGACTTCCAAGATTAGTAGACTCCAAATATTTATGTAGGCTTTTGATTGAGATGAATCAACAATTCACGTTTATCATCTACAATGAGTCATTGAAAGGCAAGAATTGAAATAGATCCTGGGTGACTGGCTGTAGTCAAGTAACAATGAAATACAATGCAAAAGGATAGAATTAAGTGACCATGAGATTGTGAAGCTTAGCCAAATTAGCTTACCATGAGAGTATAAAAGGAGATCTACACCAATACCACTTGATGTCATTATAAAATTTCTCGGGTCAATTATTAATGATGTGTTGAGCTATGGACTAGTTAGGACTCAAATGGACTAGTTAGGAATCAAACCTAGGACTTGCTAGAGTGCTCTACCAACTAAGCTACTAGCCCCTTTTTGGCTAGTTCATTGTGGGTCTAGATCTGGCTTATTTCCAACACCCCCCTCAAGCCACACTATAGATGCTTGGGGATCTCGATCTAGCTCTGATATTATTGGTTGAGCTACTGTCATATGAACCAACTAGGACTCGAACCTAGGACCTTCCATTTGCTACTTGAGTGCTCTAACAACTAAGCTACTAGACCCTTTGTGGCCAATGCATCATTGATTTGGGTGTAGCTTATTTCCAACACCCCTCTTAATCCACACTATAAGTGCTTGGGGCTCCTATTCTAGCTATGATACCACTTGTTGAGCAACAATTCATATTGACCAACTAGGACTCAAACCTAGGGCCTTCCATTTTCTATTGGAGTGCTCTACCATCTAAGCTCCTAGCCCCTTTATGATTAGTCTATCATCAGTCTAGGTGTGGCTTATTTCCAACATGATGGCTACAAGATAAATTGTAAACCACAACTCATAGGACAATAGGGTCACACTAAAACTCTAGATTAGGACATTGAAATAAATATTAAAGGGGATGTTTAAGCAATACTAGTGTGGTTATGAGATCTAGGAACCTAAATTTGTAGTGGGTCATGCCACCATAATGGGTCTCAAACTTGGGACATCTTGAAATTTTTCTAAAATCGCATATTTTTAGAAAAAATAATGATTTAAGCCTTAAGGGGTTATATCTAAAAGTTTTTAATTGAAGAGGTTTAGATAAGACCCCCTTAGATCAATTCCCCTTGGATAGAATCCCTCTAGTCTTAAATCATACCCACAATGGAGTCTCCTTCGCACCTATCAAAATGCTGACAAAAAATCACTTTTTATTTACCTTTTGAGGGATCAAAATAATAATAATAATTTTTTTACATACAAAAATGTTGTGTGATGACATCAACCTACGTCCAACTTATAATTACTCTGACTTTGAAAATTAATTTTAAAAAATATGAAAAATATCCTTGCACTAAATATTGATGTTATAAATATAAATTTTAAAAATTATAATTTTATCCTTTCAATAATTTTTTTTATGTGTGACACATAAACGTCATTGTTAAAATATTGTTTACTATAAAAATAAGTTATTAAAAATTACATAAAAAAATCACAATGTATTTATTTATTTATTTTTAAATATATTTAGAATCTAGACACAAATCCTCACAAATAACTAGTTTACATCATCTTCAAATTATTAACGGTTTAGTTGCTATAGGTTTCATAAAGTAAAAATTTGGTGAAAAATGTTGATTTCAATGTCCAACTTGACCAAAAAGTGGACAGAGTATTGTGGGCTAACCCCAGTACTAGTTAGCTCAGGTTGACAAAATCCTTATTTCCATGCTATCCAAAAATTTGAATGTAAGAAATCAGTTATACATGCAATTATGTTGCTTAAATTTGACATTCATCCTATTCACATTCAAATGTAAATTTCATATATGATTTTGCTTCATAAATTAAAATGTTTGATATATACAACAATTAGATATAATAAATATCCATTCAAAGCTCTCAGATCATCAATGAAGTAATACAAACAATAATTTAATAACACCTAGCATATCTAAGATATGAATTTCTTACACATAATTGATAGTACTATCATTGTTATACCTTTCGTTCTCCATATGTTAGAATGAAATGTTCATACAAGATACATTCTATAAAACATACATAAAATCAATTTAAACAAAATTGACATAATCATTATCAACAAGACTGTATCATTACTTGAAACACTATATTCATATATAAAAATGAACCCATTATTCCTCCCGAATACCCTAAACTTGTAACTCTCATTAACTTCACATGGGATGAGAGCACTTTATCCTAACACTTACAAGCAAAAACCTAATCTATAAACCCTAGTATGAACATTGACCTCATCTTTTTGGTTTGAAATTGCACAAATTCAGCTTTTGAGGACAAGTAAAGTGAAAGTGAAAGCATCCTTCAATTACGGCTGTCAAAGTAGGGTACCTTCGTGAAGAACGTGCAAGGCAGAGGGGATTTCTAAAATGGCTTCTAATATATAAAATGTTTTTCACTTATTATTCAACTTGAAATATTATATATTAATGTTTCATTTGTAACAATACGATGATCAAAATAAAAGATAATATGATTATAAAGGAAAGTTTTTAGTTAAATAATACTAAAATAATTATTGTTTAAAAATATATTAATAAGACAACGATGTGTATGTGTGGGCGTGATTATATCATTTGATCTGTACACAATAAAAGATAATATGATTGTAATAAAGGATCACTTGGATAAATTAATGGAATAAATAAAGAAAAAAAAAATACTCTTCTAATAAATTACATGTGCACACTTTTTTTTATGAACCAATGTCTTATATATTGCTTTGTATAAAAGAAATATATCACCATATTCACACAAAAATGATAGATAGAATGACATCAGGCTATTTTGGGTGGGTAATCCCACCGGAATCATCTGATGTCTGATGCCGAGAAGTTTTCCACTGTCGGAAAATAAAAGGTACTTACTCCATTCACGTGGGAAGGTGGACAGAAGTAGTTTCTCGATTTTTTCGCCATCAAACTCCCGTGCAAATTTGTCTATATTTTCTGCAAACTGGTCTGTGTTTTCGTATATCAAATCAATTTATACTAAATGAAAGTTATTTTAAAAGAAAGATTATATTTTAATTTTGTTTTTTATTAAATATATTATATTTATTTTATTTTTTCATGTAAAATTTTCAATATTTAATCATAATTTTAAAATTATAAAAATACTTAGAATATTAATAGAATTTAATAAAAATTTAAAGTTTTATTTTAATGTAAAATATTTAGTATAAAAATATTTAAATTTTGAGAAAAAAATGTTTCTATTAAATTAATTTAAATATTAAGATTTTATATATTTAATGTAAATTAATATTGGAAATTTTGATAAAAATGAGTTTTTATTTATAATTTTAAAATCTATTACGATTATGATGTTCAAATTTTTGGAACAAAATTTTAAATATTTAATGTATAAATTTTAAATTTTTTAATATAAACTGAATATAGATTCTTTTAAATAAATCTTTAAATTTTAAACCTTTTTAATATAAAATGAATATAGATTCTTTGAATATAATGTTTGTTTGTTTTTTTTGAATAAAATTTTAAATCTTTAATGTATAAGATTTTAGGTAAATGTTTTGATTTTTAACTGTATTCTAAAAAAATTAAACAAAACATTTTATTAAAAAAAAATATCAAATAAAAATCATCTAAAGAAATCAAAATTAAAATATTTAAAATATCAAAAGACTAACATAATGTAGTTATCTTAAATACATCCATGTAAAGATATATCAATATTAAATTATTATATTTATTCGAGTGTTTACATTATTAGTACTATTGCAATCAGTTAATTAATTATAACATTCTTAAATATACTCTTTCTTGATTTATTATCTTTCCAATTAAAAATTTAGACATTATTTTTTGCTCAAAACTTATAATATCAAATTAAACAAAACATTTTATTCAAAGAATTTATTTAGAAAGAAATATGATAAAACATATTAAAATCTTTATTGAAACATTAAGAATTTATAATATATTTTATTTTTTTTAATTTCATATTTTGAAGTTAAGAATCAAAACATTTACCTAAAATCTTATACATTAAAGATTTAAAATTTTACACAAAAAAAATTAAACAAACATTGTATTCAAAGAATTATATTCATTTTATATTAAAAAGGTTTAAAATTTAGAGATTTATTTAAACGTATGTCTGGGTTGTAATCTTCTTTTTTTAATCTATATTCCATTGTCAAAAAAAAAAGCAAACTCGAAAAATATTAAATTGTTGCCCTTCAAATATTAGTCACTTATCTTGTAAATCTTCTTAGCATGATCTCCAATGAAAAGCATTTACAAGTAGTAATCAGTCTAAATCTGTAGTAGAAGGTATCGAAATGCATGTCAAGTGTTCGACAAATTGTCTTCTATCTGTGGCTAATATTCACTCTCAATTTTAGTCACGTATAGCATTGGAAAATCACAAAATATACTGCATTACACTTACCAACTCAATTCAGTCAAATGTATATTTCCATTTGAGTTTTAAAGGTTCATTTTATCGTCATTGCTTCAAACACAAAAGTAAACAATACCCAGCAGTTAAAGAACTTGCAAGACAACTATTTGTCAAACTCTTGTGCCTCAAAATCAGCAAAATTGGGTCAGTTTAAGCAAGGCTCTTTACAATTTGATTTTCCTTGCTTGCATCAAATGAGAGAATTTGAACAGGTTATGGAAACCCATTTGAGCTCATGAATCGGTTATGGCGCCCATCAAGCATAAAGGATGGGGAATCGTTAAAGAAGCAATTGCCCATTTTTCCACAAAATTTTGACAAATTTATTGGCGAAGTTTTGGTATTGTCTGTATAGTGGCTATGGCAAAGGGCACACAAAGTGGAGGATAGCCTTCTTGCTTGGTTAGCCTTGGATTTGGAATTTTATAAGAGGGGCATAAAGGCACACCATGGAATGCCATTTTGGAGGGGGACAAAGGACTATCAAAATAGAGAATGAAAAGAGGAGAAATCTAGGGCTAATTATATTTTATTGGATTAAAACTTAAAGTCTCTATGCAGTAATATGTTACGTGTATGTTATCACTATATCCTTATCATATTCTTACCATTAAGGGTAATCTAGAATAAATAGTAGTTTATCTTTTATTATTCTCTCTTAAAATTAGATGATATGTTGTGTTTAGTTTAAGATTAAACGGCTATGAATCCTCCATACCATGAGGAGACAACTTGGAATAAATAGGAATGGTCACACAAATTGATAAGCATGGACTTTTGCCTCTTTGAACATCAAAAAAATATTATAGGACAAGGACGAGATATGACACGAAGAATGGTGTGAGTGTGTTGCACGAAGGAGTTGCACAACCAGAGAGGCGTGGCATCCCTTACTCAAAAATTAAATATGGCAGGGCATGAGAAATGTTGTGGAATCCATCATTAAAACCCTCCAACGACCTCCCCTTAGCAATTTTCATTCGAGTCCAGGTGGGAGAGAAAGCGACAGGGCAGGAGAGTGATTAGGGGAGAAAATGTGAAGAGGGAGAAGGGGGAAAATGTGAGCAGCAGAGATGGTGAGGAAGGGAAAAATAGGAGAAGAAAGGGTTGTATACACTATTATGTACATATGGGTCCATTGAAAGGGCTTTAGAAACTTTCAAGAAGATGCAAATGGGTTCATCATCTCCCGTCATTTATTTCCCTAGCGGTTTATTTTTTTGTCGTTCCTTCCTGCCTCCCAAGCCAATGTTGGTATCCGCTCCTCCAAAATCTTCCTTGTTGGAAATATCTCTTGCTAAAATTTGGCGAGTTGCAACCACAAATAAGGATTTGTCAGGGTTTTAGAGTATGATTATTAAAATCAAAATTTATTGCCAAGATCCTAATAATGAATGCATTTAGATTTTAATGGTATGACATCCTTAATCCTACATAGTAAATTACTAGCATAAGTATTGTATAATTCATATTTAATAAATTATAAATAATTTAGTTATATGGTCACCCTAAGACGAGAGCCAACTATCCATGCTACCTCCATCTGCCAAGCTCATCCCTCAAGTTTCAACGCGCTCAAGCAACCATGAGAAAATAGGGTTGGGGAAAGAAAAGAAACAAGCATTGAATTAGGGCAATGGGTATGCTTATATTAAAATAAACTTGGGTGCCTCCATTTAAAATGGACTTAAAATGACTTTAGAATATATTAAAATCAACTCATATATGAAACAAAGTGTGTATCTTAGTTCATAAATTGGGCGCAGATTAGGGTTGGCATCTCTTATTATGTTCTACTATCTTCACCCCTTCCCGATGGTGTTTAAACTAGTTGAATTACAGTTTTATGTGGGTAAGTAACTAAATAGCATGCCAATTTAAATCAAGTTCCATTTGTTCATATTCAAATATTCTCACATCCCATCATCAATTGACTTTTTCTATAAATAGTTAGTCTACAGAAAAGCAATTTACATTTTCTTGTGATTTTTTTCCCCTGCCTTTCAATATATTGCCAGTGTATATCCTGCTATCGGCATAACCATTTCACCTCGTTGGGGTGCAAGCACTTGTATATAATTCAGTCTATGTGTAAATGCATAAAATTTAATGTTCACTAAGTTATGATAAGTAATTAAACTTTTCCATTACTTAGCCTTCAAATGAATAGTTGTCCAAACTTTTTTTTAACTTGAAGAAAAATTCACTAAAAAAAAATAGAATACAAGAAGAAGACAATATGTTACAAAAAAAATGTAGAGAGATAACCATTAGTGCATCCTACAACATTCACAAAACTATGGTCATTAAACATGAATGATCACTATCAAAACTCCATCCAAGATCACAAAGAAACATTTATACAAAAACCAAGACACTTTGAAATAGGCAACACGATTCAAGGCATGTTGATCTCGTACGTGCTAAAGCAAGAGAGCCACAACTTTGAAAATTATCTTCTTTAAGAATGTACTTCAAAGATAGAGAGGATTAAAAAAAATGATGAAGGCCCAATTGACCCTCCTTGCTAAATAAAAAAAATCCAACCACAAAAGTTATTAGACATTGCAATAAGTTACCATCACATATTTATTGCTTAAAATTCACCCAAATTCCTTTTCATGAGCCTAATTTCTTCATCATAGTTCCTTACAATAACCACCTTTAGTTGCAATTTATCTTTCTTGTTTAAACCCAATATTACATGTTCCATAGAAAGAAGTAAAGACTATGTCAAAATTGGTAAGATGCCATAGAGGAACCCTAAACCATAATTTATATGTTGTTGTAACTTTAACTTCCATTTATGCTTTAGGAAATATTTCTATGTTAAGAAAACATAAAAGAACCATCGAGAAGATGCAAAATAAAAAAGGTGAAATCTTCATATTACTTCCTCTAAAATAATCCTTTAAAGACATACAAAATATATAATGGCAAGTTATCTAGTGAACAACCAAATTGCCCCAAAACCTCTAACTAAAGGCACATCCTTACACACATCTACAAGACAATAAAAATGTATGAAAGTCTCTTCCAAAAATTTGTATAATTTTCTCTTAGATTATCTACTTCATGGGTCATAGAAGTCATATTCTTCTTAAGTTCTTGTCTCTATTCCAATTATTTGGTGTTAATCTTCTTTTCCTATTCCAAAGAATTCTTGGATTGAATGAGATTATATTGCACACTAGATTGAACTATGCTCTTAAAATGAGCACCTATTGTACATTTGTTTGTACTCTATTAAGTTCCTATCAAAGATCAAGGATTGGAACTACTAGGTCTTGTTGGGTAACACTCAACAACTTAACAAATGGGATCATCATAAAAGGAACATTTCTATCATTACTTATAGTAAAACTAGATTTTTAAATGTCTTCCAATCCTAAGAATCTCAAGATTTGGGTATAGATCCTAATTCTTGATAATCTCTTTGATTATTTTAGCCAAAAGGCCTTGATGTTTTGCAATAGCCCCCAACTACTCAATTTTTTTACCCATATGATTATTGATCTTTTTCTCATTTAGTAAAGATTCAATCAAAATATTTGCAAGACTAGAAAACCTAAAAAGGAAGGTTAGGTAAAAGATCTATCATAATAGCTCCAAGAGGCATGTTGTTGTTCAAAAACGTAGTTGAACATATTTGTTTCTAGATGAAAAATAGGTTTCGCTAATGAAAGGTTTTAGAGATAACATGGTTTGAGGTACTAATCCCTAATAGTACAAATTCCTAGGTAGTTAAGGAAAAATGCTAGAATAAAAAGTAGGATAATTTTCCATAAGGTCTTTAACTAACACAAAACTAGAATAAATGTTCAATTTATTCTTTTTAAAATAAAATGGGCACTACAAGGGAATTATTGAAGGAAGCGAAGGTGATCACTAGTAGGCAATTGAAAATAGATAATTTGTAAGATTGAATGATGTATCTAGAGAAATGCAATAAAAAACAATATTTATTTAATAATAAAAAAAGCTTCATCTCATTCTTCAAAAACCAAAAAAATACATAAGAGTATTTCCTTTAAAATGATATTTTCCAGTCACCCACTAACTAGAATAATTAAGATGCACCCAAAAATTAGTCAAACTAAAAACTAAATAAAGAAATCAAAATTGCTAAATTTAACAAACTGGTATATTAGTAATTGTACATTCAATGAAAAATGATAGATTAATTATCATGCATCCTCTAAATATCCTAATTTGTCCCAGGCACTATCTAATTCTAAGCCATCCATGAGAAAATCCTTATGTCATCTCACTTATCTACAAGATCTTATTCCAAATACTAAGTCCAAAGGTCAAGTTTTCCCTTCTAAAAAAATTAATATGGGTTCGTTTGCCTATAAAAGTGTAGAGAAGGGGGATTCTCTACTCATGAGTTATCTTCACTCAGAGAGCCTCACAGGGTGAACTGCCCTAAACTACCTCAAAGAATAGCGGTGAGAGTTCTAGAACTAGAAAGAGTAGGTCACAGAGATTCTATGGACAAATCAATAAGCTCTCGGCCAAAGGACGATAGTGTGGCGCGTTGGCATCCCCAAGGCGCGTTGGCATATCGTACGGACTAGAAAGCAAGCTTATCACAGAGAATGACAAAATGGCTACTCACAAGCTGATTGCTAAGAACTTCTAGAAAGTGATAAAGCTAAAATAGACTGAAATAAAACTAGAATGAAGTGGAATAGAAATGATGAAGATAAGGAGAAGAAGGGAAAGGAAATACTTACAACCACGCATGTGATGAAGCCTCCAACATGTGAATGTCTTCAATACCTGCACATAAGAGAGAGAGAGAGAGAGAGAGAGTGTGTGTGTGTGTGTGTGTTGGGGCTGTATAGGGGTTTGCCTCAGTCAAACCCCCATTTTGGTGTTCCCACCTCCACGAACAACCAGATAGATAGAGAGAAAAGTAGGAAATGAAGTAAAGAGCACTAAAGCACTACAAAACAGTGTTATGCTACTCAACCAAATAATAGAGAAGAGGAGTGAAATCTTACCACCTCTGCCCAAAGTGCTCTAGGCTAGTGGGGGAGAAAATGAGAGGAACTCAAGCCTCTGTTGCAATGGTGTTTTGTTCCACACTTTCTCTACTAAAGTGATGGAGTGTTGATGTTGCAGTTGTGAAGTGTAAAGTGTTTGAAGAGATGGTGAGGAAGTTGCTTAGAGCTTGTGAAGGAGTTGTAGAAGTTGTAGAAGAGATTGTGTCAGGACTCAGAGAGTCAAGAGGTCCTCAAATGGATAAATGAATGGTGAGTTTGAAGAATGAGATGAAGGAAACGGCCAAATTCGGGTCAGTCGATCGAAGAGGGTGTTACAAGTTGACCCCCAATGGGAAGTGTAATGCCTCTGCAGGCTCCAGACGCGTGAATCTATCAAGGACGTAAGCGCACCACATGGACGTCTGTGCACCGCGCAGGAATCCTCGACAGTTATTCCTTTGTCGACGCATAAAATGGATGCCAAGTGGAATGAAGGCAGCGAACTTAGGTGGAATTTCACCTTTGAGTTTGGTTTTCTAAAGGAAAGGTAAAAGGGGAATTTGCATTAGGGGTGAAAATTCGCTCCTGTACATTTTTCCCCCACTTTAGCAAGCACGAATACTGATGAGTGCTTCAGTAAAGTAGATCAAAGAAGACATGGGGTTAGATATGTATACCTGAACCGTCAAGGAAGAAGACCGTGGTCTGGAGAACCTAAGAGTGTAGGACAATCAGAGGACTTCATAGCCCCACAGAACTATGAAGTTGAAGAAAGGAAAAGAATATACTCAGGATGAAGAATATGTAGATCTTTGATCCGATATATACAATTGAGAAGAGAAAGATAGAAATGAATGCAAGAGTGATAAAATCAATCCCCGCTCGAGGAGGAAAACCCATATCACAAAGTAAGAGTGATAAAAGCAATCCCCGCTTGAGGAGGAAAACCTGTATCACAGAGTAAGAGTGATAAAAGCAATCCCCACTCGAGGAGGAAATCCCATATCATAGAGTAAGAGTGATAAAAGCAATCCCCACTCGAGGAGGAAAACCTGTATCATAGAGTAAAAGTGATAAAAGCAATCCTCGCTCAAGGAGGAAAACCCGTATCACAAAATATAGGATGTAAAGGAGCTCTATAGGTTCTCGGTCTCGTAGAGAAAGTAAGCAGACAGTCACATAGATAATCGTCAAGTTGGAAGACTTTCAAAGGGGTCCCTCAGGAACCCTTCAAAAGGAAGAGGGGTCCACCCAAGGGACACACTATTTGAAAAGCGAAGTCTAGTTAGGTTGCCCCAAAGCTAGACGTAAAGATGTGAAAGAATTCTAGTCAAGTTGCCCCCAAGCTAGATCTAAAGATATGAAATAGGTCTAGTCGAGCTGCCCCCAAGCTAGATGCGAAATAATTCATTTGAGATAAAAACTTTCAAAGGGGTCCCTCGAGAACCCTTAAAAAGGAAGAGGGTCCACTCAAGGGATGCTACATTCAAAATACATAGAGAGAGAGAGGGTCCTTAAGAAGTATGCACATCTCCAAAACAAGTTATCACTACCCCCAGCATATAGGGGAGGAGAACAATGCAAGATATTTAGAACAGGATAGAGGTAAACCTTGATATCACTTGTCATTTTGAAGAAGAGGCAGGTGCATCAACAAATAAATGAGGGATGACACCCGAATCATGAATTTGATGTATTTTTTCCTTCAAGGCCTTACATTCGCTAATGGAATGGCCAAGCACTCCATGGTATGCATAGAAAGAATTTTCTCCTTTATCATGTTTATAATATTTCTTACATGTAGCAGGAGGAAGAGTAATTAAGCGGGCTTTAAGAAGCTGCAAAAAAATATGCTCTTGCTCAAATAAAGGATAAGGAGAAGGGAGCAACCCTTTCTCTTGCAGAGAAAAGTTTGACTGCTCACAAGAAGAAGGGACAAAGATAGAAGACAAAGGAGGAGGATCTCCATAGAGAGCATTATTCTGGCAAGGGGGATCACACTCTTCTACGAGATCACCATCAACCTTCTTGATAGGACTACCAACGTTAACCTTCTTAATATAAGTGTGGTCATCTTCCTCAGAAGGAGGATTAACACCAAGAACATTACAATTTAAATTCACCTTATCCCGCGATACAAAAGAACAATCATCTTTGATGTCGGGTGTGAATGATGTTGTCAAAAGATCTAAGCGGATCGGGTTGACTTTATATTCCCTAACGAAGGAATTTGTAAAGTCTAGAGAACCTCGATCATCACCAAGACATGCATTCCCTTGGAAGGAAGTAGAAGGAACAAATTTAATATTTCTTGCTTCAGAAAGATCTTCTTCAGGGACATCTATCTCAAGAGTATACTTTGTAGTAGGTACTGCTGGAGTAAACATCGACACATTGGAAGAAATTGAAGGAATAAGAGTAGGCACAACTGAAGCCTAACCAACAACTACCATATCACACAAGTGCATAGCCTCGAGGTCAGCTTTGACTATGACTACTCCATTATTACAAACAAACTTAATAGATTTATGTAAGGTAGACAGGACTGCACCCATAGCCTGAATCCATGATCTACCAAGAAGAAGGTTATAAGGTAACTTCTCTGACATAACATGCACAAGGATGGGTACGGTAATGGGTCCAAGCTGCAAAGGTAACACTATTGTGCCTAGACCTTGTCTCCCAACATTAGAAAACCCATGAATGTCAATAGAAGAAGCATTAAGAGAAGATGGATCAATATTAATCTTAGGCAATAGGTCAATGCTACATACATTGAGCACCAAACCAGTGTCAATAAGAGTACGTCTAATTCCAATCTTATTAATGTTGACTATAATCATTAGAGGATTTGCTCGCTTTTGTACTTCCGGAGGTGGGAGTTCCTGGGGATAGAATGTAATATTCAATGAATCTGCATGAATTTGAGCTATGAATGCATTAGCATCTGTTGGCCTAGCGGAAGAAGGCAAGAGGATCTTTTGCAAGGCTTCCTAAAGCATACCTTGATAAACTGGAGTAGACTAAAGCAAGTCCCACAATGAGATCTTAGCTGGAGTAACTTGAGCTTGCTCGATAAGATCGTAATCACTAGGTGTTTTAGTTGTAGGTTCAGGTGCTTGAAGAAGGCTTAGTTTTTTATTCATTCTAGTATCATAGGTATGGGCTACCGCTCTATAAGAGGGAGCCTTAGAAAGATCAAGGGAATTACTATCAAATGCAACACCATCAATAGAACAAACCCTTTTAGGAGGATTAGCTGGAGTCACGTAAATGACCGATCTCTTAGGCCTTTGAGGGGTAGTAGAGACATAGATTACATTTACAGAATCATCACAACTAGTAGAATAATTATTTGAAGACATATTCTCAACATCAATCCAAACAAGATCAAATGTGGAAGGAGATTCATCATGCACTAATGCATCATCTCTAGAGGAGAGTGCATTAGAATAGATAAGAAATTCGTTGTTCATAAATGCAACGTCCGTAGAAGAGAGTGCATTGAAATAAGTAGGAGATTTATCATTCAAAAATGCATCATCTCTGGAAGAGAGTGCATTGGAATGAAGAGAAGGTAGAGTAACACTTAGAAAGGTATCAATGATTTCATCTTCTTGCAACAAGATCTCCTCTAAAGCAAGAGGACTCTCATGAGAAGGATCAAAGATACAAAGTGACATAGGCAAAGCCAAGTCACCATCACATGCATGAAATAGAATATCATTAGAATTTTGAACAAAATTAGATACTGAGCTAATAAAAGAAGATAATAAATTCATTACGATTTTTCTCGGTATTTTCTATGTTCTAGCAATTTGCATTTTTGGAGGTCTTCAGAGCAAAATTTTAGGTTGGAACTTGCATCAATCCCTAAAATTTGACGGTCGAAGGCACTAGTATTTTAGGGATTGAACTAGTTCTCTATGAGACCTTTCCAACGGTGCAAATGGTTATGAATTTCGATCACCAAGTCAAAACTTATGACCCCATGAAGTAGGGGTAAATAATTTCCTAGTTTTTGGTTCACGTCAAGTTCACCAAAATGTAGAGAAGGGGGATTCGCTACTCACGAGTTCTCTTCACTCGGAGAGCCTCACGGGGAAAAATTCCCTAAACTACCTCAAAGAATAGCGATGAGAGTTCTAGAACTAGGAAGAGCAGGTTACAAATATTATATGGACAAACCGACAAGCTCTTGACCAAAGGAAGACAACGTAGAATGCGGATGACAACATGACGCGTTGGCATCCCCAAGGCATGCTGGCATCTCGTACGGACTAGAAAGCAATCTTATCATAGAGAATGAAAAAATGGCTACTCACAAGTTGATTGCTAAGAACTTCTAGAATGTGATAAATTTGAAATAGACTGAAATAGAACTAGAATGAAGTGAAATAGAAATGATGAAGATAAGGAGAAGAAGGGAAAGGAAATACTTACAACCACGCAAGTGATGAAGCCTCCAACATGTGAATGTATTCAATACCTGTACACAAGAGAGAGAGAGAGAGAGAAAGTTTTGGGGTTGTATAGGGGTTTGCCTCAGTCAAACCCCCGTTTTGGTGTTCCCACCTCCACAGACAGCCATATAGATAGAGAAAAAAGTAGGAAATGAAGTAAAGAGCACTAAAGCATTACAAACAGTGTTATGCTACTCAACAAAATAATAGAGAAGAGGAGTGAAATATTACCACCTCCACCCAAAGCACTCAAGACTAGTGGGGGAGAAAATGAGAGGAACTCAAGCCTCTGTTGCAATGGTGTTTTGTTCCACACTTGCTCTACTGAAGTGATGGAGTGTTGATGTTGTTGTTGTGAAGTGTAAAGTGTTTGAAGAGATGGTGAGGAAGCCTCTTAGAGCTTGTGAAGAAGTTGTAGAAGTTGTAGAAGAGATTGTGTCAAGACTCAAAGAGTCAAGAGGTCCTCAAATGGATGAATGAATGGTGAATTTGAAGAAGGAGATGAAGGAAAAGACCAAATTTGGGTTGCTCGGTCGAAGAGGGCCTTACAAGTCAACCCCCAATGGGAAGTGTAACACATCTATAGGCTCCAAATGTGGGAATATATCAGGTATTTAAGCACACCACGTGGACGTATGTGCGTCGCCTGGGCGTTTTTGCGCCGCGCAGGCATCCTCGATAGTTATTCCTTTGTCGATGCACAAAACGGACGCCAAGTGGAACGAAGGCAGCGGACTTAGGTGGAATTTCACCTTTGAGTTTCATTTTCTAAAGTAAGGAAAGGTAAAAGGGAAATTTTCATTAGGGGTGCAAATTCGCTCCTATACAAAAAGATCATGTGTCATTGATCTTTCCATGTTAGTCTTCATCTAGTGATGATCTCTAACTCAAGAAGGTGTCTACACAAGTTTTTGAGCAAAGCCTCATCAATTGTCTATTTCCTAAGATGTTTTAATCATAGTCATCCATAAAAAAATTAACAAATTGTTATCCATATTATGGAAAAACCCAACATGCACTAATAATTTGGCCACATAATCTCAATCCAATGATTCTTGTTAAATCCAAAAATAGTATTCACTCAAGAAGTGGCTAAAATCCCATTAACTATTAGATTAAAATCCCTACATATGTGATCCATCCATTCATAAGAAAAGACAATTCCACTACCATATAAAGGATGTGCATCACCTCAACACATGCCAACTCGCCAAACCCTTGTATATTGACTCCTTAACTACATCAACTAGCCACATGTAGCAACTCTAGCCAATGAAAAACAATTCAAATTTTGAGAAATCGGTATGATCCAGCTACTTTGCATCTCATGCAAAGAACCTTGGGTTTTAAGCCACAAATGTGAAGGTAATGATGAGATCTGATAAATATGATGTAGAGATACAAAAAAATAGATCAAGAAACTAGAAAAAGTGACAAGTACACCAAAAGCTAGAGCTTCAAGAAAGGATCAAGGAAGAAATTACGTAATATGAACCAAAGAAATAATAAGAATCAAAGTTGCAAACAAGTGAGAAAAATTAGACCATGGTGGAATCAATCGACAAAATTGAAGGGTATAGATTATTGTTTAGAAAATGATACCTTATTGATTTCTGAATTTGAATGTTAGTAAAAGATTGATCTTGTTGAAGCTAAGGATGAACAAATTTTATTTGTTAAAAGAATGACTGAAATATGTGTCAATTCAAGAAACACTCCATTATCTTACAAAGATTGTGCTAGTTTCATATGGGGTTGATGTTTAAAATAACCACATTGATGGGTGTGTAAATAGAAAGAATGGCCTAGTTGGTGCCACTAATTTTAAAATTTTGAGTCACAAGAAGAGTACTGTTGTTTTGAATATTTTAAAAAATTCTAAATTAGCAAAAGATTGCACACACTTTGATTTCCCTTGTGATTATAGCTCAAACAATAAGGATAGTTATGGAAAAAAATTATTGCATCAATCTCATACATATCATTTCAACAAATATTTTTATTATGACAAGCATTCCAACAAGAGATGAAAATAGGAGGGGTACAAAATGGAAGGTGAATCCATTCTCTTAATTTTAGGATTGATAGACATGATGATGAGGGATTCATGTGCTATAACCAAATAAATCTAAATAGAAGATATTGTGAAACACCCAGTTTGAAGTTTTTGGTGGGTCAAATTTTATGGCTACTAAGAGATTCACCATTTCTTGCACCCAAAATATTAAGCAACTCATTGTTACCATAGGTGAGCAAAGGATTCCTCAAAATAGGGAGCTAAATTTTACAATTGAAGGAAAAGTGGTGGTGCATGGAATTGTCTCTAATGGATCTCTAGGAGTAGTCACAAATAAGAAGATTACTATAGTGACATCATCTTTGGAGATCACATCCTCTCTAACATGCAAACTCTTCCCTACCATCTAGCATAGTGACATCATCCTTGGAGATCACATCCTCAGCTCCTTCCCACTACCCTCATCCCTCCAATCTTCTATATTCATGTCACAACGAGAAATTTACTATGATACTTTCTATACTCATGCTTCTTGCAAGCATCCATCACTAGATTACTCCTTCCTCCCCTATCCAAACAATCCATCCATTTCGTCTTTTTCCCTAGAATTGGTTTTCCCTTGTCATCAATTCCAAGCCTCTCCACCTCCCATCTAATCCCAAAGTAGTCCATCCACATGCATGCAATCCTACTCCAGGCAATTTGGCCAAGCCATCTAGCACAACATCCAAAAGAATCTAACAATTTTGTTCCTAGCCCTATTGCAAACCTTGATCCATTTACTCAAATTCTCATCATTAGGATACATCGTTCCCCATTCTTGTGTTGTTTTCATAATCAACAATATTATCACCATCATCAATCAAATCAATTAGATTTCAGCTTGACTAGGGACAAAATCTTTGTTTGTCTTTGTATCATTTATACATGTTTGATTGCTTGCTTGTGTGTCTTTATCATTTGTTTTCATTTCATTATCCTTGCTACATATCATCACAATACATCATGGTCTTCCATATCATAGTTTCATATGACATATGCTTCCTCGTGGTCTTTTATTTTGGGTCAATCCTTTATGCACCTGGCACATCTCCATGACCCTTCTCACACATATAAGAACTTTCAATCTTTTCTCTCCATTAAATTTAAGACAATCTTGAGCATCCAAATTATTTTAATCCTTATCTTCAAGTGCACCAATCACAAGTTGTCACTTGGAGGCTCCTCGTTCCTCCAATATTCTCAATCATCTTCAACCATTGATCTCTTTGATCAATCTTAACCCTTGATCAATCATTTTGACCCTCTCCCAAGCCATTTCGAGGGACTCTCTTGAATGTGAATTCATGCTATTGGTTTGAAGAGAAACCACATACAATCTCTTAATAACACACATCTTGAGCATAACCATACCTTTGGTGTGCAACAAGAGGTATTAGGATATCTCTTACATAGTTCCTCAAGTTGGGTGAACTACCTCTTAGGCTCAATAAAAGGTGCATTTAGAGGCAAGGTAAAGGTTCATTTTTTTACATTTGAGTCTTTGTTTTCAATCATTATTTCCTCTCATACACACACACACACATTGATCTATGTGTTTCAATTCAAAAAACAATAATTAAATGTATATATTTATCTTATATCAATGATGTCACAAATAAGTCATATTGAACTAATAATGTGGACAACATGACCACCAATAAGAATATTATTGCAAGTTCCATTGGATTAATTTTAATCAACAATTATGGACAACATATATCATTAATCTAATATTTCAAGAGAACTATTAAAAAAAACATGTAAGATTAAATAATGTGTTTTAAGGAATTGTTGTCTATAATGTGGTTGCTCAAATATGGTTCAATGTCTCTCTTGTGGTAATCATGTTTGGTTTGCTTTTAGTGTGGCTAATTTTCTTTTTGCTTTTGTGTTGAGGTATCATATTTGGTTTGCTTTTAGTGTGGCTAGTTTTTTTTTTGTTTCATAAAAAGCTAAAAAAATCTTAGGAATAGTGAATTGTCACACAATCTCTATCCTTGTCTCATGCTAAATCAAAAGGGAAATGAATGTTCAAGCAAATAGTTTAATCTTAAGGAAAACAAGCTTGAGTATTGTGCATAATCAAGTAAATTTTGAATTGGGTAAATAATGTCTAATGATTACAATTTTGTTACGATGCTAGTCAAGCATGTCTTATCATTGCTTATTGTAATCATTCATTGGTCTTTACATTGGTTAATTGTTGGGCTTAACCATGGTCATTTCCCATCCCAAACATGATCTTGAGATCACCACTCTTTTGTGGCATTAAATGCATTAAAGCCCTTTCCATCTACTTAACATTATCATCATGTAAACTATGCTACTCAAATATGCATGCTATCAAACCTTTACACATATTCACTTAAATATACACACTTCAACACATGATTAATATCATTTCACCACATGTATTCATTATCATTATCATTGTAAAGTACTTGGTATTTTTAAAATATTATAATTATCATTAAAAAAATATTGCTTTTTTTTAATTATTGATCATAATTTGTTATTATACATATTAAATATTACTTTTTACATCTTACAACATATTAAAAAAAAAATATTTAGATATTTATCAAATTGAATAAAATAGAATAACTTTTAACATTCACTCTCGTAAATCAGATATCTACTTCAAGAAATCAGATAAAGGTTTTCTGAAATATCCTGTGTTTAGGTGGCCCTAATCGTGAGGTTGGTTTTGCGCCTGACGTATGATTTGATTTGTTGCAGTATTAACCCTGGACTATGCTCACAGACAAATTTTACTCACTGTTTGACGGATCCCACCAGCAACTGTTCTACTGTATTAAGAATTAGGGGCTCTTTCAGCTGCCCCACTGAACCAGAGCCCCAATCTCTCTTTGCAACTACATACAAAGTTTTTCATATTTACCCCGATTAAACAATAGAATTACAGATCAAAACAATTTATGCATAAAATACCAGAATGTGAATCAACTCAAGCATTGATAATGGCACTCCAGCGTTACATGCAAAGAGAAAATATCCCCTATTTATTCAATCAGATCAGATTTTTATACAAATCTCCACACAAAAAAGACGGCAGCAACTTACCTTGTCCCAAATATAGCATTCACTTGAAGGATTGTAAACCTCCCTCAAGAACACCGACTATCAGTAGAAACGCACAACAAAATTTTGGTATTAATAGGTTCAAAACCTTAATTTACAGGAAAGAACAAAAAAGGATACATAATATTACAATGCAACACAGATTGAAGAAACCCTTTCAATTAACCAAAGCCAAAGCGTTGCTGATGAGCTTGCAGGCTTTCTAGATATTCATAAAACTTGCCTCAATAAATATGTCCTAGACACTTGTATACAACTATTTTTTGCATAGAGGCAGAGGGTCTAGTTCGATTGGCTAAAGCATCTTGTTGCAAGTAAGAGGTCACAAGGTCTAGTCTACCCTTCGGTCCTGTGATATGGAGGCATGTTGTGAAAAAAAGACCCTTTCCGCAGACTCCAAGAATATAATATATCATTGCAAACATTTATTTTTAATCTTATAATAAGCCTAGAGTATGGGACTTATTTAAATCTAAATTAATATATATTTGATGTGGAAGAAGGTAAACTCCCTCGAATGTAGCATCTAAGGGGTGAGATTGGCCTTAGAAAGAGTTAAATAATAGACCTAGTCTCTCAATCCAAAATAGTTAAAAGGAGTATAATCATTCTTTGGGAAAATCAACTTTGTAAGGAGGTTCATTCATAATTTTGTAAAAAAGGAAAAATACAATTCTAAAATTCTTGAGTAGGGATAATCATTTTTTGAAATAAGAAACCAAGTGATTATTTCTTGGAAATCAAAGAAGCACTCAAGAAATCCTCCATACTTGCAAACCTCGATTACTCAAATATTTTAATTATTTTCCTTTTCTTCTTTTTATACCATTGTTATTGTCTTACTTCAAAATAATACCAATGATTAAAAAAACTAATTGATTTATTCAATAAATTATTTAAAAAAATTGAGTTGAAATACTCTATTTTGGAGAAGTATGCCTATGTTCTTGTTAAAGCTATAAAAATTTGTACACCATATCTCATAGGTGCAAAAATTATTATCTGTGTGTTTTATATATCTGTGGGATATTTTAGTCCAACAATATTCTTTTGGAAGGAGATGAAACTAGATTTAATAAGATACAAGAATATGAATTAGAGGTGCAAAAAACCTAATTGGTAAGAGGTTGAGGATTATCAAAGATCATAGTTGATGTGAGCTTAGAGGTAGTGGAAGTAAATGATTTGAGTCTTAACCTTGCACTTAATTCTTATTCTTTAAATAATGACCCATGGTATAAGGACATAGTTTTCTACTTGGAAAAAATTATTTGTTCTTCATGATTGAATGATAATCAACAAAGGAACCCCAATCTTGCATCCTAGAGGTATGTGCTAATAGGAGGTGAACTAAATGTATATAGGTTGATTTTCAAGTGTTTAGATCAAGAGAAATCTATTTGGGTCATCAATTAGAGCCAATGGGGATTGTGTGGTGGAAACTTTATGATAAAGACTGTTACTCATAAGATTTTAAGAGTAGGATAATGGTGGCCTACCTTGTTTATATGTAGCCATAATACCAAGAAAATATGATGCTTTTGAGAGGTTATCAAGCAAGATAAAGTTTACAAGTGTGTTACCCTAACATCTATTTTAGTTAAGACACCCTTTTAGCAATAGGACATTAATTTTGTAGGTAATATGATAGCATGGTCAAGAAACCAATATAAATAGATTTTGTTTTGCATTATTTATTTCACAAAATGGGTTAAATTAGTCAATCAAATATCCAAACTAGTGGTTGAATTATTGTTGACTAATGTGATCAAAATATTTGGTGTACTCATATGAATTATAGTTGATGATATAATGTGTTTCAAACCTCACAAGATTTCAGATTTTTGTTCTAAATATAAAATTAATTTGAATTTCTCATATACCCTAACAATCCCCAAGGAAATGGTCAAGCAAGATTAAGAAACATGTGAATCATGAAGATCATCAAAAGAACCTAGGAATTAAATAAAAAAGGTGGAAAGATAACTTCAAGTTTCTTGTTTGGGTTGAAATGGTAACTTATACAAATTTAATTCCAGAAGGGGCCCCTATATGACCCCATCTATGAAGCAAAGCTAAGATTCCTATTAGCTTGGAATTTCCTATGTACAAGTTACTATAAAATGTAGAAGGAGAAGAAATTGATGTAATCTCTCATAGAATGTATGAGTTCATAGAAATTGATGAAGCACATATAGTGGCACATTACAAAAAGTGTAACAATATTTTTTTTGATAAAAATGAATTTTAAAGGAGTATTTATGTGGGGAAAATCATACTAATGGTTTGAGGGTAAAATAAACATGGAAAATTTTAAGCTTTGTGGGTTATACCTTACCAAGTTGCAAACAAGTGTGATCAAGACACTTTCTACCTCAAGATTTTAGATGGATATTTTATGGATTTTTAATTCATGATTAGCACCTCAAGAACTACTTCTCTTGAGGGTTTGAGGATTTCTTATGGTATTTGTATGTACTATTTTCCTCACTTGTCTTATTCTTTGATTATTCTTGAGGTTAGTTTTTGTGTTAGTCTTATTGTCACCACCATGCTTTGGCATACCCCTTGATATTTTTCTAGACTCTCACTATGTCTACTTGAGGCACATCTCCAACTAGAACCAATGTCGGTATCCCTCCTATTTTTGTATTATCACACTTATAATGTTGCCTTAGGTCCCTATTTTTCCCTATCATAGATTAATAATTTGAGAAATCATAAATAGGCCATCTTGATCAAGTCAAATTCTAAATTGTGCTTTAAATCCAACAAAATCCTCATGTTGGGATAACTTGGTGAAATTTTTGAGTTTTGGGGGATTGAACTATGTTGGCTTTGGCATTGTTTTGTTATTGGTGCCAAAGGTGCATGTGAAAAAGGTGCATGTGGTGTCAAGATTTGGTTAAAGGAAAGTGTTGCTTGTCATTCTTGTTGGTCTTCATGTTTCATTCTTGCTTCAAGGTGCTTTAAAGTCTTCAAGGAGTCAAGGTGTAGTATCAGTGCATCAAGACATCAATTGCATTCAAGGTATTCATGTTTGGTGTTGATACATGTCAAAGGTGTTGATACTTCATAGTGTAAACATAGTCACTTTTGTTATGTTTGATTAGTGACTTGATATTACCAGTCAAGAGTCACTTAAGTGACCACTTGAGGGGACTATTTACATTAAAAGATTGGTCCTTTCTAGGGCATACCGATGCAGCAAGTTAAAGATTTTTATCTCTTCATTATCGAATGTTTTAGATTATTATATGCAGTAGCAAAACAAGGGTTTCAAGAGTTTGGTATGCAACGACATATTGCAAGGCTTTGACAGCAGCAGATTTGTGGTGGCTATGGACAGTTGGAAGATATGATAGTTTGTGTTGTTGAAATCTATTAGTTGTTTTCAGTAACATTCGGTTCTAAATCGAGGTATGGTGTTTTTGAATCTCAGTGGGTTTTTCATTGCTATATATATCAGATGTTTGAGCACGGGCTTGGGTTAGATAGCAAGTTGGAAAAACTTGAGATATTGAGTATCATCTTTGTTTTTCAGTTCTGATTATATGTTCATTATGTTTTGAATGTGAAGGTTTCTCTTGAAACCATAGTTTTATGAAATGAGCATTTGAAAATGTTGAATATAGTTGGACAGTGAACTGAATATTCTTTTTGAAGAGGCAGTTACAGATGGAGGAAGTTGTTCTTTGAATGTTATAAAAAATGACATTATCACTGAATATTGGTTCGATGTATTACAAACAGGTATTATACTCTGATAAGAGTCATCTTTGTTGAGCAAAATTCTGAAATGTTGTTTTGTAAAACTATATGCAAAATAGTGAAGTGTACAATCTGATGTTGTAAGGTCATGTTGTAAGGTCATGTGTACAATCTAATGTTGTAAGGTCATGTCATGTTATAGAATGTTGTAAGGTCATGTTAGTGAGACAAAGATTGACCTTTTTCCAGTGAGGCAGTTGTTTAGCTAGTGAAGCATTTTGTAGCCAATGAGGCTTATGTTGCCAGTGAGGCATTTTGTAGCCAGTGAGGCTTTTCCAATGAGGCACTCTATAGCCAGTGAGGCATTTTGTAGCCAGTGAGGTTTTTCCAATGAGGTATTTTGATTAAGCTAGTGAGGAATTTTACTAAGTGGTTTTTCATCCCTATGAGGGTTTTCCACTCATGAAAAACAATTGTGTTATGGTGTGATTTTCTTCTACTCATTATCTTTAAGTTTTCTCAAGTATTTCACATTTAATTGTTATGATGTTACATTCAATAAATGAATGTTTGTATCATTGAAATAAAATGAGCATAAATTGGTGCAAATTGATTAAGTCAAATTGAAGATCTACGTATACTCTTTGTGATGAGTCAATTTTGTTAGCTTTACATACATGATTTTGCACTTGATAGTTGAATTGTTTTGATCTTGCATTTTATAAGGTCAAAAATATAAAATATTAGTTCAAGGTTATTTGAAATTTTCCATACCACTGATTCACCCCCCCTCTCAGTGGTATCGTACTCCAACAAACTATTCATTTCCTTTGTTCAGGTCGAGTTTTAGAGTTTCTATGGATGTTTGCATTTCATGTAAAATATTCTCTAATATCTACTTCCCCACCTTCCCTCTCATTTTTTTGAGTTTTTAAATCCCATAAACATGTTTGCACTTTGTGCAAAGTGAACTCCAACATTTTATTTCCACACCTTTTAATTCTTGTATATTTTGAATTCCATGGGCAAGCTTACACTCTTGTCAGAGTGGCCTCCCAACTTCGTATCCATATATTTTTTCTTTTGTGCTTCCTTTATCTTTTGTAAACTTTCAAATTTTGCATACCCTCCTAGCTTTTCTTATTTAATTCTCTATTATTCTGCTAGACTTCCCTTCTTCTTTTGTTTTGTTGTTTCATACAAACATTTATACTTCATATTCATCCATGCACCTCTTGCCAATGTGCTTCCGAGCCCCACTTCCTTGAATCTCCACATTCTTGCATTCTTCTTCAATTTCATGTAGAGATTTGAACCCCATGCACACATTTTTATCTTGCATTATCATGTTGCTCTTCTCTATATTTATGAATTTTTCCTTCTTCCCCCTTTTTCTCCTTGAAATTTTTTAGAGGTTCCACTAAACCTTTTTATTTCCTACAAAGTGTATCACATACCCCACTTTCCACCAATTCCTATTTCATTGAATTTTCTCTTCATCCTTCTAGGCTTAAATTCCCTCCATATCTATAGTTCCACCATGTATTTACCTATAGAATTCTAACCATTCCTTGTAATTTCCAATGTACACCTTGATCCCTACCAATCATATGATTATAAAATTCTGGCCTCTCATGCACATGTGCAAAATCAAATTGTATTTTTACTTCAATACTCAATCATTTGAATGGACTTCAACTAGTCCCTTACATGTCTTTGTAAACCATTAATGGATTGAATTGAATGTGATGGAGTTATACAATTGTTGAGATCTAACTACATTTTTATTAAGTTCCATAGAAGTGTGGATTCAAATGCAAAGCCATGTGAAGATGGAAAATAAGTATGGGTAAATTAAACACCATAAATACAAACCCTAACATCCATAGGCTTACAAGTGGTATGTAGCTACCTTTCTAAGTGAAAAAAGAATATTTTTTTTGTCCTAGGTTGTATAAGAATAAATCTAAGGAAGATTTTGGTGTAAGTTGTGTTGGTGCATTAAATACTCTAACAAGTAGATGACCCTAAAAACTCCATCCAAGTAGTTAAATAACGAAGGATATCAAATACTATACATAAATTGGAATGAAAAAGATAATAAGTGGTGGTCATGTTACTATCTCTCTGGCTATAAGTGTCTATGTTTCAAGTTTCAACTCTTGCAATTTAAGTAAGTTGCAAGTCTCACTTTGTAAATCATAAGAAGGGTTCTTAGTTGATTTTTTGTAAAAATAAATGTCTCCATGATAATATGTAATTATTCAAGAGTATCTTTGAACCTAGTTGTGGGTTCCCTCTTGCCATATTTGTTGATATGAATGTAACATGATTTAGATGAATGTGTCGTAGTATTGAAAACCATGTAATGGTATTTCTCTTCTTCCATGTGGGTTATTTCTACTTTGAAATGGATTATTAAGTATACTTATTTATATATAATTATTATTTGTTATTTATTTATGTATGCAAGTCTAGTTCCTTTGGTAATTTGGTGCAGGAGCACCAAACCCTTAGTTGGTTTTAGGTGGTCATGTGGTGGGATTTAGTGAGTTTTTGAGTCTTTTGTCTTTAATAAGGTCTATTAAGACCATTATATGTAATGGGAATCAATTTTGGGTCCTTAGTGTCAAAATGTAACAAGTTGCACTTTTTGTCAAAAGTTGTTAAGCAAAAGTTGTCAAAATTGCAATTAGGGGAATATTAAGAGTCATTTGATGGTTGGGAAGTTAGAAAGACAGTTTTGGTCTATTGAATGGTTGGAAAAGGCCTTAAAAAGGCACATGTACACGTTGTGGAGGATGGTTAATGAAATTTTTGAATATTTGTGAATTTTCTTTGTTGTTTTCCATGTTTTCCTATTTTTTTCCAGAGTTTGAAGCCTTGGGCAGTCCGTACAGAAGATCATTTGGTCATAAAATGAATTTCCATTGATATTATAATGAACTAACATAATTTTTCAATTGATTGGAGGTTTTTTCATTTGCTTTTGAGTGAGTTCTAATTGTTTTTCTCAAAATTGCCTGTATAAGCATATTTTAAGGGTTTGAAAGTTCTAAAAATGGAATTTTGACCCATTCCTCTTTTTGTAGCCTCTGTAACTTGAGGAATAGGTCTGAAATAATAGTAATACGGTGTGATAATGATGAATTAGAGCAAGGGAGGTTTGGAAATGTTGTTGGGTGTGAAGCCCTAGTTGAAATATTGTGTTTCCTTAAGGAAAAGTGAGGTTTTAGTGAGTCAAATTGAAAAATTATCTTGGAAAGCATGGTTTTATGTTGAATTAAGCATGAGTAGATGATTTTAGACTTTTTTGAGTAACTGATAAGTTTTGAGGTGGCTGGGAAGTATGCTTTTCAATAAACCCCTAGTTTTTAGGCTAAAAAGGAGGGTTTTAGAGTTAGGTGCCTTGGAGGTTGAGTTTCTAAGAAGTAATAGTGGATTCTTGGGATTTGACATGTGAGGAATTGCTTCCTAGTGGTTTTAGAGAGTTTGTATATGTTTAGAGATAAGTCTCTTTGTAAAAGAGGGCTAATTGGAGGCCTAAGATAGTGAAATTTTGGGTTTTGAGGGTATTGGTCTGAAGTAACCATGGTCAAGTTTATGATATGTCAAAATATGTCAAAATGGTTCCTTGAAAAGGTTCAGGTCTTAGTCTAGAAGAATTGAATCAAGGAGTTTTACTCGATTGAAGGGGTTAGGAGTGTTATAAGGAATTGAAGAGCATTGGTTGAGAAAGAGAGAAATTGTGAACTTGGAGATCTAATAGTTGATTTGTTGTTGAAATTGTGATAGATTGTGTTGCAGGACCTCCCCCTACTGCATCATAATTTAGAGGTGTTCTCTTATCCTTGTAAACTCTAACTCAATTACCCATTGGTTTAGGCAATGGTCTTGGAGGTGAATGATCAAGAACTCTCTCATTATAAAGAATAATACCTATTACCTAGGATAGAAATCAAGATTAGATTTAATTCCTGCCATGCTAGTTTGATTCAAAATTGCAACTTTTGTTTCATCATAAGTAACTTAAAATTGAATTTTTTAATGAGAATTATGTTGGTATGTTTCCCTTGTTGTGCATGCATAGGAAAAGTTGAGTGGATTTAGCTAAAGTTATACATAAAATAATATTTCATATTGTACATGTACAAAATGGTGTTCTTAATAGCTTAATAAGAGGTTTTACAAGTATCTAGTGTGTCTTGAGCTTAGTGATAAATATTGGGGATTAGAACACACTTGGTAAAGTTGCTAATTGATTTTGTATTTCTCATCATTATTAATTTAAATGTATTGTTCATGATACCTTTAGGATTGATCACACTCCTAGGCTTATTTGATCCCCAAGTGAAGGAGATACCACCCACTCTCTAGCACTATGCTTTAGTTATCCATGTTCTACTAAAAAATTTATACCTTTTCTCCTTGAAGATAAATCTGTAAATTGAGGATAAGTTAATGCTCTAAGAATGTGGAGTTGTAACTTTGGGAACCAACAAGCCCAAAAAAAATTCATCGAGAATAGAAAAAGAGGATTGGCTACACAATATCCTACCAAAGTGGTCAAACCCCTATTTTGGTCTTTTAACCTCCATGGGTACCCAAATGGATTTTGTGTGTGCACTTAAGATTTAAAAGGGTTAGAATAATAAATGTATATACAACTAAAGATAAATAAATCATAAGATCTATTAATTGTGTATAATATGTAAATGTAGGAAATAGTGAGATATAAAATTCAAGTGTGTCAAATGTGATGATGCAAAGATTAAAAAAAAAATGAACTATTATTTTTTTCACTAAATATATGCTAAATGCAATGATTATATCAAGAAATAAAAATGGAGAAATTCCTCAAGTAAAGAGAAAAACTTAAGAGAAGATCCTTGGAATTATGGAGGAATAGAAAGAAGCCCACATAAGAGGGTTTTCCTTGAGTGAATATTGACTACACGAGGAAAGCTCTTTGGTAATAGAAGGAAGAAGTGAAAGTAAAGTGGTGGTACTCAAGAGAAAAGAGCTATAAAATAATTAGTTACTTTAGGAGAAATGGAGAAGGAAAGGGTAGGGGAGCCACTTAAAGAGGGTGAAATAAGAAACTATCCACAAGCTCTATTTCAAATATAAAAGAGAAGGAAGAAGAAATTATTTATAAATAATATTATAAATGGAATTATAAGATATGGAAACAATGTAAATACAAATCTATGAAAAATCATAATATTTTTTATTATATAAGCAACATTTATAGGGTGTTGTACCCTTTACACGGCGAGCTCAAAGGTCCAAAAAATAACTAAACCATCAAAACATCAAAAAAGACTTTCAGTAACAACAATAGAAAGACACAGACACAACCTAGTAACAACAAAGACACAACACAACACAAACCCAATCGCTAATTGTCTACACTTTCCCATTTCTGGACGAGAAGGTTTAACACATCATCCCCGATCCAATTGAGGCCTTCATCCATGGTGTTCTTGTCCATTTCCTCCTTGAAAATGTCTAAGAGAGTGACACTCGACCTGTGTATCATTTTGATAGAGAACCGAGCCAAGCAATGGAATTTACGTTCCAGTTTAGCATCCTGCTCCTGCAGCACACCAAGCTCATCCTCCTTACCCTTCTTGCTCTTGAAAAATCATAATGTTAAAGATGAAAGGAACAAGGAATAAATGAGGTTTTTTCCAAAAGGAAAGAACTAAGTATATTAAAGTTTGAATATTTGATCATAACTTATATCCTTGAGTGTTGCAATAAAAATGGAGATAAAATCCCACATCAAAATGAAAGTATTTATAATATCTTGTAGATATCAAAATGGTTGCAATCCTTTGGGAGCATAATGGGTCTCTAGGGAGATTGAGAGATTTTCAGGGGGAAAGGATGTAAAAGATGAGAATAAAGAGATGGATAATCTATAAATAAAAATACTTCAAAGAAGAGTAAAAATGACAATTTATTAAAAGATAAAAATGCTACCCTAAAGGATTCTAAAATAGACAAAAATGGGAGTGATTGGATAAAATGTAGAAAATAAATGCATTTAGGGTTCTCTATTGACAAAAATATTAAAAAGTGGGTTTGAAACATGTATGTATATTTAAAGAAGTTAGGGATGCTATTGCAATTGTGATAGTCCCAAAATGTCAAAAATAAAATATTAAAATGAATAGGAAAATGTTAGGTACATTAGAAAAGATGTAAAATCTAGTAAAAACACAAAGAACATCATATATGGTACTTTATAAATTAGATAAAAGGCTATTGTAGATCACTAAATGAGACCTCAAACATGCTACAAGAGTAGAAACTAAAATGAGTGCAAAATATAAAGTAACAATTACGAAGGTTAAGTAATATTCGACACTACAAAATCCAATCTTTCACTTGACTAGTTACCACATAGTCATAATCCCTTGAGATAATGTGATCTTCAAGGGATGAATCGACTAGTAAGGTATGCACACCCTATCATCATATATCATGCATATATTAAGCATATGAAGCCACATAGATCCAAGAATAAAAGGCATGGGAGATAATGAAAACATGGCTCACCAACTGTCAGTTTATCTCAGGGGATAATGGGACCATACAGATAAATAGACCTATCTGGTGGAATTTTAAGCATAAAGGGAAACCCTTGGATTTACTTCAAGGGTGTTCATCAAAGAGTTGGGCTTGTAAAGGAATCTGGTGCTTCAAAGATATTTTGAAAGATGGTAAACTCAAAGACTAGAATGATCTCTGCTATGAATTCAATATCCCCCACACTAATTGGAGAACTTATTTAGTTCTCAGAGAAGCTTGCAATAAGTTGAAGTTTCCTATAAACTATAAAAAAGAAAACCCGCAGTACAAAGATTTCAAATGGAAAAATGGAACTAATATAATGAACTCAAAAGTTAAGGAAATGTATGCTATACTCACAAAACATATTGATTTGACAGACTACTTAAACCAAAGCTGGAATATGAACTAGAATAAAAAACAATGGCAATCAATCTTTCAAAATAATTGGTCCAAACAACTAGAAGCTAAAATAGCATGCTTTAGATGGCTACTTATCCTATAGAAGTTTCCATTCAAAACTAAGTTTGATGACATTGATATTTGTAGCCTCTGCAGAACGCCTGAAACTATTAAACACTTTTTTTTTATTGCATTTTTGCTAAAGAGATATGGCTAATGTTTTGTGATAAGCAAGATATTTGGGGAGATAATAAACAACCACTCCTTGGGAAGATTATTTTCCAAAATGCAAAAATGAGGGAAGACTGTTTCCCTATTTTGGTTATGCTTCTCTTCTCTCATTCCATAGTTCATCTGGAAGGAAAGAAATGAGGACATGTTTCAAGGGAGAAGGAGGGTGCTTACTGAGTCTTATAGAAGACTCATTTTTTACAATGTTGTTATGCAAGTCTACATCACTGTGGAGCTATCCAAAGACAAATTTTGGCAGTACCTTGAGAACAGGCGGGTTACAATTGATATCCTTAAGGCATGATATGGTCATATGTGGTTGGAGGGTCACCCTGGAGTTGATGTTTTTTTGAGGGTGCTACATGCATTTAGGCAAGACATTGTAGGTTGTCGGAACAAGAATGAAGCTAACAGATTCGTGGTTGCACACCCATCTACTGAAGAGCAAGAAGCTATTGAATCCCTGTTGACACTTCGAAATGGAAATGAAGTTCAAAGGAACCACTAGCTAGCTACTCACTGGAGCCTTCATATCCTTTTGTTTTGAAATACTAATATATGATCTTTAGTGATAATGTATGTACAACTTGTTACTATACTCTGATGTATCTCTAACACTCTGATACAGGTTTATGTTGGTCTTTTGATCGACTACTGCTAAGAATATTTGTAAATTTTGTATTGGGATAGTCTAAGGGAGATCATGGCAATGTAAGTTTCTCTTGGGATACTCTGTAATGGGGGATTTTTGATTTGGTACTCTGTAATGGGGGATTTTTGATATGATATTGTACTAGGAGGGTATGGTGATGGGATTATTTGACTGAACTCCTATATTCCTAACATATATCTTATGTTCATACTATACTTAATATAATATAAAAAAAAAGGAAAGAACTAAGTATATTAAAATTTGAATATTTGATCATAACTTATATCCTTGAGTGTTGCAATAAAAATGGAGCTAAAATCCCACATCAAAATGAAAGTCTTTATAATATCGTGTAGATATCAAATTGGTTGCAATCCTTTGGGAGCATAATGGGTCTCTAGGGAGATTGAGATATTTTCAGGGGGAAAGGATGTAAAAGATGAGAATAAAGAGATGGATAAGATAAATAAAAATACTTCAAAGAAGAGTAAAAATGACAATTTATTAAAAGATACAAATTCTACCCTAAAGGATTCTAAAATAGACAAAAATGGGAGTGATTGGATAAAATGTAGAAAATAAATGCATTTAGGGTTTTCTATTGAAAAAAATATAAAAAGTGGGTTTGAAACATGTATGTATATTTTAAAAAGTTAGGGATGCTATTGCAATTGTGATAGTCCCAAAATGTCAAAAATAAAATATTAAAATGAATAGGAAAATGTTAGGTACATTAGAAAAGGTGTAAAATCTAGTAAAAACACAAAGAACATCATATATGGTACTTTATAAATTAGATAAAAAGCTATTATAGATCACTAAATGAGACCTCAAACATGCTACAAGAGTAGAAACTAAAATGAGTGCAAAATATAAAGTAACAATTACGGAGGTTAAGTAATATTCGACACTACAAAATCCAATCCTTCACTTGACTAGTTACCACAAGTCATAAGCCCTTAAGAGAATGTGATCTTCAAGGGATGAATCAACTAGTAAGGCATGCACACCCTATCATCATATATCATGCATATATTAAGCATATGAAGCCACATAGATCCAAGAATAAAAGCTATATTATAAACCTATAAATAATATTGTATCTCACTTTATAGGAATTATACGCAATCTTGAAGTATCATGACTTGGTTTAGAGGAAACCATGAAATATAACCAAAAAATTAAAAGATAAAAAGATAGCTTAGTATACCACTAAAATATGGATTTCAAACACTATGGTTTCTTCAACCCTTTAAAATAGAAAACAATGAGGTTTATATAGAATTCCAAGTTTAGGGGTATAGTGAGACTCTCCCTTCCTAATTAGTCATAATCATAAAAAAATCCAACTTGAAAAGATCTATAGAATCCTATCTTAAATTGATTTCACCAAAAAAACTGATCTAAAGTCCCACTAATAATGTTTGTGCATTCAATTATTTGTAGGCCATATTGTGCAATTAGTTAGAAATTCTAAAAGGTTTTGATGTTTAAAGGGTTCAAATTGTTATGATGCTCATAGCTTTGATATCTAGTAGGATATTGATTGGATCAAATTTTATCCAATAGAGGATAAATACCTCATTAGATATGCACACATGGTACTTGCAAAGATCCAACTTTGTTTTAATTATTAACATATATTAATGGCCATCACATTACCCATGTTTTTTCAAGGGTCAACTTACTTCTCAATTATTGTAGATAACATGGGTGAAGCCTAACTTTCATTAACTTCCTCAACTATAGTATCTTAAGCCACACCATGGTACCCAAATTATATTTTTCTCCACAATCACCAATCCCATCATCATGATGTTCCTTAGATGCTCCTTGTAGAGTTGTCACCAAATTGGGAGATAATTCTTTGATTGGATTGGTCCCCTACTTTGGGATCACCATCTTGAAGTGCAAGCCTTAGTATTGAAGGTTGGTTAGCTACTCCCCACCATGAAATACATATTTGATTCAACAAGAGCTAACATCTACATGAAATGAATTGAAATCCAACTTAATAAGTCCTATAATTAAGAAATGAGCATTAAATTTTGAAAAATAATAATTGAAATACGCCTAATTTCACCATTATAATTCCTATAAAATATCATTAAATGGTCTCAATGCTAACATAAATTTAACTCATCTCTGATTATAAGAAGAAACAAATTCAAACATGTTCCTTGATTACTTCATTTTGATTCAAGAATTTTAAAAAATAGTATTATAGATCAAATTCTTTGTATAAGACCCTTTCCTATATTTCCTATTTCACTATAACATATAATTGAAGGGACTAGTTATCAAGTTACCATAGAAGAGAATGCTTACAATCCATGGCCAAGGTCATTGTTGGGAGCACAATGTGCACAACCAACACTTTGGGATTTAAATTCCTTTTTGTTTAGGTTCACAAAATATAACATGATGGATGGATATCAAGTTCATTGAGGATAATGTGATGTGGATTATAAAGTATTTATTATCAATTTAGTAGCCATGAACATTCAAACAAGATCCCAAAAAGGGGAGAGTGGTGACAAAGTGTGATTGGTTCTCTCCGAACTTACCCAAAGAATGAATGTGCATTATCGATCTACTTGGATTGATACTTGAAGGATTTTTGAAGGAGTTACCTAGAAGAGTGTCAAAGAGGATGTGAGTGAGAGCCATTGGATGAAGATTATTGTTGTCATAGGTTGGGTACTATTGGCTCCTTGGTCATTATCATGGTATGCATGAACATCACCAATCAAGATGGATCACAATTATCACAGCTTGGAAACATAGGTTGGAGACTTGATTGTGAAATGCTTAAGATGATGCCATGTGCTCACAATGGCATCACCATAGGCCCACCTTCACCTCTTAGGAATACAAGTTCCATCCCTTACCTTTGTCCCTACTAATACATTGAACATGACAAACTGGTCAGGGCCTTTGATTTAATAGCTCATGAGAGTTTGGAATTACACATAAGATTAGTAGACTTTAAAGATTTATGTGGACTATTTATTGAGATGAATCAACAATGCATGTTTATCATCTATAATGGTTCATCGAAAGGCAAGCACCGAAACAAATCCTAGGCGATTGGTGGTATTCAACTAACAATGATATGCATTACAAAAGGATAGAATTAAGTGACCATGAGATTATGAAGCTTAGCCAAATTAGCCTACCATGAGAGTATAAAAGAAGATCTACACCAATACCAATTGATTTCATTATAAAAATCTTGAATCAATTATTAATGATGTGTTGAGCTACAAATCATATGGATTAGTTAGGATTCAAACCTCGAACTTGCTAGAGTGATCTATCAACTAAGCTACTACTCCCTTTGTGGCTAGTTCATTGTGGGTATAGATTTGGCTTATTTCCAACACCCACTTAAGCCACACTACAAATTCTTGGGGCTCCCAACCCAACTCTAATACCATTGGTTGAGCTACAACTCATATGAACCAACTAAGACTCAAACCTAGGACCTTCCATTTTCTATTAGAGTGCTCTACCAATTGAGCTACTAGCCCCTTTGTGGTAATCCAACATTGATTTGTGTGTAGCTTATTTCCAACACCCCCTTCCCCTTTTCTCGTCGCCCCTCCCTCCCCCCTCTCTCCCTTTTAAGCCACACTGTAGGTGCTTGGGGCTCCTAGTCTAGCTATGATACCACTTGTTGAGCTACAATTCATATGGACCAGCTAGGACTTGAAGCTAGGGTCTTCCATTTGTTGTTGGAGTGCTCTACCAAATAAGCTATTGGCCCCTTTGTGATTTTTCCATCGTTGGTCTAGGTGTGGCTTATTTCCAACATGATGGCTACAAGATAAATTGTAAACCATAAGGTCCATAACTCATAGGACAATAGGGTCATACTAAAATTCTAGATTAGGACATTGCACAAGAAATATTAAAGGGGATGTCTAAGCAATACTAGTATGGTTATGAGATCTGGGAAGCTGACTTTGTAGTACTAGTTAGTTCGAGTTGACAAATACTTGTTTCCATGTTATCCAAAAATTAGAATGTAAGAAATCAATTCTACATGCAATTATTTTAATTAAATTTGGCATTCATCCTATTCATATTCAATTGAAAATCTCATGTAGTTATTTTGCTTCATAGATTAAGATGTTTGATATATACAACAATTGGATATAATAGATATCCATTCAAGGCTCTCAAATCATCTATGAAATAATGCAAACATGAATTTAAGAACACTTGATATGTCTAAAATATGGATTCCCTATATTACTATCAATTGTCTTCCTTCTAATACCTTTTCTATCACCGCTCTCATATATTAGAATGAGATGTTCATGAAAGATGCATTGTATAAAACATATATAAAATCAATTTAAACAAAATCGACATAATCATTATAACAATATAATGTATCATTACTTGAAACATTATATTCATATATGAAAATGAACCCATTATTCCTCCCAAATATACTAAACTTTAACTCTCATTAACTTCACATGGGATGAGAGCACTTTATCCTAAGACTAAAAAGCAAAAACCTAGTCCATAAACCCTAGTATGAACATTGACCACATCTTTTTGGTTTGAACAAGTGAAAGTGAAGGTCTCCTTCAATTACGGCTGTAAAAGTGGAGTAGGTTACCATTAAGGCGTGGGAAGCACGTGATGTTATCACAATCTTTCCTCAACTTCACCAAACAAAATAGACAAGATAAGACAAGATGAAAAAGCTACAACCGACAAACACATACTTTCTTTCAATTCATTTAACTTCCAATAATCTCTTTTGGTTTAAGTAGGCGACTTCGTTAAGAACGTGCAAGGGAGTGTGGATTTCTAGAATGGCTTCTAATATATAAAATGTTTTTCACTTATTATAAAACTTCAAATATTATATACTAATGTTTCGTTTGTAACATAATGATGATCTAGTAGATGGGCATGTTTTAATAAAGTATGATTACATCATTTGAGTTGAGGTGTACAAGAATCATCTTTAATTACAATTTATCTTTTTTGTTTAATCTCAATAGTTACATGTTCCATAAAAATAAGTATAGATTACGTCAAATTGGTAAGACATTATATAGGAACTTTAACCCATAATTTATTTGTTGTTGTAATTTTAACTTCTATTTGTGTTCTAGAAAATATTTTTATGTTGAGAAAGCATCAAAGAATTTTTGAGAAGATGTAAAATAAAAAATGTTAACTTTTCCTACTACTTCGTCTAAAACAATCATTTAAAGAGATGCAAAATACATAGTGGAAAGTTATCTAGTGAACAACCAAATTACCCCAAAACGTCTAACTAAAGGGACATCCTTACACACATCTACAATGCAAAATAAAAATGTTTGAAAGCATCTCTTCCCAAAATTTGTATAGTTTTCTCTAAGATTCTCTACTTCATGGGTCATATAAGTCATATTCTTCTTAAGTTCTTGTCTCTATTCCAATTATTTGGTGTTAATCTTCTTTTCCTATTCCAAAGAAGTCTTAGATTGAATGAGATTATATTGCACACCATTGAACTATGATATTAAAATGAGCACCTATTGTACATTTGTTTGTACTCTATTAAGTTCATATCAAAGATCAAGGATTGGAATTGCTAGCTCTTGTTGGGTAACACTCAACAATTGAACAAATGGGATCATCATAAAAGGAACACTTCTATCATTTCTTATAGTAAAACTAAATTTTTGAATGTCTTCCAATCCTAAGAATCTCAAGATTTGGGTATAGATCTTTAATTCTTGATAATCTCTTTGATTATTTTAGTCAAAAGGCCTTGATGTTTTGCAATAGCCCTCAACTAATCAATTTTTTTACCCATATGATTATATTGAGCTTTTTGTCATTTTGTAAAGATTCAATCAAAATATTTGCAAGACTCGCAACCTAAAAAGAAAGGTTAGGTAAAAGATCTATCATAATACCTCCAAGCAGCATGTTGTTCAAAAACGTAGTTGAACATATTTGTTTCTAGATGAAAAATAGGATTCGCTAATGACAATTTTTAGTGATAACATGGTTTGAGGTATTGATCAATAATAATACAAATTCCTAAGTAGTTAAGGAAGATGCTAGAATAAAAAGTAGGATAATTTTCCATAAGGTCTTCAACTCACACAAAACTAGAAAAAGCGTTCAATATATTCTTTTTAAAATAAAATGGACAATACAAGGGAATTATTGAAGGAAGTGAAGGTGATCGCTAGTGGGCAATCGAAAATAGATAAATTTGTAAGCTTTAATGATGTATCTAGAGAAATGCGATAAAAAACAATACTTTTTAATAATAAAAAATAAAAGCTCTATCTCATTCTTCAAAAACAAAAAAATTACATAAGAGCGTTTCCTTTAAAATGATTTTTTCCAATCACCCACTAACTAGAATAATTAAGATGCACCCAAAAAGTAGTCAAACTAAAAACTAACTAAAGCAATCAAAATTGCTAAATTTAACAAACTCATATTTTAGTAATTTTACATTCAACCAAAAATGATAGATTAATTATCACGCATCCTCTAAATATCCTAATTTGTCCCATGCACTGTCTAATTCTAAGCCAACCATGAGAAAATCCTTATGTCATCTCACTTATCTACAAGATCTTATTCCAAATACTAAGTTCAAAGGTCAAGTTTTCCCTTCTAAAAAAATTAATATGGGGCCATTTGCCTATAAAATATCATGTGTCATTGATCTTTCCATGTTAGTCTTCATCTAACGATGATCTCTAACTCAAGAAGGTGTCTACCCAAGTTTTTGAGCAAACCCTCATCAATTGTCTATTCCCTAAGATGTTTTAATTATAGTCATCCATAAAAAAATTAACAAATTATTATCCATATTATGGAAAAACCCAACATGCACTAATAATTTGGCCACATAATCTCAATCCAATGGTTCTTGTTAAATCCAAAAATAGTATTCACTCAAGAAGTCGCTAAAATCCCATTAACTATTAGATTAAACTCCCTACACATGTGAGCCATCCATTCATAAGAAAAGACAATTCCACTACCATATAAAGGATGTGCATCACCTCAGCACATGCCAACTCACCAAACCCTTGTATAATGACTCCTTACCTACATCAACTAGCCACATGTAGCAACTCTAGCCAATGAAAAACAATTCAAATTTTGAGAAATTGGTATGATCCAGCTATGCTGCATCTCATGCAAAGAACCTTGGGTTTTAAGCCACAAATGTGAAGGTAATGATAAAATTACTTTAGAAGAAGACTAATAAATATGATAAAGAGCTACAAAAAAATAGATCATTAAACTAGAAAAAGTGATGAGTACACCAAAAGCTAGAGCTTCAAGAAAGGATCGAGGAAGAAATTATGTAGCATGAACCAAAGAAATAATAACAATCAAAGTTGCAAAAAAGTGAGAAAAAATATACCATGGTGGAATCCATCAAGAAAATGGAAGGTATAGATCATTGTTTAGAAAATAATACCTTATTGATTTCCAAATTTCAATGTTAGAAAAAGATCGATCTTGTTGAAGCTAAGGAGGAACAAATTTTATTTGTTAAAAGCATGACTGAAAGATGTGTCAATTCAAGAAACACTTCATTATCTTACAAAGATTGTGCTAGTTCCATATGGGCTTAATGTTTAAAATAACCATGTTGATGGGTGTGTAAATAGAAAGAATGGCCTAGTTGGTGCCACTGATCTTAAAATTTTGAGTCACAAGAAGAGGAGCGTTGTTTAGAATATTTTAAAATTTTCTAAATTAGCAAAAGATGGCAAACACTTTGATTTCCCTTGTGATTATAGCTCAAACAATAAGGATAGTTATGGAAAAAAATTATTGCATCACTCTCATACATATCATTTCAATAAATATTTTTACTATGAGAAGCATTCTAAAAAGAGATGAAAATAGGAGGGGTACAAAATGGAAGGTGAATCCTTTCTCTTAATTTTAGGATTGATGAGACATGATAATGAGGGTTTCATGTGCTATAACCAAATAACGCTAAATATAAGATATTATGAAGCACACATAGTTTGAAGTTTTTGATGGGTCAAATTTCATGGCTACTAAGAGATTCACCATTTCTTGCGCACAAAAAATTAAGTAACTCATTGTTAACATAGGTGAGAAAAGGATTCCTCAAAAGAGGGAGCTAATTTTTACAATTGAAGGACACGTGGTGGTGCATGGAATTGTCTCTAATGGATCTCTAGGAGTCTAGTCACAAATAAGAAGATTACTATAGTGACATCATCCTTGGAGATCACATCCTCAACTACTTCCCACTACCCTCATCCCTCCCATCTTCCATATTCATGTCACAACAAGAAATTTACTATGATACTTTCTATACTCACGCTTCTTGCAAGCATCCATCACTAGATTACTCCTTCCTCCCCTATCAAACAATCCCTCCATTTCATCCTTTTCCCTAGAATTGTTTTTCCCTTACCATCAATTCCAAGCCTCTCCACCTCCCATCTAATCCCAAAGTAGTCCATCCACATGCATGCAATTTGACCAAGCCATCTAGCACAACACCCAAAAGCATTTAACAATTTTGTTCCTAGCCTCATTGCAAACCTTGATCCTTTACTCAAATTCTCATCATTAGGATACATCGTTCCCCATTCTTGTGTTCTCATAATCAACAATATTATCACCATCATCAATCAAATCAATTAGATTTCAACTTGACTAGGGAAAAAATTATTTTTTGTCTTTGTATCATTTATACATGTTTGATTGCTTGCTTGGGTGTCTTATCGTTTGTTTGCATCTTATCATCCTTGCTACATATCATCACAACGCATCATGGTCTTCCATATCATAGTGTCATAAGACATATGATTCCTCGTGGTCTTTTATTTTGGGTCAATCCTTATGCACCTTGCACATCTCCATGACCCTTCTCACACATGTAAGAACTTTCAATCTCTACTCTCCATTCAAATTAAGACAATCTTGAGCATCCAAATTATTTTAATCCTCACCCTCTTCAAGTGCGCCAATCACAAGGTGTCACTTGGAGGCTCCTCGTTCCTCCAATATCTCAATCATCTTCAACCATTGATCTATTTGATCAATCATTTTCTCAATCTATAAATTGACCCTCTCCCAAGCCATTTCAAGAGACCCTCTTGAATGTGAAGTCATGCTATTGGCTTGAAGAGCAACCACATACAATCTCTTAATAACACACATCTTGAGCATAACCATACCTTTGGTGTGCAACAAGAGGTGTTAGGAGATCTCTTACACAGTACGCATGCACGCGCATGCACACACGCACACGCGCACGCACGCACACACACACACACACACACACACACACACATCTGTGTATGTATTTATCTTATATCAATGATGTCAACAAGCCTTATATTGTGCCAATAATGTTGACAACATGACCACTAATAAGAATATTATTGCAAGTTCCATTGGATTAATGTTAATCAATAATTATAGATAATAGCTATCATAAGTCTAATATTTCAAGAGAGCTATTAAAAAGAACATGTAAGATTAAATAACATGTATTAAGGAATTGTTGTCCCTAGTGTGGTTGCTCAAACATGGTACAATGTCTCTCTTGAGGTAAGCATGTTTGGTTTCCTTTTAGTGTGGCTAATTTACTTTTTGCTTTTGTGTTGAGGTATCATATTTGGTTTGCTTTTACTGTGGCTAGTTTGTTTTTTGTTTTATAAAAAACTAACAAAAATTTAGGAATAGTGAATTATTGCACAATTTCGAACCTTGTCTCATCCTAAATCAAAAAGGAAATGAATCTTCAAACAACTGATTTAGTCTTTAAGAAAAACAAGCTTGAGTGTACGCATAATCAAGTAAATTTTGAATTGGGTAAATAAATGTGTGTAATGATTACAATTTTGTTACCGATGTTAGTCAAGCATTTCTTATCATAGCTTAATGTAATTATTCATTGGTCTTTGTATTGATTAATTGTTGGGCTTAATTAACCATGGTCATTTCCCATCCCAAACATGACCTTGAAGTCACCACTCCCTTTTGGCATTAAGTGCATTAACACCCTTCCATCTCCATAACATTATCATCACATAAGCTATGCTACTCAAAGATGCATGCTATCTTTACCAAAACAAAACAAAACAAAATACTTTTACACTTATTCACTTAAATATACACACTTCAACACATGATTAATGTCATTTCACATATATGTGTTTATTATACATTATCATTAATATCATTTCACATATATGTATTCATTATACATTATCATTGTAAAGTACTTTATATTTTTAAAATATTATAATTACCATTATAAAATATTTTATTTTATTTTAAATTATTGATCGTATTTTGTTATTATCCATTTTTAATTTTCATTATACATTATCATTGTAAAATACTTTATATTTTTAAAATATTATAATTACCATTATAAAATATTTTATTTTAATTTAAATTATTGGTCGTATTTTGTTATTATCCATTTTTAATTTTACATTCTACATTCTAACAATATATTAAAAAAAAAAATTAATATTCACCAAATAGAATAGAATAACTTTTAACATCCACTCTCATAAATCAGATATCTACTCCAATGATAAATCAGATAAAGGTTTACCGAAATATCCTGTGTTCAGATGGCCCTAAACGTGAGGTTGGTTTCGCGCCTGACGTATGATTTGATGTGTTGCAGTATTAACCCTGGACTATGCTCACAGACAAATTTTACTCACTGTTTGGAGGGTTTCAACTTTCAACTATGGTACCGATCCCACCAGCAACTGTTCTACTGTATTCGGAATTTGGGACTCTTTCAGCTGCCCCACTGAAACAGAGCCCAAATCTCTCTCTACAACTAGCTATTAAGTTCTTCATATTTACCCCGATTACGCAATATAGTTACAGATCAAAACCATTTATGCATAAAATACGAGACTGTGAATCATCTCAAGCATTGATAATGGCATTCCAGCGTTACATGCAGAGAGAAAACCTCCCCTGTTTATTCAATCAGATCAGACTTTTATACAAATCTCCACACAAGAAAGATGGCAACAACTTCCCTTGCCCCAAACATAACATTCCCCTGAAGGATTGTAAACTTCCCTCGAGAACACAGCCTATTAGTAGAAACGCACAACAAAATTTTGGTATTAACAGGTTCAAAACCTTAATTTACAGTAGAGAACAGAGGCGCACAAAAAAACATTCATAATATTACAATTCAACACAGATTGAGGAAACCCTTTCAATAACCCGTAACGGTATCTGCAAGCCTGTTAACCAAAGCCAGAGCGTTGCTGATGAGTTTGCAGGCGTTCTGAACCCGTCCATTTACGAGCACTTTAACCCTACCTTTGCGGAGAGCCTCGAAGCCATCAAGACAGCTGTCATCGTTAGTGAGGGCAGCGCTCATCCAAGTCTGCACGTTGCTCATCTGGAACTTGAAAGAATCGGGCCTCAAATGCTTCAGCTCGGCCAAGGACTCCCTGATCTGCTCCGAAGTGTCGCCGAAATTTTCCACACAGTCGTGGAGCGCCCCCCGCTCTCTCTTATTGAGGCCGCTGGCTCTTCTGGAGAGCTTGACGGCCCAGACCGTCATGTTTCGGGAGTTCTGGAGGCTCACTTTGACAGCGGCCTTCACGAGCTCCTTCTGGCTCCGCTTCGCCTGCAGAGAGGGCGCGTACGAACGGAGCGACGCCACGCAGAGGTCGGGGTAGCGGGTGATTTTGCAGGAGGATTCAATGAAGTCGTCGGCTGGGCGTCTCGCCGCTGCACCAGATGCGAGGAGTGCAGAGATTGTGAAAAGGGAGAAAAGAGCGGAAGAATCCATGGCGATTCGAACTCGAGACGTGTTGTGGGATTAATGTGGAAGTTGTGGGAGGTTTTATAAAGCAAAGCGGTGAAGTTCTCGTGAGAGGTGGTCTTTTCGTTGGCGCTCAAACCAAAATTGCGTGTGAATGTCGCTGACTGAATTCAATTCTTTTTTTCATTTTTTTCAATACTTCGTTCGCTAAAGACGGATTAGGGTTCCATCATGACCGCCACTCCCCTCCAATCTTGCTCTGCAAAAGTAAAGTGTCTTTTCATTCCAAGTAAATTGTATTTAATCACTAATATCTAGTCCCCATACAAAAACAACATAGAATGGAATAGAATAGATTGTCTACAAGGTTCTTCAAGGTTTTTAAGATATAATATTAGTAAAAATATATGTAAAATATCAATTTATTTTTAATCTTTAGGAAAAACTTTATAATTAAGTTCGTTTGAGTTGGAATAGTATTGGGATGGGTGATCTTTCGAGAAGGTCCAATACTTCACCTTTGTGAGCATCGTCTAGATGCAATGAGTGCTAAGTGGACCATTCATTATCATGAGAGATGGGTTCTTATGAACCACTACTCATGAAAGATGGGTCAATGAGTTTGACTTGAAAAACTACACAGTTGAATCCTTATAACAATATCATAATTTGACACACTGTGGAAAATACCTCCTACTTATCATATTAGAATTAGTTTTTAACAACTTAAAATTATTATTTGGGTTTTTAGGTGGAATAATAATTGTGAGATTGTTATGTGGGTGAGGGTTTTTAAGTGGTCATTTCAAAGTGTCACTCAAAATATGTGCACAAAAGGTCTCAATAACTTTGCACTATAGTCACTAATAAGCTTTCACAAATCGTTTAAACGATGCTTCTAAATCTACAAATATATGTTGAAATATCGATGTCACGTGTTTATGGGATGAGTAGTTTATATAGAGTGTTATAATACATATTTGAAATGCCATGATTGATTCTACTTCATGTCATGTTTTAAATGTATTGAAGGTCCACTCATTTAAATAAGATGATCCAATAGTTGAGAGTATGTTCTAATAGTTGTGATAGCATTTATTGATTTACCATCCAATATTTGTAATAGTATAGCACTAGTGGTTGCAACTTTAAAGTGTTAGTGTGATCATGAGTACTCATAATTGAATGAAATATGTCCCTTACATCTAAAAAATAACAAATTGTGTGATGCCATAAAACATGACTCAATGCATAGCTACTAGTCTACCCTTTTTTAGGGGTATCTAAGAACGCCTAAACAAAAAACATGTTGATGTGACATTATATTTAATGAGAAGGCCTTGAAACATTAGTTTTAACTATGGATCTTATCATGTAATTTGTTGAAAAAACAATAGAAATGATTTGAAATCACCATGTATGATTTTGAAAGATGACATTAAGATGCTCAACAAATAGATTCTCTGTCCTATATACTTTAATATCAAAGAACCCCTCCATTTTACCAAATTCTTATATTGTAATTAAAATGATATTTATTGTGTTTTCAATAGTACATGCAAACATGTATTGATTCTTTACAAAAGTTTTTCAACCTTTTTGTTTCAAGTAACAGTTTTTGTAATATATTTAATTCGAGAGGCTGTACGTGTTGCACCATAATGACTATTGAAGTACGATTATATATTAGATCTTCTCTCCCACTCTATTATATTAAAAAACAATAATTGTACAATCTTTATTACAACTTGTTTTATATTTATATAATCTGATTCAATATGAAAATAAAAAAAACATACCTTCTAAATTTTAACCAAGTGGGGACAACATGTGGAGACCCCCAAAAAGAATTAATATAACTACAAATGTTGGATGTAAATTAAAATAATTATGAGGGGCCACAATGTTTTTTTTTTTCGAAAAAACTATCTTTGAACGGACCGATTGGTTTGCTTTTCTAGCACTGTGCTTTCACGTGTTAGGGCCCCGACTGGACTGTATACACTTTTCTATAGTACAAATTAAATAACTTTCCTTAGAAGAAGTTGAAATTTATGTCGTGCTACGACATGAATTATTATTATTATTTTAGTGGCATGACCACTACCCAATAAAGGTATCACCATTTTGCCCCAAGATAAAGGATTTAAGGGTCATAGTTTATAGATAATGTAAAATATTATATAGAGAATTAATATGGTTTGAATGTCTATTGAACATTTATTAAAGGGTAAAAGAAGAATATATCTGTGATTAAATAATAGTATCTCACTCAAATATAATAATAAAGAATTTTAAATTGTGTTAAATGTTAAATGAGTGTGTATTTAAGAGAAGGATGGGCATTTTTGCTTGGTATTTTATTTATGGAACAATTGAGTCATAAGATTTTATGTATAATGCTATTTTAAGGAAAAAAATATCTCACCTAAATTTATAGCAATGGTAAATAAAAAACTTTGAAATTATAGGTTATTTAGTGTACATTCAAGGACAAAAAAAGAAAGAATCTTCACATTTTGTTTATTTAACAAGTGGGTCATAAGATTTTATGGATTGTTAGTACTTTTGTAAAGGAAAATAACACCTCACCTAAATATATAACAATAATATGGAATCCTAGGATTTAAAGATAGGATTGGCATTGATACTAACAAAAAATATTTAAATTAAAATGGTAAGTAAATGAATAAAAAATAAAGGTATTTGACTCTAGATTTGATGTAGATTTTAGTTGTGTTAGGTGTTGTAAATTGGATTGCCAATGTATCATAAATTAAGGTGTGTTGAATGATTGTTATATAATTAGAATTTTTTTTTATAATTGTCTACTCCACTTGCACCAAAGAAAGGGAGTGAATTGAGAATTTATATAGATTCAAGAACGATAAATAAAATCATAATTGTGTGGATATTTGTGTTGCCTAGGATGGGTCATTCGATGGACCGTCTAAATGGAGCAAAGTATTTCAATATGAGAGATTTGAAGAGAACTTGCCACCGTATTAAAATAAGAGAATGAGATAAATGAAAGAAAATATTCAAGGCAGACGAAGAATTATATGAGTGGTTGGTTATGTCATTTTGGTTTAACACGCCAAGCACATTTATGAGATTGACAAAAGAGGTATTGAAGCCATATTTGGGTAAATTTATGATTTTTTACTTAGATGGCATTCTAATTCTAGTAACAATGAGGAGCATTGCTTAGAACATATTAGATTAGTTTTGTAGAGATTGAGAAAAGATAAATTAGTGATCACTATAAAAGTTTAGTTTCATGAAGGACTAATTAGTGTACTTGGGATTTGTAATCTCAAAAGATAGTTTAAATATATGAACCCAAAAAAGGTAAAATCCATTGTTGACTAACCTACACTAAAGAATATTTTGAAGGGAAGAAGTTTTCACAAATTGGCTTTCTTTTATAGAGAGTTCATAAAAAGTTATAGTAGAATTTGCATGCTAATAACTAAGACCAGGAGAGGAAACAAAAGAGAGTTTAAATGGATTGTATTCTAGTAAATAAAATCTTGGAATTATTAAAAAGGAAGGAACTAAACAGTCAATATTAGCATTAGTAACCAGGATAAGTATAGATAAACAATAATTTGTTAGTGAACAAAAGAAGAGCATATTTCTTTCCTTATATTTTGCATATGGAGGGTTCACATTTGAGAGAAAAGAATTCACTGTGGCACGTGATATTTTATATTTTTTTAGATTTGATCTTGACTCTCACTTATAGTATGATGCATGTGAGGTGATTAAAGCTTAGGGTTGTGCCCGATAGAATGTTGTTTCTAGGATTAAACATGAAAGTAAACCCTTGCTAAAAATATTCAAAAATAAAAATTCTTTGGATGATGTCAAAAAGTAACCAAAAAAATCTTTTGAGAAAGGTGTTACTATTGGATAATTGTCAATAGAAATAATGGCATTGCATCTATAGATCATAGTCACAACTAAATATTCTAATTAGGAGATATGAGTTATTTTTATCAAAGACATGCTAAAAAGTTTAGTTTAAAAATATGCAAGAGTCTCTACAAGTTTCTTGTATAGATGTTGGGTGGACATAATAAAAGATAACTACATTTTGGTCTGTGAGAAAGGATCTAGGTGAGCCAAAAACTAGTGTAGACTTTAACGAGATCTCAAAAGATGAAGAGTTTAGTGAATTATAGAATAGAGAGCATCCATCTAAAGTAATCAATGCTCAATCTTATACAGACAAGGATGAGCAACCCTTGGATCCCAATATACACTATTCACTCGGTATAATTGACACCACGAAAGGAATATATTCTTTAGGGGAAGTCATTACCAAAAAAATGGGTTATGAAGGTGGTGGTTTATGGCCCACAAGACAAGAAATCATTTATTTAGTAACACCGGTATACACTAGAAACCATCATGATTTATTAGGCCTTGGAGCTAGAGTTATAAGACCAAGTGTATGCAACTACAACTAGTATAGTTAATTTTTTTCCAACTTCAAATCCTTAGTGTGAGATAAATCACAACCAATACAATGAGGTTCTTTAGTTGTTTAATATTCAATTCATATAGGAGATGGTAGAGAATCTAGTGCTATTGTTGGTGATGGTACAAGTAGTAGTGACCAAAATATAGTACAATAATAAAATATTTAAAAGAGGTCGATAAAAACAAATACAATAGAGAATTTTCACTAAACAAGGTTATGAGAAGAGACAAAATATTATGACAATTCTAACTATCTCCACTCCTACCTCAAATGAATTATTTATGGTAGGAACCCCTCCTATTATTAGTGTGATTGGGAAAGGAATGACTAATCCTCAACCTTAAACAAATAGAAATTCCCCCAACACTACAACCTCCCCTTTGTCATTCAAGCATTTGATTGTGTTAGCAGTCCTAGGTTTTTATTATAGATTTGAGTTTAATAAGAAAGAAATAAAATCTAGAAGACACGAGAAGCAAGTCCTAGAGAGTATAGTTGTAACTTCAAATCCTACAAGAACCAAGGTATTTCCTACATATGACCTAGAAACAAAATCCATGGAGAATATGTTTGTTGTGCCCAAAGTTCAAAATAAACCAAATGATCAAATACATCACTGTAAGTATGAAGTACGCACCATTCAAGTGAATTTTAGTGGAATAAAAATTTGTGAAAAAATTAATGTATCAAAAAGGAACAATTATGGGGTATGTGTACATCATTAATAATGTTGGACAAAGAAAAAATAGTTTACATTATCAAATAAAAAGGTTACAAGTAGACCTAGAAAATAAGAAAGCATGGAGGAAAGCAACAAATAATATGAGCACAAATTTAGATATAGTGATAAAAAATATCTACCCCTACATTTACAACTACAAGCAATGTAAATGAACAAACAAAGGTGGAACTGAATGTACTAAAGCAAAAGTTTATTGAAAGAACAAATCATTGATAAGGAAAAAGCCAATTCAAAAGAATTACAACAAAAATATATAGAAGTCAATGCCTTAACAAATATAACAAGTCATACTAGACAAATTAAAAGAAAAAACGCAAGTATGGGAATAAAAAGTAGAGGAAGAGATAAAAATTGTGAAAAATTATAGTTTTACCTAAGGAAAGTAGAGAATGAAAAAAAACCTTTAGAAAATAGAGCATATAAATTTTTAGAAACACGTTGATTCATATAAAAGAAATTTTGGGAGGAAATTATATAGAGGATAGATAATTTGAATAAATTATTTGAATTCTTTGATGGTTTTTTTGTTAGAGTTCATCAAGCTCAATAAATGTATTCATAAAAGAAAAATGGTGATTTCATCAAATAATATAGTAAATAAAATGTTGAAATCAATCTACATAGTCAATGACAATAAACTGGCATCCAAAGGAATTATCAACTAGATTGAGGCCTCAATAAAGGCATCAAATATCCTTCAAAAGTATATGAAGATAGATGAAGCACAAAATCACACTGATACCTAGGAAATGATGCTTTGAAAAGGAATATGAAACATTTGTAGCTTCCATGTCGCTCTTAATAGTCTTCTGGTGTGCTTCCATGACATCAGATATTTCTTTAGCAGGGGCCCCAACTTGCATCTTGGTCTTATTGCGAGTTCTAGCACTAGGCCCCAAAACATTTACCTCATTAACCAACAAATCTTGCGAACCAACAACCTTATCAATCGAACCTTCCTTCACCACCTTCCTTTCCCCAATAGCATCTTTCTCACCAGGAGCTCCCTCCATTTGTTTCTTGGTCTTCTCATTGAGAATAGAAAGGCCCTTAGCCTCATACCTCATATCGGATTTAGTCCCTTCAATGAACTTGTCCAATTTCATGCTAACCCTATCCATTTGCTCTTCCAAGGTCAAAATTCTTTGTTCAAAAATCGGCTTCATCTTCAACATCTCCTCAACAACAATCTTCAAGGAATCAAACAACTCATCAACTTGAGTCTAAACAGAAGACTACAAAGAATCCCCAACTTCGCTCAAAGCACCCTGAACCCTCACATTAGTAATGTTGAGCTCATGAAAAACCCATTTGAACAATCTAAAAAGGGAAATGGTGCCCTCCTTAGACAAACCCAAAACCTTTGAAAAATTCTCCTGATCAAATTTAAACACATATCTAACCTCCACATCACCCTCCTAGGAGATATTGTTCTTATCCTGGCTCTCACAAACCTCCTTACCTTTAGCTCCAACCACCAACATTTGAATTTTACGAAGAGAGCTAACAATGTCCTCAACCATCGACCTCCTTCTATTTTGCTTATCCATATCCACATGAGGGGAATCCAGAGCATCCTGCCCACCACCAATCTTTGGAGAAGAAGCATCATGCTCCTTCTACATAGGGCTCCTAGACCTTATAGCCAACTTCTTTCTGCTACCTTCCTTCAAACCTTTCTTTCTCTTAGACCCCAAAATAGGGGCCATCAAAGACACATCTTCAATAGTATTAATCAAGTCTTTCAAGATGGTAGAGGGAATGACAGGAGAATTTTTACAAGGTTTTTCACCAGCCTCTTCCTCACTACAAGTCTCATAATCCTTTGGGTCAAGAAAAAAGTAACCTTTACCACTCTTACCCAAAGCCTAAGAATCGGGAAAATAATACTCATCCTCATCTGACTCATTCTCCTCCTCCAGAACCACTATCCTCTTTTTCCCTTTCAGACTCACCGGTTCTTCCTCCGATACAGTCTCATATTCCAAGGCCAACTTCGTTTGCTTACCTTTAGGAGCCATTGTAGGTTGCTTGGGAACCACAAAAGCCTTGGCATAATTTGTAATTAGCAGAATCAAACCAACATGTAGCACAAGACTCTTAGGATTCCTTTTATGATCCTTAAGACCATACTCTAAAGAAGCCAAAAGATAGAAAGGCAAGGAGATTTTCTTCTTATGACGAAAATAATTCAAAAGAACAAAATGATAGTCATTAATAGTAGAGAACCAACCTTCTAAGGTTATGTACCTCATCAATTCCTCAACAACATCATCCCATAGGGCTTTGATGGGACTGCACTAGTAACCACCACTCTTAGCCTACTCGAGCTCTTGTTCTTCATCCCCTTTGAAGAAAATATGCATAGAAACTTTAGATTCCTTTTTATCTCTATACCCCTTTTTTGCCCTATGTGGAAAGACCAGTAATATTTGTAATGAAATCATCATTGATATCAAATTCAATGCCACCCAATTTTAAAACCTTGTTATCCCATCTTTTGAAAAACATGGTTGTAGCCTGCGAGTCATTCCCATGGAGTCGTTCCAAGTATGGTGTAATCCCACCCTTATGCAATCTTTGCCACACCTCAGCCTTTTTTTTCAAGGTATCATAGGAGAAATGCTCTGACCTATTTCTATCACCTCCCATGATCATGACCTTAACAAAACCCAAGAGCTTGAGAACTTTATAGACAATTAAGAGAAACCTTGAGAAAGAAAACCAAGAAATACCCACAATTCATGTGACAATGACAGAGGGTCATAATTAGCCTTGAAGGCCACCCCATATGGATATTATTCAAAGTACCATAAGCCCAAGCATGATTTGAATCACCTTTACTCCAAACAATAATCAGCCATGTGAACAAGGTCATGGGAGCACAAAACATAATGAAACTGCCATCTAGCTTAGAAATTTTGGTAATCATGATTCAAACAAGCAAGTGCCTCAATGGGAAGGGGGTCATCCACATCCCACACCCTAGAGCCACTAACACCAAAGTTTGCAAAGACATCTGCAAGACCATTCCCTTCCCTAAAAATGTGAGAAATATAAAAATCATCAAAAGAATTTAAAATTTCAATGCAATCAATAATAAGGGATTTGACACTCCATGAGGGGATAGAAGAATTCTTTAGATTGTTGATAATATTTAAATAGTCTCCCTCAAGCCAAACATTTCTATAGCCTTTACAATGAGCCAACTTCAAGCCGTGATAGGTTGCAGATCAACATAACTTGTTGTGTATATATCAAAATCCATCTTTTTTTGGTGAAACAAGAACATCAATATGGAGGGAAAGGATTTTTTTTTTTAAATTACAATGTTTTACTATTTTTCAACCTTTGCAAAATGAAGAGCTTGATGTTCGGAGAAAAACCTACGTTTAGTAAAAAAATAAAACTAAATACATGATAAAATGAAAACATATCAAAACTATACTTGTTGGAAAGCTCGTTTCGAGGGCTATAATCTTGCAAAATATCTTATCAAGTTAAGCTCATCTAAAGGTCCAACCCAGGGTTTGAAACTGATTTTCTTGAGAAAATTTTGATGCAAATGCAAAAGTTATCATTTTTGACACCTTCGATCGAAGGTCATTGAGTAAACACATGTTGATCTGGTCCCTGACCTTCAATCGAAGGTACAAAAATGACATACCTCCAATCAATTTTTTTTCTTCAATCAAATGTGTGTTTTTAAAACTTGCATTCATGCCCAAAAATTTCCTCTTGCCAAAAGTGAGACACAGTTTCGTGATTTCACCCATGGTGAATGTTATATAAGGTCCCTCTATAATGACCAATGGGTCTTCCTTTTAGAAAAAAGAGACCTTGAGTTGTCAAATTATTAAACACTCACTTAGATGGTGTAGGAAGGAATTGAGATGTATGGATTTGAAGGCTACTCATGTATCTCAATGTTGATATTGAACTATTACTAAAATTGATCAATGTGATCATGTAGGTCATGCAAGACTCAAGAAAAATGACCATGAATGAATGACTCAAATCTCACATCCAAAATAATGCGAATCAAAGTGTGTCAATATAGAAGCATGATGCGATGAAGATCAAATAGGAGATTTAGAATGCATCTGGAAAACATCTAGAATAGGAGATGCAACCAACTCCATAGGAGCTAAAAAAATATATCCTTAATTATGCCATCAAGATCCTAATTATGGGATTATAAAAATAATATAAATATGTTAGCTAAGTAAGCATCCCAATGATCAAGATGACACATGTAATCTTATTGAGAAAAAATGATGAATAGTTTATAAAATAGTTTGACAAACTAATGTGATATTGAAGAATATGCTTCAATTCATCAATCTTCACCTAGAAGAAATAAATTTTATTATAGTTTCTATTCTAATAATTGTAGACATGGAAAATATACAATTCGATCCTACACACATGTTCCCGATCTTACTAACATTGTTTCTTCCTAAATCATCCCTTTTTCTAATTAATTTAATTAAATAATCCTTATTTGATTAAATTCATCACAATTCCTCTCTTATCTGATTAAGTCATTCTCTTCCATTAATTAAATAAATCAGTTTGTTTAATTAATCCTAGTCTATCTTTTAATTAAATAATTCACTTTATTTTAATTAACCTCTAATATCACATCATTTAAATTAAATAAATTAATCTTTATTTCATTTAATCTAGCACCACCTTCTTTAATTGTCAAATCACCTAATCTCTCATTTAATTGATCAAATCATGATTAAATCTAATCCTAATCACTTCAATCCTCTAGATTTTGCAACTTGCACAATAAATCAATTTATTTGATTTATTAAATCATCAATTTCCATTCAAAAGGGCATCTTTTGTGGAATATTCCTCCAATTCAAAAATCCCTCCAAAAGGGGATGGGTACTTCCAACAAGGCATTTAATGCCTCTTACATGTCCCTAGCTTTGAGCCAAGTGACATTAACTCCATTCTTCTCTCCCTCCAACTTGCCAACTTTCAAATTTCAAATTTGAATCTAGTAACATTTATTGGCACTTTGATCAAAATGTGCACAACCTTCACCATTCACATCTTGACAAGTGGCACTTGGCCATTGGATGTTGAATGATCACACATTGCTCAAATATTTCTCATTCTTCCAATTTGAAATCTATAAATGAGAGACTCTTCCTCTCATTCATCATCCACAATTTGAATGCAAAGTTATTATCTTCAATTGAGAGCAATTTTTTTCATCTTCTTGAGCATATGCCATCACCATAGCTAAGTTATTGCAGATTTTAGCAAGGATTCACATTTTTCTTCACCATCAAGTGGATCAACCATCATCAAGCTTACAAAGGAGTTGGGAAAGGGCCAATTTCTACACACAATTGGCACCAATTCCCCCATGGGATCAAGAGTTTGCATCTTAGAATAGGATTTCATTGCTTTCACTGTTCATTTCTTTATTTTCTTTCCTATTTGAGCATTGCAAATGGATTTCATGGGGAATCCTTGTTCTTACTTGCATATTGATCTAATTATGTGTTTGTTTGCCATGTTTGTGCAGGTATAGGATTGGGGTTCACAATAATATTTAAATTTGATTGTTAGAAATATAAAATAGATGCATTCAACCAAAACCTTCTTAAGAGAGAAATAAGTTATAAAACTATAAATTAATAACATGAATACAAACTAGAGATTCTAAGAGATGTGCAAATGTCAAGATAACAAGATTGCATTAAGAAATCACAAAGACAAGTTGAATAAAAGAATGAAAATACAAGCTAGGTAGTGAGTTTTTGTAGACTCGAGGAGAGGGTGGAGTTGGCAAGTCCAAACAATACACAATGACCACCAAGTAGTCTAAAAATATTAAATGTAACTCCCTTGTAGGATGATGACACCTTAACAACCCACCCACTTAATTAAGATTGTTTTATTAAGCTAGGAAATATTCGTATTAGTGCATGAAAAGCTTAGATAATAGGAAAATAAAAACCTACACTAACATTAACCCTACATTATTTGGAAGGCTTCAAAGGATAATCCTACTAAAGAGGGATAACTAGGCTACATGACAACATTCATCCATATTGGACACAAGGATTTTTTGAAGATGCGATGACCTCTATAGAGATAATAAAAGGATAATTATTTTGTAGGATATAGAAACATAGAAGAGGAGTAAGAGATATGTTGAATCCCCCAAGATTGGAACGTTATATCAATTCATGATTACAAAAATTCCCATGTGTGAGCCCCCATGACAAGTACATGATGATACTTTATAATTGAGTTTATTTTGTAATAACAACCCCTAAAATAGCTCAATTAAGACACCCTTAACAAGTTGCAATGGTTGTTATTTTATAAGTTAGTGTGATTATAAAGTTGAATCTATATTTTAGAGTTTTACATCTAATTTGGACGAAAAATATGACTGTACATTCAAATAGTAAAATAAGAACAAATAGCCAAAATTGATATATAGTGACTGAAAAACCCTCCACTTCAAAAAATGAGATTCAAATTTGAGTTTTGCGCAAGCTATTTAGTAGTTAAAAATAAAATTTTATAGCAATCAACATGAAGTATCTGAAGTTGTGGTCCATTTTTTTTAAAAATCATCAAACAATACCTTCATGTGGTTGAGATATTTCCTAGACTAAAGTTAGCTTCAAATTTTAAAAAATCATTGGGATTTGGTCCTTGCAGGTTGATAAGCAAGTGGTGCTAGGGTAGTGTTTCCAATAGAGGTGGTGCATTTGTAGTGCTCTAGAGATAAATGAGTTTCTTGTGTGGCTAAATGGCTAAGAAAGGGAGGAGAAATGCTTGAGTGATGCTATAATGGATGGAAAATAAAATTGGTAGGGCATGGGTGGCACATTAGTTGTTGGACTAGAGCAAAGTTACACTAAATTGTAGTGGTAGTCAAAGATTCATGAAAAGTACCCAAAAATGCCTGCCATTGGTTGTTTTGAATATGATGGAGTAAATTATAAAGAATAGTATACAAACATATAGGCCTTTGAGGTGCATGATTCATGGAAGTGAAATATTCAAAGGGGAGTGAAGCCACAATAGTGGTTTACAATTTGATGGAGGAAGGAAAACAAGAAAAAATGACCCCATGCAAAAAAAAAACGTTTTAGGGGTTCAAACGACTTGTAGGTCCAGATTTTTACGCTTCGAAGCTTGGGTTGAGGATGAAAATGGAGGAGACTTCACAAACCCAACTGGAATTAGGTATTCCTCAGAACAAGCTATCCAATGACTATAATTTTAATATGTTTGGGTTTTATTATGTATTTATTTTTTTAGTTTTATTAAACATAGGTTTTTCATCGAAAATCAAGCTCTCTATTCTGCACATGTGGAAAAATAGCATATTTTCAAAACAAAATTTTGAAAAATATGAGTGCACCAGATATTGAAGTCCTTGATCCAACAAAAAAAAAATGAATTTTGATATATACAAAAAAAGTTACGCGTTATACGGTCGTGCTATGTCTGAATTGTAATTGGTTTGACTTCGAAACTTGATTAAAGAAAAAATATTCAATAAAAAACTATCTACCTGAGTGGAAGCACTAGATATCGGAGTTACAAATCTAAATTTGAAATAATTAGAATTTTATCCTTCATGGAAAAAAAATTATGCATTATACGATGTGCGTCACTTTTTTAAAATGTTGTTTTTTGAAAAAAACTAGTTTTCATGGGAGATGGAAAAAGAAGTGCAATTTGATTCCAAAAATTTTGAAAAAATTATTTTTAGAATCTACAAACAAAATGTGACGAGACTCTAGTTTGCATCATCTTCAAATTTCTCATGGTTTAACCGCTATAGGTGCCCGAATGTGAAGATTTAGTAAAAAATAATAATTTCAATGTCCATTTTGGCCAAAAACTGTAAACCACTATTGTGGGATCACCCAGGGTCATGAGTTAAATTTCACAATCACTACCAATCAAGAGGTGAAATAACTTAGTCTAATTGAGATAGACGTGGCACCTAACTACCATCAATTTGGGATTAATAAAGTAGTAGTAACACTTCCATACTTCAAGTAAAGGGGAACACATCATTATTAGCTACCCAAGTGAAAATAATTAAATATTCTTAATATCCTAATTAAACTTATTAATAGGTGCACTATTACACCAACAATAGTTGTGAAAAACAATCCTTTCTAGGAGATTTTAGAGGTTGTGCCTTTTCAAATTGATATAAAATTGTTATTGTCCTCAAATCAATTATGGTGGAGAGATTAGAAGCAGTTTATTGATGCTTGTTTTTATAGAGACACTCCTAATAAAAGTTACAATTGTTTTCCTCATTTACAGATGTTTTGGAAGTTGAATGAGAGATGATTTCTTCAATCTCCTCTATAGCTTTGGAATAAGAGGTCTCAAACTATTTGGAAAGCTATTGTGGAGCCCAAGATTGCTCATTTACATGGTGTTTATTATACCAAGACCTTCCTATATTAACAAGATGCTAATTTACTTAGGGGTTCCAAAACCTAGATGCTCATTTTGTGGGAATTTGGAGACTATTAGGTACTTGTTTTAGTTTTCAGCTCAAACTCCAATTATGATATTTCTATCAAAATTCAACCATTTAGCTTTTCAAATCAAACACAAACTCCAATTACTTAATCTTGAATTCATGATTTCTTAAAACCTTATTTTCTTACTAATTTACATTTCAACCTATCTATATTAGTATGTAATTGTTGATGGTCAAAATAGCACAACAATATAAAATAGAATATCTCTACCCTATTTCTCCTGAAAAAGAAAGACAACATGTAGTAATCTAACTTCCAAGGTCCTGGTAGTTGGTTCTCAACTATGTTGATGTTACTCAATGGCCAATGTAACTGTAATATTCAAGGGTCCTTTACTAGTAATAAAGGACACAAACTGCATCAGATCAATTAACCTAGGTTGGGGGGTCTAAATAAACAGAAAAATATAGATCAAGGCACATATCAATAAAACATGAACAAAATTCCTTAGCATCTAGACATATATTCTCAACAATGAGTGTTTCTTAATATATCAAAACCATAACATGATGCAACCCACAAAACAATCCATACCATTGCATACATTCATAGTGCTTAATTTAACCATCACAACCATTCATCAAAATACTTCAAGATTCAAAACAAATTACTCATTCATTGCCAACAATATAGATCAAACAAACATATCATTAATTTCATTCACAGATAATCTAATGAAATAATCTTAAAAATTCGGTTTTCTTTGTTGATTTGCATCAAGGAGAAAACATTTAGGCACAAAAATTCACTGGCATACAGATTGATTATGGTTCATTAACCTCATCCAAGAAGTTCAAATCCAACATAAAAATTGTATAAAAAGTTTATCTAAATTAAACATGAACTTAAAAGTGTCTTTCTCAAAGCTATAAAATCCTATATGCTATCATCAGGTGGCTAATCCTACTTCAATCAGCCGACCTTTACAACATGGAGCTCAAAAGTACATATAGACATACAATGCATAAGTTTCTCCCAATCATAAACTCAAATCCACAAATCAAGGAATCGGAACTGAAGAAGAAACTGAACTAGCTTTAGTTCTAAAAAGTGATCTGCTGTCCAAAATCTGACACCCAAGGAAGATAGAACTAGCTGATGGGAACCTCCAATTCAGCCTATATCAAATCTTACAAAGTAGGAGGGAAAAAGGGGAAGCCTTGTGCCAAAAATAGAACATTTTTCTGTCAAATCACTCTTGTGTTGTTTTCTCAAGAAGATACTCATCATAACTGGAGAATAATTGTTGAAGAATATCCACATCGGGTCCATCTACCCAATTATCTTCAAACTTGCTTCTCTTTAACTCTGCCAAGGAAAATTCCTACATATATTTCAACTTGATCAATTCTCTCCTAGCAACTTTTACTTTGTCTTTCATATCCATGAGCTTATCCAATAACAAATCTTCTCCATTATCTTCCATTTGCATCACTTCCTGAAATCTGATGTCCCACTTCTCCTTTAATTTTTCCAAAGGCATGCCCTCCTTGACTAGAATATCCACACTAACAATAATAGCCACCACTGCCTCCAACTCATCAATCTGTTCATTTAAATCCTTACAAGCCTCTTGGACCTCATCCTTATGCTTATAGATAAAGTTAGATCTGAACCGGATTATATTAGAAGTCTTTTCAAGGAAATTTGCATTATCCTCTTCAAGGATTGATTTCTCTCGAAGAGTTGGCAATGGGATTTTGCTTATGTCCTTCAAATTCTTGACATATTCCATGTATTCTTCCTCCTTCTTTCCTAAGACTTCAGCATGATGACTCATTTCTTCTACCAATTCAAGTGCCACTTTATGAACTTCAAAACTATCCGTTAGCACTTCACCAACTTCCTGATTAACCTTATCAATCCATCTATCCAACATCCTAGACTTACTCCTCATTTGTACTAAATCATCAACCTCTCTTTTTCTTAGTAAGACTGGGATTTCCAAGGCAACAACTTGTTGGGACATGGGAGTGGAGACATCTTTTAAGAATCTATGCAACTGATCCAATTGATCTTTAAGATCATCCTTCTTTTGTTTATCCTTGATCATCCTGGACTTTTTGGAGGAAGCTACAATATCAATGAGATTCATTCATTGATTCCTTGTAGGCCTCCCCAAGTTGGTTGTGCCCAATTGGTAATCAATCACTTGCATGTCTTCCTTGTCCTTATCTACCACTAGAATTGCACATTCCACAATGATTTCTCCTGCATCTGTAAGTTTGGTAGAATGTAGAACCTTGGCCCTTTTCTTAGGTCTCTCCTTTTCTATTTCCTTCATCATTTCATCCCAATTTAATGGTTGAGGTTGAAGTATTTGTTTCTTCTCCAGGTCTAGCTTCAACCATGTAGGAGCATTTGGGGTAGTAACCACTTGTGCTAAGGAAGAGGTAGTTGTGACAAAAGATAATGGTTGTCACATGGTAACCTTGGGCTGAGAATTAACTTCTTGTAGAATTTGTTGTTCCTTCTGTGCTTCCTCTTGTGCAACCCTCTTAGCCTCTTCCTTATCCTTTTGCTCCTGCGGCCTTTTATCTTTTGATTCCTTCTTCAAACATTCTTCCTCTAACCTCTTTTCTTCAAGCAATTGGTCTCTCTACCTTTCCAAGTCTTTGATCTTATCCCATACCTCCTTTTCCTTTTGTTCATGCTTGGTAACCTCTTCAACCTCTTTTTCCTTTAATAAGCGTTCTTCTTCTTCCCTTTTCCTATAGGATCTTTCAATGATCTTAAATTTAGCCTCAAGGGCTTCCTTTTCTCTTCTTTGTCTAGCCTTTTCTTCTTCAAGATCATGAATCTTTTGCAGCATTGTCAGCTTATCATTATCCTCCTTCGTTTTGAGTTCCTACTCCACTTGTTGTTGTTGCTTAGCCAACTCATCAACTTTGGATTTGGCTTCAAATTTCTATTGTTTAAGCGGTCCATCAGTTTGCAACTTTATCTCCATCTCCTTATGTTTGGCTAATGCTTCAACTTATTCTTTTGTGTTTGATTCTCTCTTAGCCTCCTCAAACAATTTACATTGGTCTTCTTCTATTAAGACATGTTCAGTCCCTACATCCTCAGTCTCATCAAGAGGTGTCTCCACATGTGTTTCTTTATCCGAAAGAGTATCCTCAGAATCTGTTTCTATAGCATGGATTTCAACTTTGGACTCATTTCCTTTCAAGGATTCAACTTCCTTGTGAAGAATTCCTCTAGGAATTTCCTCAGTTGGTTGCTCTGTAAGAGAGGGTCGAGTAGATGGCTCACCTACAATTGATGTTGAGGCCCCAGGTCCTGTTGGGATTTCCTCTTCATGTGCTTCAAGTAGATCTTAAGCAAGAACTTCAAGTTCAAATTCTTCTATATCAAGAGGAAAGAACTCCAAGGGCTCCTTAGGAGGCATTATTCTTTTTGTCCTCTTGTACCCTTGAGTGGTACCTACACCTTTCCTCTTCTTATAATTCTGAGTCCTAGGTTCCTTGGTTCTCAACACAACCCATTGGATGCTTCTATCCAATATCGACCTTACTATCTGTTTGATATCTATGGACTCTTCTACACTCCAATCCACAGGATCCAAGTCTTTGGTGCCTATATTATGTGCATCATATTGGGGAGCCAAAGTCACCCCATCATTCGAAAATGTTTCGGGAATGTCTACCTTGACCCCATACTCCACCATGAGTGGGATAGGAAATCTTTCATAGTTTCTTTTTCTTAGGTCATAATCATCTTGAAGATCACTCCAAAAGTCCCGCAACAGATTGAAATGTTTTTCAAAAACATAAGCAAGCAAAGAATTCATCTCTTTTTTAGGATCAAAATGCTTCCTAGCAGTGTATAAGCCCAACCTTAAGTGCATTAATTCATTGCAAACTACCTTGGCTCCTACAAGGTGTGGAAAACCATATTCACCCAACTTCATGGGGAATTTGTGACAACTAGTCTTATGCTTTATACCAAATTTGGAGTTAACCCCCAAGGATTGATAAATGAACTCCATCAAGACAATCCTATTATTGCAACACCTAGGGAGTAAGTGAGGGTGACCATCAAATCCATCTAGTCTGAAATAAGTAAACCTGGGGTATTGGATGAACCAATGTCCCCACTCTACAATGAATGCCATGGCTTCCTGGCTCAATTTGTATCCTGCATCACCCGTGATCTGGTTAATAATGACATATAGAAATGCATCATTAACCCTTCTGTAATACAGTTCAAAAATTTGCAAGGTGAGCTGATCATAATGATTCCACGCCTTATTTTTTCCATAAGCTTCTCCCAAAATCCCCACTCTATTTAAACCCAGAAAGATGCCTCTTCTTGTTGCTGCATAAATCACATAAGAGGTCATGAAGAAACTCTTGGTTTCTCTGACTCTAATCATTTGGTTGTGCATGCACTTAGACACAATCATAGGCCAATCAAATTATTGCCTACCATCTAGGATAGTCTGAATGAATGGAAACATCCATTCCTTGAATTGCAAGGCATCTCTTTTTCCAAATACTCTAGATAACATCATTATGATGTCCCCAATATCCTTGTAAAATTCTACCCTTTTAGGTTGATTCGGAAGCTTAACTAAAGACTTTTTCTCAGCTCTCATCCATCTCTTGTTCAAATGAGTTTTGTTAGCCTCCTTATTGTTACTATATATTTTCAAGGCCTTCGCCTCATTGAGTTGCCTAGTATTATGTGGAGTGGGCACATTAAACATGAACTGAAACATTTGTGGATTTATCTCACTAATAATATTGCCTTGTGAGTCCACACATTGCCTGGTAGCAGGATTATAAGATCTGGTTGTTGTCATTATTAATTCAGGACATTGGATTGATAGAGGAAATAGAGCAATATGAGCCAATCCAGAGTCAATAATCCTTTGAGTCCTCCCTGTTACCTCCTCAGCAAATGTTTCCAATTACAACTCCTCACAATGGAATGGGCCCAGGTTGGTGTCAATGATATCTGCCCAATCAGAATCCACCTTACTAGTAGTGATGGTAGGACCTTGATGCTTATACTTCAAGGTATAAGGGAGTTCTTCCTGCTTAATCTTTTTAGGCTTTACTCCTGGTTTTGAAGTCTCTACAGGTTGACTCCTTTGAGAAGCCTCACCAATGCTCCTGACATCTCTTAATCCTACAATAAAACCCAATATTAGATCGATAAGAAGTATAAAAACCAGGTTAGAAATCTCACCTTTCATATACTCTCTTCATACTTAGCCAAAATTACATACTCACCAGAGGCGGGACCAAGCAGAAGAACACCCCTAGAAGGATTTAAAGCACTACCGGGGTCGGGTCTGGAATGAAATCGAAGTCCGAAAAAAATACATAGCGGAATCAAGAGCGAAGACAGAATGGTCATCAGAACCGGGACCGGAATGAAATTTGGACCCGATACATGAAGAAATTCCAAATCCCCATCCTGTTTCGCTTTCGCTTTCGACATAGTGAAAAACATTTGAAAATCCACAATTCATCAAAAGTGGGCTCGAGAACAGATCCAATATGTATTGTAAATAAAGGTTTACGAACAGAATCATTTCTGGATTCGACTCCGGATAAGATCAAACATGACATCATCATTAGAAGTTTCATAGTATAGCGAATTGCATTATGACCTTAACACGAGGTCACTTGATAAGCCAAGGAGGCTTAAAGTAATAGTACTAGCCTATCCCCCCATACAACCGAGGGGAAAGCAATGACTAGGGCACAAGTTTAAATTAACATGAACACATCAAACCCTAGTTTATGAAATCATCGACTTAAGAAATCAGGGCATCAAAACCCCGCATGAAAAATCATTGAGTCGACACATGAAAAGGACAGAAAGGTTAAATAACAGATCAAAGACCATTAAAAACCCTAGAATCCCTCTGAAAATGATACCCTAAACCCTAGGGCACGGTGGTATGGACAGAGTCAATGCAAAAAAGACAGTGATGATCAAAACAAACCAGATAAGACAAAAAAGAAAACAAAAAAAGACAAGAAAGGAAAGAAAAGCAAAAGGGGAAAACAAACAACAACAAAAAAACAAATATCCACAAGTAAAACTCACGAATCTCGTGAAGAGCAACGAAAAAAAATGCCAACAACAAAAGCGACAAAGGAGAACAAAAGTGAAAAAGAACACCTACTTCGAAACATGACTCAATAACTTGGCTCTTGATCCAAACCGCACACAAATGTTTGATCTTCTGATCAAATCGTGCTTCCTCTGCTCTATCTTGGACCCGGTTCGATATTACTTGTTAAACAATAATAATAACCAGCGGGTTAACCTTAATTAAGGTTAAAATCCAATTTCATATGTGTGAGGAGCCTGTAATTAATGCCATTAATGTGGCAGGTCAAGCACAAGATCGCGGTGGGAACATGCACTAAACTATCATGTGACTGAAGTAGAGTGGCGAACAAAAAAAGGAAGCAGGATCAGAATTGGGATCAAGATCGGTCAAGGAATTTTGTAAAGTCCCAAGTTTGATTCTGGTTCCGGTTCCGGGTTCCGACAAAGACAAAGGAACGAAGGGAACACACAAAGAGAATACAACAACACAAAAATGAGACCGAAAGCACCAACCTCGAGACAAAATGAACAAAGGAAAACGACAGAGGCGGAGACAGGAAGAAAACAAAACTTGAAACTTTGCAAAGTTTCGAATTCAATATCCATTCCGGATCTGGCCCCGCGAAAGGAAAACAACACAGACCAAAAAGGAAAAAAATGAAGAAACCAGCGGGAGCGGGATCAGAACTGAATTAGGCAATGAAACTTAAATTTGTTCCAAGTCCAGATTCATTTCCGGTTCCGGTTCCGACAAAACAACAAAAACAAAGTTTTGGAAGAAAAGAACAACTCCAAACCTTGTTGAAAAAGACCCAAGGACAAAAAACACAAAGGGGAACCCATTTTGACCAAGGAAAAATATGGGGTGGTTATGCAAGGCATAACAATAATAATATAAAATCTAAAACTAATTAAAAATAGGAACGTGGCAGTGTGGGTAAAATTCCACGACTTGTTAAAAATACACATTTTGTATATAATCAAAATTTACTTAAATAATTCAGAATTTTAAAAGGGAGAGCACTCTAATTAACGATAAAACTAATCTTGTTATTATATTAAAATGCCAAAATAACATGTTTATGCCCACATTATTTAACTCACTTTTCAGTGTATATATTGATATAAGATATGTTCCCTTTCCCACTAACCATTTAAAATATTCCTAAGGGAAATTTTTTCTTTCCCGATTTCCTATGTAAGACAAATATGCAAAATCTTTCACATTGAAAAGAAATAAAACATTTTTTTTCGTGTTAAGTTAAATAAATGTAAATAGCAATAACAATCAATTTATCTTGATTAGTTGAGTTTATATGTAATATATATTTATATTATAAAATCTATAATGAGGAAAAGGTATTTAGCTTTGGATGTGACAAGAGTCTAATTTGTTGTAACTTACTCTTTTGTAATTTAATTTTGAACTCTATTATTATATTTGAGAATATAAAGTTTGAATAGATTGATAAACGATTCACTGTTCAAGTTCAAACCTACAACTCTCATTTTGATCAATGCATACATGGTTTTGACCTTTTCCCCATAATTTTCAAGTTGATCTACAACCTTAATCTTTGTATTCTTGATCTTCAAAATCTTGTTCACCTATGCTATTTGAAAATGTTAGTATTTATAAGCACCATTAGAACTTGTTGTTAGGAGACGGGAGGGACTAGCTTCGTGCCTTTTGCCTTAATCAAATCCTTGGATCAATTCAATGACTCAAACTACTTGGATAATACACCAAGTAAAAATGTAAACACCTATTTGTGCCCTTGTAATATCAAATGTTAATGCAATGATCTAATGATTGAAGATTGATGTTATGACATGATGTGTCATTGATCTAAAATGAATTTTTTTGTCCTCTATACAACACCTTGGTGCAAATATTTGATTTTTTTGTGTCTAAGGTGACAAGTAATGGCTAAGTGGAGACAAGTCTCCTTATGTCCATGATTAAATTTGATTTTGAAAATTTGGAGGTCAAAAACTACATGTTCAATTAGAAACCATTTTTAGAATCATAATGTGGTTTTGAACCAAGACAAGAAATAATGGATATAAATGTTGGATCTAGACCATTGGGGGATAAGGACTTAGAGTAAAAAATAAAGTATAAGTTGAACACTAGATCTTGAAAAAAATATGGCATTTGTACTCTAAGCTATTACATTTAGGACAAAGGGTCAAAGTGAATCCAAAATGAATGTTGAAAAGTGCTAGGGATGCACTTTTTGCTCTCACATATTGTCCTCACTTTGATTGTATGTGGATTACTATGAATATTTGAATGCTAAATTAAACAACCACTCAACACAAAATAAAATGACAAGCACATATAAAAATGATATGGATATGGATGATAACATACAAACCTACAAGCTTGCACAAAATTCAATGAGAAAAATCTAATAATAAAATATAAAATAAGCATAAGAAAATACTTAACAATGTCAACAAATAACATGCATAAATGTAGAAAGGGACATGTAGGGTTACAAAGGGGCCATGAACAAAAAATAAATGATATAGGGTTGCAAAAGAGCCATCAACCAAAAAAGAGTGATATATGGCTACAAAGAATCCATCAACTAAAAATGGCATAGGGTTATGAAGCAAACATCAATTAAAAGAAAAAAAGTGATATAGGGTTGTGAAGTAGCCACCATAATTAAATTATAATGATGTGGAGTTGTGGAGGAGCCATCATAACCAAAAGAGAAAATATTGGTGATATTATTTTTCTCCCACCAATTGGTTGCATACAAATGATGCAAATAATTGAAAGAGAGGAAGAAGTAATATGAAATATTTGATCATGAAAAATAAATAATCATGTAAAAGTATCATAGATATCACCATGTGACAAGCATGTGATAATATAATAAGATATAATCATGAAATAAAATGTAAGTGTATAGGAGCGAATTTTCACCCCTTATGTAAATTCCCCTTTTACACGTCCTCACCTAGAAAAACCAAATCTGAAGGCAAAATTCCACACACGCCCACTGCCTTCGTTCCACTTGGCATCTGTTTTGTGCGTCAATAAAGGAATAATTGTCAGGGATTCCTGCGGCGCGTAGACATCTGCACGACACAGTTATGTCCCTGGTAGATTCCCACGGCTGGAGCTTGCAAAGGCATTACACTTCTCATTGGAAGTCAACTTGCAATGCCCCCTTCGACTGATTGACCCGAATATGGCCATTTTCTTCATTCTTCCTTCAAATTCACTCCTTCTTTCATTTCATCCTCTAAGCACTGAACTTGATCACTCTCCAATCATTTTAGCATTCACTTTAAACATTCAAGCAACACTTTGCACTCCATAGCAACAGCACCAACACTTCGCCAACTCTGTAGAGTAAGTGTGGAACCAACACCATTGCAACAGAGGCTTGAGTCCTCTCATTTTCTCCCCTATTAGCCTTGAGTGCTCTTGGTGGAGGTGGTACGCTTTCTAATCCTCTCCCCTATGATTTGGTGGGTAGCACCCTACTGCTTTTTGTAGTGTTTTTGTGTTCTTTATTGTATTTATCTCTTTATCATATATTTCTCCATTATCGCTATCTTGGTTGTCCATGGAGGTGGAAACACCTAAACGGGGGTCTAACTGAGGCAAACCCCTATACAACCACCCAACAATTTTCCTCTTTATTGTGTGTAGGTGGACGTGCTTCTTGGAGCTAGCTGGCAAACAAGCTTTTCTGTGAGATCATTCTTGTCACCCTAGCATTAATCTACTTGTTTTATCATATTCGTCTATACATTTCTTATTTCATAGTGTTATTTTGTTCCCCTAAAACCATTAACTAGGTCGTTAGTTTATTTTCTAGTGTTCAACATTGTCTTTTTGGTCCTTTGGTTGTATGGACTCCAATGCACCTGAGAGATGCCAGTGTGTCGCACTGTCGTCCTAGAGCCATGCTTTTTTCCTCGGGGAGAGCGCTATCTGAGACACAATGTTGAGCCCGAAAACCAACTCGCCTAGCCCCATTTCTAATCTTGGGTCTACATAGTGGTTAAAGGCCTCTATAGTCCTCATGATAATTCGCGTCCTGCATTTCCTAGCACTCCCTTAAGCTGAGGTAAGTTAGGGCAGCCTTTTGCACTTGGCCCTCCATGACCTGGGGCCTTGATGTAGTTGGTCCCCCTCTCTTACACTTTTGGTGAACCCGACGTGAACCATTTTGGTTTCATTTTGCAATACTGAAAGCTCCTTTCCTCGTATTCTAGGAGTGTTGTAGGTGTGAGTGTTGTGAGGCTTATGCCTTACAACCCAACCTGTAGCCCCTAGTACGCATAGTTGGAAGGTTCCAAAAGTATTGTGCGACGAAACCTTAATTGGGTCACTACCTTATCCTGTAACCTCTAGGAGGCTCTGTGAAAGTATCATTTAGTGAGCGTGATGGCCTCTTTCCTACATCAACCTATTCCCTTTGCGCAGCCTATGAGTAGTGGTACTGGCATAACCTTCACTTCACAAGACCTGTCAATGGGCTTTAATAGACAAACATCTCCTCTCTACATTCCTATGAGGATAAATGATTTGACATCTCAACTGAATATTATAACTGAGGAGATCATGTTAATCAACTTCTTGCATAAGGATGGATATAATGCACCTGTGAGTACCATCCGCACGCACGATGGAATTTTTGTACCTCCTATAGGTAGTATTGTCCTCTCGGTCCTCATCGGACCTAAGTCCATGAACCTTATGTTTGAAATTATCTCGAGGTCTCAACTCTTCAGAGTGAAGCTGGGTATCCCCTGGCTAGTAGCTATGAATGTAGTTCCTTCAATTGTGCATAAGTGTTTGAAATTCAATCATGAGGGTTTTGTGCATGTGATCCATGACACTAGCTATAGACCATTGGTTGCACGTGGTAGTTACTCCTTAGATTACTTTTGACCTGCACCTGTTGGTCCTCTCCCGCCTAGGAAGGACCTCATGTATCACACATATCAAAATTAAAAAAAAGGGTGTTCCAAGTCAAAAGTGAGATACCCTCCTTCGCCTTATGCTATTTCACATAGGGCTTTCCTGAAAGCTGACAGTGATTCCACCAAGGAACATAGAAGAGAAGAAGAGAATTGGTCCTGAGATCCTCCTTCCTCTTCCATTGTTAAGCTAGATGCTTCCTCTCACCCTGTTATGGTGCCATCTGCTTATGCCTCACGTTTGCGAGAGAATCCTATGGTGCCCGCTTGGCGAAGGCCTAAGCATCCCGTGTTCAAGCTTCATGTCCTACCGACGAAGCCGAGGCCCATTCGATATGGTAGGCAAAAATCCCCCCATGGGAAATCCTCCATGGCTCGGCCTCTATGGCCTCCTACCACTTCTACTCCTAAAGAAGTGAATGGGAAGAGGCCCACCGCTGAGGCGTTAGAGCCGACTCCCCCCATTATTTTTGAACCTACTCCTCTTGCTCCCATTCAAGAGTTTTTCCCTCCACTGGAAATAGTTGTGGAGGACAATCCCATGGTTGATCAGGAGCCTTCCGTTCCCTCACAACTTCTGACCTCTAGTTCAAAGAGTCACAGGAATCGCCTTGCGTGCAAACACAAGCACCGGCGAAAGGCTCTCTTGGTTGAGTAGGCTACCTCACAGAGGAAGGAAGAGGAGATGCCCGCCCCTGTATTAGGGCCTCCTACCACATCCTCCTCTCTCCTCCCATCTATTTCTATCCAAACCAACTTTATATTGCTTTCGAATTCCGCTACGAGTGCATATGTGCTTGACCCTAGAAAGGTGTAGGTGTTCATCGCTCCTTCAGTGGAGATGCCCTTGTTGAAATCCATTCTGGATGTCCCACCTTTCCTGAAGCCCATAGATATGATTAACACCTCGGTCGTATCTACTATGGTTCTTTCCTCTTCTTCCTCTGCCCTTCTTGCCTCGTCTGTGGGAAGTTCGCCTCCCCCGATGAAGATGAAGGTAGAGAGTGGTCCTTCTAGGAATGAAGGATGTAAGAAGAGCCCACCTTCTTTGAAAGGTGGCCCTATGCTAACTTGTTCTATCCTAGTAACGAAACTAGTCCCGACCGCTCCTGAGTTCGTCACTGCTCTCAAATCACTTGGTGAGTTGAGAGATGAACCTCGGGCAAAACCTTCTCCGCCCATCGAGGTGAAATATGGAACCCCTATTAAGAGCATGTTTAACTCAGTGGGTGAAGTTTTGACCCTATCAATGATCTTCACGAAGTCATTGACCTTAGACCCACAAGAGCTAAGTGAAGGAGACCTTCCAGGTCCTTCTTCCTTAGCCCTTGTTGTTGGAGGGTCGAAAGCTCCTCCCCTTATCATTCCACCACTGCAGGCTCATCCTCCTTCCCCATACGATGATCTAGAGTGGGAAGCTGACGACCTCTTGGTTGATCAGTGTTAAGGGGAGGCCTCTTCTTTATCTTTACATTAAGTGTGTGTGTTATGATGTGTTTGCCCCATAACCATGCTATGTGTTCTTGGATGACCCTCATCACCCTTGTTGGTGCTTGGATATAGGCGTGGTGTTTGTGTTGTAAACCTTCTTCTATTTGTATCATCATTCTTCCATGTTTGTGATTGACTTTAAGAAAATTTGGGACAATGCAAAGCGTTGGGAGCATTTAGACTTCCCTTCCATGTTGACCCAATTTTTTATTTTTACTTTGTCTTCTTGAGCATTCTTCACATGGCTTGATATAGTAGGGGGTTGACGATAATTCATTTATATACCATTATTATACTTATATATATATGAACAGTTATGACCCCGAAATATCAGGCTACCCCTGTGCCCTTTGTTCGTGCTCTTTTTCCTTTATCTTTCTCTCTTCTTTACTTGAGTTGTCCCTCTCATGTGTGACAAAGCCACCTCTACATCACTTTGATCTTTAGAAAACGTATTTCTTGCCAACGAATTTTTTCTCAAGAATTTTCACACACCTCTTTGTAAGAATTACATTCTCAACTTGAAACCCTAATGGAACATGTTTCCTTCATCAATGGTTTGTAAAGAAAGGACTTCACAACCTTCCTCCAAAGTGGGAACAACTTAGATCTTCCCCTCGCATGGGGGCATATTCTTCCTTTTGAATTCCTTGATGAAGTGAACATCTTTCAGAAGGATTCCTTGATGACGAATCGATTCAATAAAGAAGACACTAGCTTTCAAACAATGTGTCCCTTGAGTGGACCCCCTTTCTTCACGTCGGGTTCCAGAGGGACCCCTTTGAAATTTTTTATCTCAAATGAATTCTATGGCATCTAGCTTGGGGGCAACCTGACTAGACCTACTTCATGTCTCTGCGTCTAGCTTGGGGGCAGCCTGACTAGACCTCTCTTTTCAAACAGTGCATCCCTTGAGTGGACCCCTCTTCCTTTTGAAGGGTTCCTAAGGGACCCCTTTGAAAGTCTTCCAACTTGTTGACGATCTACATGATTGTCCGCTTACTTGCCTGTGTGGCCACTTTCTGACATTTCCTATCTATGGGTAAACATGTCTCTTTATGGGTGAACCCGTGAAGTCGCTCCTTGACTCTGTGGAGTCCGCTTTCTTGGGCCTCCTTCATGCGAGAGGTCTTGGGACACCTTCTTTGCAGGTCTGCAGGTCTGTGAGGCGCTTACCTCCCGGGTCTCCTTCAAGCAAGAGATCTTGGGAAATACCTTCCTTGCAGGTCTGCGGGCCTATAAGGCACTTACTTCTTGGGTCTCCTTCCAGCGAGAGATCTTGGGATACTCCTTCCTTGTAGTTCTACGAGCCTATAAGGCACTTACTTCTTGGGTCTCCTTCTAGTGAGAGATCTTTGGATACACCTTCCTTACTGATCTACGGGCTTGTAAGGCACTTTCTTTCTTCAGCTTCATAGTTTTGTGAAGCTATGAATTCCTTTTCCTGTCCTACACTCTTTGGTTCACCAGATCGTAGTCTGCTTCCTCGATTGTTCAGTTATACATTTATAACTCTACTACTTCTTTGATCTACTTTACCAAAGCACTCATCAATAATCATGCTCGCTAAAGTGGGGACAAAATGTATAGGAGCGAATTTGCACCCCTTATGCAAATTCCCCTTTGACACATCCTCACCTTAGAAAAACCAAATCCAAAGAGGAAATTCCACATAAGCTAGGTTCCTTCGTTCCACTTGGTGTTTATTTTGTGTGTTGGAAGAGGAATAACTATCAAGGACGCCCATGTAGTGCATAGACGTCCACGTGACGTGCTTACATCCCTGACAGATTCCCACAGATGGAGCCTGTAGAGGTGTTACACTTATCATTGGAAGTCGACTTGTAATGCCCCCTTCGAGTGACCAACCTGAATATGGTCATTTTCTTCATTTCTCCTTCAAATTCACTCCTTTCATTTCATCCTCTAAGCACTAAACTTGATCACTCTCCAAGCATTCAACATTCAATTTAAGCATTCAAACAACACTTTGCACTCCATAGCAGTAGCACCAACACCATTGCAACAGAGGCTTGAGTCCTCTCATTTTCTCCCCCATTAGCCTTGAGTGCTCTTGGTGGAGGTGGTAAGATTTCTACTCCTCTCCCCAATGATTTGGTGGGTAGCACTCTACTGCTTTTTATAGTGTTTTTGTGTTCTTTATTTCATTTCTCTCTTTATCATATGTTTCTCCATTATCACTATCTTGGTTGTATGTGGAAGTGGAAACACCTAAACAGGGGTTTGACTGAGGTAGAACCCTGTACAACCACCCAAAAAAATTCTTCTTTACTGTGTGTAGGTGGATGTGCTTCTTGGAGCTAGATGGTGAACAAGCTTTTATGTGAGATCATTCTTGCCACCCTAGCATTAATCTACTTGTTTTATCATATTCATCTATACATTTCTTATATCATAGTGTTATTTTGTTTCGCTAAAACCATTAGCTAGGTTGTTAGTCCATTTTCCAGTGTTCAACCTTGTCTTTTTGGTCCTCTAGTTGTACAGACGCCAGCACACCTGAGAGACGCTAGCGCGCCGCACTGTCGTCCCGAAGCCACACTTTTGTCCTCGGGCAGAGAGTTATTTGACATGCAATGTTGAGCCTGAAAACCAACTCGCCTAGCCCCATTTCTAATCTTTGGTCTGCATAGTGGTCAAAGGACTCTATAGTCCTCATCATTCTCATCTCGCATTTCCTAACACTCCCTTAAGCTTCAAGTTAATTTAGGGAAACCTTCTGTTGTTGAACCTTCATGACCTAGGGCCTTGATGTAGTTGGTCCCCCTGTCTTATAGTAAGAGGGAGTGATAAGATGCCCCCCAATGTTTCCCCCAGTGGTTATGAATAATAGCCCAATTTTTAGATAAGAACATGCAATCATAGATCATCTAAGCTAAAAACATAATATCTAAGTGATAGTCATCAAAGGAAATAAGACCAATAAAATAGGGACAATTCCCTCCATGTGGGGAAAACATAACATGTAACATAGACAAAAGCAATATGTGTGAGACACAAAAATAGATCAAAGGTAAAGAAGTGCAATGAGAATGTAAACACCATACAACAAAGTACAAGTTCAACATTGAAATAATAAAATACATGTGAAAGAGGAGCACAATAAATATAGATTGATAAAAGGCTAGAGTTAATACACAAAGAAAAATATATACTTTGGTACTTTTGGTCAACATGATGAGAATGGTTGCTAAGAACTCCATATGTTGCATCATCCTAAATCCATAGGAGAAACACAATAATACGTGAAATTAACCACATAAAACATGTTCATATTTTTCATGGTCAATTGTGTCAACATGCACCACTAAATATTTATTTGCATCATTCACAACCTAACTAAGAAAATCAAAACAATATAAACATCAAAGCAAAGCAATAAAATAGAACCAAATTGTAAGGTCTTAGCCAATGATCTTGGAAGAATATTCCACAAGAATATCATCCTTATACCAATCATGAATATCTATGTCATGTGTCAAATCAGTAGATCATATAATAGGTTCTTCTCATCATTATAAAGTAGTACTCTTAACAACAAATATACTAGAAAGAGGCACTACTTTTGAATTTTATTTTCATAATCATTATTTATTTTTCTTTGAAGGCACGCCTAATTATAAATTTTGAATTTGTTTATTCCTTGTATCTCTTTGGTTCTTAAGTAGTTTGAGTACCCTTGACATATATCTATATACATAATACCTTTATTTTTTTCACGTTTCCTTATCATATGTTTAATTTGTTGCTCATAAGGTTCTCCCATAGGTGAGAAAATATCAAAGGCCTTATGCTTTTGAATTTTAGGTTGCACCACTTGTAGTTATTTTGGTATTTTAGGTTGTTCCTCTTTATAATATGAAGGCATGTAAACTAATTCAAATTTTATCCTTATAGGCTCTTGTCATCTTATAAATTATGTCCTTTTCTTCAATATCTACCACTATTCTTTATTATGATTTTTTTTATAAATCATGAACATCGTCATTACACTCATATGGTGGATCCTTAGGTATTTATATGAACATATCCATAATAAAATGATTTTATTTTGAGAAAGGTGCATATGGATCTTTAGCAATTGTGACCAATTCAACATTATTAATACATTTTATGCATTTATGTAACATCAAATAAACTAATCAACATTGTTCAATCCATGGATGACCAATTAATATATAAAATTCATCTGAATAAGGAATACTATGACATAAAGTAGGAATTTCCTTTGGACTAGATGATAAAGGAAGAATAATAATTCACATAGTCTCAACCAATATATCATTAGTCATATTACTTGTGAAACCCCTAAATGTGCATATGCTTGTTATTAAAAATGATAATTAAACAAAAATTCTTCCATGCATATATTAAATTAGTAAACACATCTTTAATCGGATTTTTATCTAAATTATCTAACATAGAAAGGACCATAATAATTATTTAGTGGGATCTCATCATGGAAAAAGTACTAACATCTATAGAAGGAGATGTAGTAGTATTAAGCATTCACATAGATTAATTTTTAAATTCATATAAATTAATGTGTAAGTGTCACTCATGTTCCTCAAACAAATCCACATTGTGAGTGATTATGAGTAAGAAACATAAATTTATATAAATCTATATTTTTTTTATTATGTGGAGCAACTAAATGATTTCCCCCATCATAACACCTCCAACATGTATCACATTACAATCAATCATATTCTAAATTTTATTCCTTAATTCCATACAACACAAAGTATCATGACAATTAACCCTTTGCTAATTATAACTACTTTCTCATCATAATATTTACCTATACAACCTTAAATGTATCCAAAGGTCTAATAGGAGGAGGTTAATCAGATATCCACTAAGTAAACTTTGAAGCACATTATTTAAGAGGTTCATAAAGTTTTATATTTTTATAAAAAAATTGAGACTTAAGAGTAATAACGTTAGAAGTAGTAGCAACTTGATTATCATTTGATATTTTCTCTTAATTTTCAATACCCTTCTGTAAAATATTTTTATTGTTAATACCTAGAAGAGTAGGATGATGTAGAGAGATAATGAGAAGATATAGATTTAAATGCACAAGCCTATAGTAACTTTAACTCAACATTTCTCATATTAGCACATAAATCAATGAAAGAAGCATAAATATTAAACTACAAGGTTTGATAATGCATCTTCACATAGGATTGAATTCTAATAGCATAGTCACTTATCCACTCATTGGATCCTTATTTATAATAAAACAATTTGAAATAATAATGTTCAACCCACAATAAAACTAAATTCATTCACAAAGGCATTGACTAAATATTAAAATGAATGTATAAACCCATAAGGAAGTGAATAGGACCATCTAATTGTATATAATTTTTAAAATTTTGAAATACCTTAGCCAATAAATTATCATCACACATAAAATATAAACATGTAACATCAAAATACCTCAAGTTTCCCATAGGATATCCTCTACCATTACATATTTGAAATATTCAAGCCATCAATTTAAATAGAAATAGATTAATATAAAATCTCAAGAGAAAGGATTATGCTTAATCTCACTAATTATGTCATTTTAATTCCCCATAAGGAATCCATTCTACTTTTCATTTAGTTAAAAAAATGGAGAGTGTGAAGGGTAGAGAAAGGAACATTAGGCTAAAGGAACATTAGGCTCAAGATGAGGGGTGAAAGTAACAACATAAGAAATTATAGGTGAACTATAAATAGGTTGGGGTAGAAACAACATGACAAGTAGGTGTAACCTAAGACGTAGGTGTTCTATGTGAAGTGGGAAAAAATAGAAGGTTTAGTATTAGGGTTTTTCTTACATAAGAAAATATGGCATATCAAAAGTAAGAGAAAAAGATATAGGATGAGCACTAAAAGAATCTTAGGAGGGAGGGAGCACATTCCACTCAAAGGAATTAATGATCTTATCCATTCACTTATACCATAAGTAATTCTAATCCACATGGTTTTTTAATCAATAAAGTGAAGGGAATTAATGAAAGTAGAAGGATCATCAACACTAGCCAAATTTTCAAGATCTAAAGAAAGAATTTATGCAATCAAAACTATATCTTGTATATCAATTTTCTAAAAATGGGAATTATGATCAAATGATTATTCATCATTAAATTAATTATAGTATCTTTTCATTGGTCCTTAAAGTCGTGTTAGGGTTTAATATAGGAATTATTAATGGGTTTTGAGGAGGAGTATGAGACTTTGGAATATACAGACAAAATACGAAACCATAGATGATAGTAATGGTAAAAATAAGGTTTAGATTTGATTTAAAAAATAAAAAATAAAATTAGAAGTTCAAACCTTATAGGGTGTAAGATCAAATGGGTTCACCAATCAAAATAAATAAATAAATTATTTTCTTATTTAGCTAGGGAAAATAAATGTGAATGATAATAAAGATTAAGTTAGCCTAACTTAATGAACTTAGTCTTGAAAAATGTAGATTTATGCTATGAAATTGATATAAAGAGGATAATAGTACTTAGTTTTAGATGTGACAAGAGTATATTCTCTAGTAATTTCCACTCTATTGTTAATTTTGATCTCTACTATTAGACATAAGATTATGAAGCTCCAATAGACTGATAAATGTCATGTTTTATATTTAGGTTCAAGCCTATACTTGTGATTCATCTTTGTTCCCATATTTTCATCCATTTTCTTGTAGTGTTGACCCTAATATATTTCCTTGATCTTTTTACTCTTGAGTTTTGATTGAGATTTCAACATCTTTATTTAGCTAACCCAAAGAGTATGGTTTTAGGTGTTTCCTTGTTTTAAAACCAAGCTATTCAACTAGATATGAAATTATTATTTCTTGAGAATAAGTATCAAATAGTAAATCTACCTTTTATCCTTTGAGCTATACCTTGAAATTAAATATTTTTGCAACCTTGTCCTCACATTGAGCATGATTTATAACCACACTTGATCCTTTCCATTAGTACAAGAAAAATTATCATTCGATATATAACATGCAAATTATTTCCTTGATCTTACTGCTATAAGAATCATCTGTGTTCTTCTTAAATAGGTGTATCTCTAGGTGTAGTTTCCAATATTCCTAATCATTATCACCTTTATTGTAACAATATTTAGAATGAAAGGTCATTGTTTGAGAGAGATAGTAACAAGGAAAGGAGGTGATTCAATGTTATTATCTTAGGTATTAATATTACTTATGTATTCATCATAATTAACTTTTTTGTAAGTTTGTAGAGTCTTCAAAAATTGACTTGTAATGACATATTTTCTAAACAAGACCTTACAAAAATAAAGCTTAAAGGGGGATTCTAAGTTAGTTAGCCCCATTGTGGTTTTCGAACAATGATCCACTTTATAAATATATTGGAAAATAATAAATTATTAAATAAAAAAATTCTCAATCACTATATATTCATTAAACATGCAAGTTCAAGAACAAGGGTTTATAGAAACACTACAAAGAAAGTGGGGGTGAGAGAAGGGTTTTGGACCAAAATGGTTTTTTGGATCTTAAAGGTGACTAGTGTGGGAGGTATAAACCTTAATATAAAGTACTAATATAGGTTTAGTATTATTAGGGATAATACCTTCAAAAGGTGGTAAAAGAATGATTTCACTCATAAAAGGTGGATGAAAAGTATATGTAAATGGAAAAATGACACTATGGTGATGAAAGATGCATGCTAGAGGAGGGTTTGGAGGACTATAATTCTAAAAATAAGGCGGTGATTAATTATTTAAATGGAAACACTTAGAAATGGATCAACACTATGGGAAACGCATGCAAAGAGGCAATGGGGAAAGAAGGAGATGGGAAAATGACACAAAATGATTAGGTAAATGGATGGTGAAGGATAAAAAAGGTTGTGGGGTGAGATAGGAGGGATCTATATAATTATTTTAGAAAAAAAAACACTTTCATTATCATAAAATACCACAAAAATTCTCACCTAGCTTGAAACCATGGAAATTAACTACCTAGCTTTAGTAAATTAGTTGCAACAATGTCTAGGAGAAAGATAAAAGTTATTAGATATCTTAGGATTGAAAATAAATTTGTATAGGAATTTTAAAATAATCTTGTTGTGTCATGAATGAGAAAAATAAGCAAAACCTTGATGACCAATGCAAAAGTAAGGTGGTTATCTTTTATAAAAATGCTTTAGGATTTTGAGGATGGGAACTCTGTAAGTGGAAATACCTAGCAGTTAACTATCTTGCATCCATATATTTTTGCAAAGGGGATAAAAATACATGTATAACCTATTGAGTGGTGAGTTTTGGGCGATGTTAATGAATGCAAATTATGCTCAATTTTCTAGAGGACCTTAGGCTTAAAAGAGGCCCTCTATGGGTAGGTACATACACATTTATTATTTTCTCATTTAGAAATATTTTAGAAAGGGGAAAGGTAGGTTTTACAAATAGGATGTGCTAGGATCAACAACTTAAGGCTTAAAAAACAAAGGGAAATTAAATGATGTTTATGGTATAATGTAGAAAATAAATAAATGAAAATTGACACATAAGGAGGATAATTAAGGGTATTGAGTAACATTAGAAATGGGACAAACTTGGATAAGGATGACATGGGCTAGGAAAAAAGGATCAAACCATGGCACAAGATACACACATGATGTAAGTACTAAAATGGACACAAAATTTTAATAAGGCTATGCAAATTTTATTATTACACCTATGCAAAAAATGACATCAACTAGCATTTATAACCATCAAGAATTTAAGTATAGGAAAACATTTTTCTTCTATTGAGGGGGCATAAGAAAAAAACACATAAGTTCATAAACTCAAAATAAAAGTCACTCCTCAATATGATTCATGATAAATAAACACCAAACAATACACTTCTATTTCTAAAATATTATCAATTACTCAACTATTTGTTATAAAATCCAAAAGAGAACAAAAATATATATATCAAAGATATTTACTTTGGGGCTAGAACCATATTTATGAAGCCATAGGAATCCTTATAAAATTGTAACCAAAGGATCTTAAGAGAATTTTTAAAGAATAAAGAATGAGAAAAAGATAAAAGATAAATGTCAAAATACTTGAACCACCTCAAGATTATCTTTGATTGATATAAAATCAATGACTAAGATAAGGAACACATGGGTAGTTAGGAACTTTATCACAACCATTTAAATCCATGATGGCCTTTATTAGGTGCATGTTTCATCTATAAACACTAAGTGAAGAGAGCCCATGGAATCTAGCAAAGAAAGGGTCACATTCATCTACATAATAATTTTTATGGTGACCTCAATAAATAGTCATTAAAGTGATGGAGACATGCACTGAACATGAAGTGAAAAGAGCCAGCTAAAACTATATCATTTGATGAGTATTAAATAATCTTAGAGGGGTGAAGAACCATTATAATTTCACTATGATGAGAGGTAGCTTGCAACATAAATATATTCAAAATAGGTTCAACCTTATTTTAAAAAGGAGAGATTGAGAATATATCATCTTTAACATCAATTATTTGCATAATTGGAAGGATGGTAGCATGGTAGGAACCCCAAAATTTGTTGAAAATGAGGAATGAAAATTAGAGAGGGGATCATCATGAATTTTGACATATAATGAGAGGAGGTGATGTGGATAATTCTACACCATTGGATGCTACTAAATATTAATGATAGGTACATCCCAAAAGATGTTGAAATGGTGAAGGTTTCTTTAAAACCCTTGAAAAGAGAAGAGATGAGAGGAGAAGGAGCTACTATGATTATAGTGCTTCAAATAAAGTTTTCCAAATCATTTGATGAATAATGGAAAATATTTGGAAGAACTTTATTTTAAGTCACCAAAAGGACATGAACAATTTTGAGACCAATCAAAATAGAGAGATATGAGACCCACATGAGCAGAATGCTCACAAGAAAAATAATTTTTAGACTCATTAGGTTTAACACTAAAACATTTCTAGAAAAAATCATGAACAAAGACCATGAGAAATAATTAGGCACTAAAATCCAAAGGAAAGTCTTCATTAACATCATGAGCCTACAACACAAAATTAGGTAACATGTGTAAGAAAGATAAGGTAGAAAAATAACTTCCTACACTAATCTTGAGAGGAGAATAATGCAAAAAATTTACAGATATTTAACAATTACAAAAAATTAAACAAAATAACCATAAATATCATGCATACCATAACATAGTGATTTATGTGGGGAAACATTTTCGAGAGAAAAATCCCACACTCCAAAATCCACCCAATATATTATTCATAAATCATGAAGAATTACAATATACTTGTAGAGCAAACTTCTCATAAGAGTATCACCAACCAAAGATCCAAAGGCAACACGACCACTATCAAACTCTCAGAATACATCATGATATACAATTGTAATACAATTCCCTCATAAAATAGGGTTGCCTTCTAGGGAAAGTCAAGCTAATAAAATATCGGCCATTAGATCTAAGACCTAATGATGAACAGTCCAGATTTATGATAATAAAATATAAATAAAATTTTCCTTTCGGGGGTGTTGCCCCCAGACCCCCAGCTAGGGGGATGATCCCCCTGAACCCCTCATAGGGGGGAAACCCCCCCGTACCCCCTATCGCCGATGTATCAATACTACCTTATGTATCAACAATACTTTGTGTAATTGCAAGGTTGAGACACATTATCCCAACATGAATCACTAGAATGATCCAATATTTGAAAAGGGGGAACTTGATAATAACACCTAGATCCATTATCAAATAAGGCACCCTTCAATTTTATATCTTGATATTTCACCATAATATATAAAAAAATCTCATTAATAATAAATCAATTGGAATATTTTCTCAACAAAATATAATATCATTTTTGTGTTTATATAGCATACATTGTAACATAGAACCAACAATTTGTGGTAGAATAATAGAATGAACTTGTATATTTTCTTTTTTTTATGCAATATCCTTATGTATATGATGTACATAATATATCATAAATAGTCATCTCATCCCATGTATAATGAATTTGATCAATAATATCATATTTCATGTGTCATGATTGTAATATTAGGTAAATGAGAACGATTAGTATTATTGGGTGAAAAAACTAGTTGATTAGACATAGCTTTTTGACCTCCACCCATCCTCTAATAAGTGTTCCCAATTACATGAAAATTTTGTGAAGTATGGGCCTTAAGGAATATGTGTTTGAGAATGAGTGAAGGTAACTTAGGAGATTGTAAAACTAAAATATCTCATTAATGAGAAGAAAAGTAAACTATTTGAATAATATGCCAAAAGAGTGGACACACATCTAAGGATTTAACACATGAGATGGCTTAGATAAGTCCATAATATCCTTAATCACACCAGGTATAGAAAAAATTATAATGAAAAATATATGTTAATGCCATAAACAAAAAATAGAAGATGTAATGCCTCGCCATGAAACCCTAGAGGACAACACGCTAAAATACCAAGATAATGGTACAATTTTTTTTTTAAAGTGCAACATATTAAGAATTGTAGATTTCACAATTACTTGCATTCTAAACCAAGGTCCTCTAAGGTTCCATCACTACACTACTAGAATATCATAAGAAAAACTAGCAACAAAAGTAAATCATTACATTAAATAAATTCCATCATTAATATGGGTTTCATTAATCCATCACATTTAATTGAACAATCAATATGAAATAACCATTTCATGTCAACAATATAACATCAAAGGTCCTTAAATTAACATCAATATGAAAGGGACAACACCCTTTTTTTGCTTCTTTTAATATCAAAAACAACATCAAAGGTCCTTAAATTAACATTAACATCTATTACATTGTCCATTACATAATAGAGTTCAACATTTATTTACATCATTACTTCGTTACATCTTGAACAAAATTGTCTCCTCGTATACATGTGAGGAGAGGACATTAGAAGTATAATACATGATACAATAGATTTATGGAAAAATACAAGCACATGAAATATAATCCACAAGAACCAGAACAAGTGCAGAAGTCTTCATATCCAGGAATAGTCACCATGATCACGAACAAAGTGAGGGAACCCAATGGAGTGCATAGCACGTTCCACCTGACCATGTGGAACCCTAAGGTCCACCCCCATGCTAGGAGATGACAATAAGGACCCACTACACCAACAATCAAGCAGACATAAGCTAACATGACTCCAACATACAAAAGTAACAAACACAACATAAAGAAACAACCGTTTCCAGAGGTACAAGAACAATAAGGGGAAAAAAATAAGGCATACAAGGTTGCTATAGGGTGGAGTTTCATCACATATTTGCTATGGGTTACCCTAGCATAACCTTCCTAGGCTACTAGACCCCATCCTGGGTTACCCTGGCCACCTCTACTAGCCGTCAGACCCCCATGCAAACTCATGCAGGATCAATATACCTTCCAATCGGACTAGGCATTTGATCTTGCCATTTCGGGCCTTCCCACTCATCTCAAGCCTAAAAAAGCACTTGAGCCATGAGTGAGGCATTATCTTGATTAATGTGAACTATCCAACCCCCTAATTTTTTTTAGGTTATCACTAATTAAGAAACTCTCAATGAGTTACCCTGGACCTGCCACTTTGTGTGTTGAACCCCCATTGAGATCCACTCCCCCTACTAACAACTAGAAGACCCAAAAATATCCAACCGGTTAAGGCCATTTGCTCAAAATCACAAAACACATGCGCACACACACAAAGCGAGGCTTGAACCCTCTTGCTCACAAAGTTTCCACAGTTAACAAATTCCACAGTGCAAGGCTAGAACCCACATAATCATAAATCAAGTATAAGAACAACAGTTCACAAAGTATGCAATGAGAAAACCAACAATAAGTAAACCCTTTCCCCAACCTCTGGAAGCCTCACAATAACCATTTGACACCAGAAAGCTCACTCCATTAAACAATAACCAAAATCAACTCAATATCAAAATCAACCACATTAATCAATAGTAAAAATCAACCAACAGGGCATACAGGGAAGACCTCAATTTTCTCCTCACATGATACCCAACCACTAATTACCTAACAAACTTACAATTTGGCTAATAAATCAACTAATTCACAACTCAATGAATCAACATGAACAAACAATCAAATCAACCACAATTAATTCAAATCCACTTAAATTCCAAATCGCACACATAATGAATTTACAATGCATCATTCAACTTTCTAATCATTCACCTTAAATTAAAGAGAACCTATTTCCATATAAGCTAATCTTCATTTATTTTAACTATAAATGCATCTATTGCCCTATCTAAAGCTTTCTTTTATTGCATTTACTCGGCTAACATGTTCAATTATAAACAAGGGCAACAATATAATTTTACGATAAACACATTACACATATGTATACACACACACACACACATATATACATATAGTAGTATATATATATATATATATATATATATATATATACACATATACATATATAGATTGGTACATTTAAACATATAACTATTTCAATATATATATATATATATATACATTTATATACATATATATATTTATATTAAATAAGTAGAATTCTATTTTCAAAATAACAGTTTATACTATGCCACTTTATTTATACATATATATTCATACATCTACAAAGGTACATATACATATAACATACATTCAAAGCAACATATAAACACAACGATGAAACGAAGGCTAATATAACAAACATTCAAAGGCATCATATAAAGGCAACGATAAAATGAAGGCTAACACACTAGCTATCAACAACACATAAACGACACAGACCATAACCACCACTTTACATATATTTGAATTAAGCACATAAGTCTCATCTCCATATCACACCATGCAAGATTAAGACATCGAATAACATGCAATTGAAAGAACCAAAATAGGTGGCCAAGCAAATTTCATATATGAAAATTGCTATAAAATCAACTATCATTATAAATTGGCTATCATAATTGAATATTGAATGCCAACAAAAAGGTGCACTGAAAAGTATCGAATTAGGGAAAATGCATTACACAACATCCAACAGGAATAGCGAACCAAACCTAGACTTGAATCTTCAGAAACCAAACATAAATCGAAACCATCAATTCATAAGTATGAAATAAGAAATAACACATGATGTTGCATCTCCAGGTAATGTATCTACATTCACTATAGACTAATATAATACATTCAAATCGAACTGTCAGGAGTTTAAACATACTTCCACCCATAAGAAACCCAAACAAATCCAAGTCGATGCAAGGAGGAAATGTTGTTTGAAGAGAGAGAGTTGGTTGGCGCATCACAAGGAGGGCTTAAAAGCTAAAGGCCATATGTTTCTCGATAGAGCACCCAAGGTCAGTCCAAGCATGCAACAACAATGTTGTGGATAAAACAATTAAAGAAAAATCCATCAACATAATCACAATTCAAATGTCAAGAACCAAGCAAGCGATATATCTCTTGATCTCACAATTGTAAGGATGATGCCACCGGTTTTCTTAGTGATGATTAAAACCCAAAAGAGATAACAGATTTCAAAATAGAATAAAATCATCGACTTCAAATTTTAGCAAGAATCTCGAAGGGAAGCCGAAGCAAGAATAGAGGATTACACCTCTCCAAAGATTGGAGAAATAATCAAGTTGAGACACTCAAATAGATTGCAGTCAAATAGAGAAGCATAAAACAATAACGAAACAACACAACAACTTTCCCAAAGAAATGGGTTTTCTTTTTAAATAGCTACAAGAAATCTACATATGCACAAATTTGATTCATAGGAAAGACTCTAAAACTCCAGACAATGAGTTTACTAACTTGCTCAACTCAGAAAATTAACAAGAAATTGTTTTGTTTTCAACAACACAATACTCCATTTCATTTACTGTAACTAAAATTGAGAATAGCACAAGAACCTGATTTCTACTGTTGCCAAAGTGATAGTTTGATGAAAATCTCAATCCCAGCCTGCTACCACAACCCCAACTTCAACACCTTATGAATTTCCCAACCCTGTAAAAAAAACCCCAATTTCAAAGCTTCCAAAACCCCCCCAAGAAAAGATTTCAAGAACCAAAGAAATGTTCATGACCAGAACCAAAATTAGTTTTTTTTCCGAAAAATAATCAAAAAGCCCCCTAACTAATTTATTTACCATTCTTTAATGCCCATTACCCCATGCACTCTTGAACTTAATTCTTTTATTTTATTTTTCCCACTATCGATAACTACCACTCTTATCTTTTAATAATTTATCATACTTTAATATTGCACACAATAACTCAAACAATTAAAATACTAATTTATTAATTTAATCCTTCATTTCAATTTTGTTTGCACAATATCATAGTTTAATATATTTATTCTTTATATTCCCTTATTAAATCATAATTTTAAATTTATTTAAATCAAATAAAGACATTATTAATGTTTATTTAATCAATACCTCCATTTTATATAAGCTTTTAGCTTTAATTATCCCAATCTTTTAATTTCAATAATCTTTTATTTTAATGCAATAATTAATCAAAGTACTAGTCAACCCAAATTAAATCAAATGCACAACATACTAAGTAGTACCAAATCACACAAGCAAAACATAGGACAATACCGTGACAAAAGAGATGAACCAAATCATGAACGAACAACATTGTCAGGGTGAAATGCAGAGGGGCACTACATCCTCCCCCCCTAGGATCTGACTTACTCCTAGAAGTCACAAGGTTAAAATAAAACATTCGAAAAATATAAGCAACATCAAATTATCAAGAGAACCAAATATAAAATAAATACCTAATCGGTTACAAGCAAAACTTCAAATGACACGGACTGACTTCAAAACTGACAAGGTATCAACTTGGATACTCATCCTCTTCGAGGATGATGGATGGGGTAGGGGATCTTATGTTATCTCTGAATCAAAATATTCCATTGGGTTTAAGGCACGTTAAGACTTGCTAATTCAGGTTGAGTCGATGCCTGGTACCTGCAATCTGTAGCAAACAAGCTATCAAACAATATGTATATATATCAAACAATCAAGCACACCGTGAGAGGAAATCGTAGCGTAGCAGGGTACTCATGAATGAGTAATTCTATACTGTCCCTCCCACCAAGACACTTCAAACAATAATCCACATCGACGAATAAAATTATCATCAAAGTTGATTCATTACATCAAAATGCTTTTCTACTACAAAACACAGTAAAATTATGCACACAAGGCACACATTTTCATTAAACGTTCATCATTATCGGACAAACATTCCACTTTATTCTTGTCACAACACTAAATCTCATCACAAATTTGACATAAAATCATAATTTTATGCCTTTTCAGAAACAAAAAACATAAGTTGTCACTTCATAAGCACAAAATTCCAAATTTAACACACATTCTTCACATACACACACAAATTCACATCACTAGAAATCACATCACAAGGCTACACAAGGGTCCATAATGCGTCCTTGGTAGGAAGGATATCAGTGCATTGTGCACTACACCGAGGGTCCTATCCTTTCCACCGGTTTTCTGCACCATTAGAAAAACACCATCTAAGAATAAATCTTGGGTTGCTAAGCAAGGATGCCCAAAAAGGGAAAACATAAACTCAAGAGTACAAACAACTAGGTCAACGCAATGGGCTCATATGTATCCAAAATGCCCAGTGTATGAACCTAGGCTCTAATACCATGTGTAACACCCCGCCACGAAACCCTAGAGGACAACACGCTAAAATACCAAGATAATGGTACTTTTTAAAAAAAGTGCAACACATTAAGAATTGCAGATTTCACAATAACTTGTATTCTAAACCAAGGCCCTCTAAGGTTCCATGACTACGCTACTAGAATCCCATAAACAAAACTAGCAATAAAAGTAAATTATTACATTAAACAAGTTCCATCATTAATATGGGTCTCATTAATCCATCACATTTAATTGAACAATCAATATGAAATAACCATTTCATGCCAGCAATATAATAACATCAAAGGTCCTTAAATTAACATTAACATCTATTACATTGTCCATTACATAATAGAGTTCAACATTTATTTACATCATTACATCGTTACATCTTGAACAACATTGTCTCCTCGTGTACATGTGAGGAGAGTACATCAGAAGTATAATACATGATACAATAGATTTATGGAAAAATACAAGCACATGAAATATAATCCACAAGAATTAGAACAAGTGTAGAAGTCTTCAAATCTAGGAATAGTCACCACGAACACGAACAAATTGAGGGAACCCAATGGAGTGCATAGCACGTTCCACCCAACCTTGTGGAACCCTAAGGTCCACCCCCTATGCTAGGAGATGACAATAAGGACCCACTAGACCAACAGTCAAGCAAACATAGGCTAACATGACTCCAACATACAAAAGTAACAAACAAAACATAAAGAAACAACCACTTCTAGAGTTATAAGAACAACAAGGGGAAAACAAACAAGGCATAAAAGGTTGTTATAGGGAGGAGTGTCATCACATAGTTGCTATGGGTTACCCTGGTGTAACCTTCCTAGGCTACCAGACCCCCATCCTGGGTTACCTTGGCCACCTCTATTGGCCGCCAGACCCCCATGCAAACTCATGTGAGATCAACACACCTTCCAGTCAGACCAGGTAGTTGATCTTGCCATTCCAGGCCTTCCCACTCATCTTGATCCTAAACATGCACTTGAGCCATGAGTGAGGTGTTATCTTGATTAATGTGAACTACCCAACCCCCTAATTTATTTTAGATTATCACTGATTAAGAATCTTTCAATGAGTTACCTTGGACTTGCCACTTTGTGCGTCGAACCCCCATTGAGAACCACTCCCCCTACTAACAATTAGAAGACCCAAAAATATCCAACCAGTCAAAGCCATTTGCACGAAATCACAAATCACATGCATGCACACACAAAGCGACACAAACCATAACTATCACTTTACATATATTCAAATTAAGCACATAAGTCTCATCTTCAGATCATACCATGCAAGATGAAGACATCAAATAATATGCAATTAAAAGAACCAAAATAGGTAGGCAAGCAAATTTCATATATTAAAATCACTATAAAATCAGTTGTCAATATAAATCAACTATCATAATTGAATATTGAATGGCAACAAAAATATGCATTAAACAGTACCAAATTAGGGAAAACACGTTATACAACATGCAATAGGAATAGCGAACCAAACCCAGACTTGAATCTTCAGAAGCCAAACATAAATCGAAACCATCAATTCATAAGTATGAAATAAGAAAAAATGTATGATGTTACATCTCCAAGAAATGTATCTACATTCACTATAGACTAATATAATACATTCAAATCGAACTATCAGGATTTTAAACATACTTCCACCCATAAGAAACCCAAACCAATCCAAGTCGATGCAAGGAGGAAACATCATTTGAAGAGAGAGAGTTGGATGGCACATGACAAGGAGGGTTTAAAAGATAAAGGCCATATGTTTCTCGATAGAGCACCCAAGGTCGGTCCAAGCATGGCACAACAATGTTGTGGATAAAATGATTAAAGAAAAATCCATCAACATAATTGTAATTCAAATGTAAAGAACCAAGCAAGCGGTATATGTCTTGATCTCAAATTGTAAGGAAGACACCACTAGTTTTCTTAGGGATGATTAAAACCCAAAAGAGATAACAAATTTCAAAATAGAATAAAATCACTGGATTCAAATTTTAGCAAGAATCTCGAAGGGAAGCCGAAGCAAGAATAGAGGATTATGCCTCTCCAAAGAATGGAGAAATAATCAAGTTGAGACACTCAAATAGATTGCAGTCGAATAGAGAAGCATAAAACAATAACGAAACAACACAACAAATTTCCCAAAGAAATGGGTTTTATTTTTAAATAGCTACAAGAAATCTATAGATGCACAAATTTGATTCACAGGAAAGACTCTAAAACTCTAGACAATGAGTTTACTAACTTGCTCAACTCAAAAAATTAACAAGATTTTTTTTTTTCAACAACACAATACTCCATTTCATTTACTGTAACTAAAATTGAGAATAGCAAAAGAACCTAATTTCTCTTATTGCCAAAGTGATATTTTGATGCAGAGCTCAATCCCAGCCTGCTACCGCAACCCCAACTTCAACACCTTCTGATTTTCCCAACCCTGTAAAAAAAACCCCAATTTCAAAGCTTCCAAAACCCCCCCAAGAAAAGATTTCAAGAACCAAAGAAATATTCATGGCCAAAACCAAAATTAGTTTTTTCCAAAAAATAATCAAAAAGCCCCCTAACTAATTTATTTACTATTCTTTAATGCCCGTTACCCCATGCACTCTTGAACTTAATTATTTTATTTTATTTTTCCCCACTACCGATAACTACCACTCTTCTTTATCTTTTAATAATTTATCATACTTTAATATTGCACACAATAACTCGAACAATTAAAATATTAATGTATTAATTTAATCCTTCATGTCAATTTTGTTTGCACAATATCATAGTTTAATAAATTTATTCTTTATATTCCCTTATTAAATCATAATTTTAAATTTATTTAAATCAAATAAAGACATTATTAATGTTTATTTAAGAAATACCTCCATTTTATATAAGATTTTATTTTTAATTATCCCAGTGTCTTTTACTTTCAATAATCTTTTATTTTAATGTAATAATTAATCAAAGTACTAATCAACCCAAATTAAATCAAATGCACAACATACCAAGCAGTACCAAATCACACAAGCGAAATGAAGGACAATACCGTGACAAAAGATATCACAATATAAAGAACCATCATGAATACCCATAAAATTAACATGAGATATGAAATTAATATAATGTCACTAAGCATATCACCATCATGTATAAAAGAAGGCAGATCACATAGATCACTATCCCTAGACTTGTCATAAGATATATCATCAAAGAGATATGAGTCTAATGGTATATAAGTAAGGCTACCATAAAATATAGAAAAAGTAACATCACAAGACTCAACAATATCAAGGATATCTAAGAAAGGTGTTCCCCCCTCATATTATAAAGCATCATACCTAGATGTGTCAATAAAAAGCATGACTACATCATCATTTGTCATACAAGAGGAATAATTATCATGAATCAAGTACATAAATTAAGTAAATTCCTAAAAAAGGGATGAAAAAGCATAAACAAAGTCCATGAAGGAGGAGAAGGTAGATAAGTAGGAAAATAACCCACTCATGGAACATGAAACATCATTAATATAAAAAACATGCAAAAGCATCAAGGGTGGGAATCAATAAAGAATGAGCACACCTTATAATCATTTGTATGTTTATAAAGACAATCCTAATAAGGTAAAAGATCATATGGAATCATATGGAAAGATGCCTCAAGCAACATGCAATGGATGAAATAAATGAGATACCAAACCCTAATCTTAGATAAAGCAAACAAGGGTGAGTAGGGATTAAAAAGATAACAAGCATGAAACCCCATACTTTAATCAAGATAATAATGAAACATAAATAATGGTGGACCCAAACTCTAATTAGATCTAAAATAAAGACATACAACTAAAACTATTAGAGCTTAAACCCTAATGTAGAAAGATATACTCTAAGGACAAAACCTTAAGGAAGCAAGAAATTTAGGTTCACTAAAATTAAATAGTGATAAATTGGCCATCTCATAAAAATCTACAATAAATAAATAATTGAAGCAACAATCAACACACTTACAACTAATTAGTTAGGAATAATAGTGTTGATAAAATAAATGCTAATAAATAAATAAATAAAATAATCAATAACTGCTTTGGGATTGTACAACATCACCATAAAGTATTATCATTTATTTTCATATTCATGGATCTAAATCCTATTCGTCAATTTGAACCCTACAATGTAAATTTGATTCAACATAATCTAAAATGTGCATTTATATGTCTTGACGTTTAAACATGTAATAAATGAGTGACAATGTTTAAGAACACCTTTGAGAGTTTGCTAAACATAAATCTTCTCATTTGATGAAATCCTTTGATTTAAATTAATGGTTTGGAACAATGATTAAAGACACACAAAACAATTATATAATATAGCTAGTGTGTTGATGCCATGCCCTCATGATGATACAATGTGTAATAAATTTTCTATCGATGTTAGATTCTAGATAGATTAAAATTTGTCATTTTTCTACAACCTAATATGCAATTCAAATATTCTCATAATTTAGTTAGGTGATAACAATTAATTGGAAAAAAAAGGATGACTATGAAACTGATCCAAGATAATGAGCAACTAGATTCCTAGATTGAGTTTGACCTTTCAAATGTGTGAAGATTGAATTAAATAAAACTTATAGATTAATTACAAAATTCTACATAAAAATATCATTTTATAAACTAATCATTACAATAGAAATAAATAAATTTTAAAAAACTAAAATAAAAGAAAAATATATAGTTTTTCATTCTTATAATTCTTTAACCTTACAATAGTTATAACCATAATAATTATAAATTTTGAAAATACATTTGAATAAATGTAAAAAATATAAACACCAGAAATACATCATACCATGTTCTCTTTTTATTTCCCATTCAAAATGAAGCTTTAAATTAGAGGTGTCATATTTCTACAATCTAGTATGCAATTCAAGTCTCATTTATTTTTAGTGTTTTTATTTTTACATTTATTCGATTATGATGTATTACCAGGGATCAAGTCTTACTGAGTGCAAGGCTCCGACATCATAAGGGATGAGGCTAGGATCGTGCCCTAGGCGAATTTGACGGCGTGGATGCCCCTCAGTCCTTGGCTCTAAGCTGAAGAGGTTTCTGGCACGTGTGGGCCCGTCTCGGGTTCCTAAAATGTCTACGTGGTGGCCTTCGCTGATTGGTAGCTCGCAGGCTTCGTGCCTCGTTGGGCTGCCTCGCAGGTCTAAACCCTCCATCAAAAAAATATTCTCATAATTTAGTTAGGTGATAACAATTATTTAAACTCTTAAATTGAGTTTGACATTTGAAATGTGTGAAGATTGAATTAGATAAAACTTAAAGATTAATTATAAACCTCTACATGGGTTGGGGCCCTAGCTCGGTTGGCTAAATCTTTCTTGTTGCAGGAGGTTGGTCACGAGGTCTAGTCTCCCCCACCCCCGTGGTACCGGATGGCGTGTCGCACCAGTGCCGCCAGTCACGTTAAAAAGTTTACCAGGCGCACTGCAGTTTATATGGGGTCGTGCTACCCGATTCTTGCAGTCTAATAAAAAAAATAAAAATTATAAACTTCTACATAAAATATCATTTTACACACTAATCATTACAATAGAAATAAATAAATCAAAATAAAACTAAAATAAAAGAAAAATATATAACTCTTATAATTCTTTAACCTTACAATAGTTATGACCATAATAATTATAAATTTAGAAAAATTCATTTGAATAAATGTAAAAATAAAAACACTAGAAATACATCATATTAGTCCTTTTTGTTTCCCAATAAAAAAGTAGAAACAAATCATGTCGTCTTTTTTATTTTTTAATAAAAACACTAGAAATACATGATACCATGTCCTTTTTATTTCCCATTCAAAATGAAGATTTAACTTAGAGGTTGTCATTTTTCTACAACCTAGTATGCAATTCAAATATTCTCATAATTTAGTTAGGTGATAACAATTAATTAGAAAAATGATTACCATGAAATTGATCCAAGATAATGAACAACTAGAATCCTAAAATGAGTCTAACATTTGAAATGTGTGAACATTGAATTAGATAAAGCTTACAGAATAATTATAAATTTCTACTTTAAAATATTATTTTACACACTAATCATTACAATAGAAATAAATAAATCAAAATAAAACTAAAAGAAAAGAAAAATATATATATTCTTATAATTCTTTTAACTTTACAATACTTATGATCGTAATAAACATAAAATTTGAAAGAAAAAAATGTGTTTGAATAAATTTAAAAACATTAGAAACAAACCATTCTATGTCCTTTTTATTTTCCAATAAAAATGCTAGAAATACATCATACCATGTCCTTTTTATTTCTCATTCAAAATAAAGCTTTAAATATATATTATATTTAAACACAAGTTGACAAATTTAAAACAAGATAATGCTCTTATTAATTATCTATTAAAATACTCATAAATTGTTTACATTTGAGAGTGTCCATACTATATAATTTTCTCCTAGTAAGTCATATTATGTCCTTTTTGTTTCTCAATAAAAACACTAGAAACAAATCATAGTGTGTCATTTTTATCTTCCAATAAAAACGTTAGAAATACGCCATGCCATGTCCTTTTTATTTCCCATTCAAAATGAAGCTTTAAATATATATTATATTTAAACACAAATTCACAAAGATAAAACAAGATAGTTTTCCTATTATTCATTTATTAAAATACTCATAAATTGTTTACATTTGAGAATGCCCATACTATATAACTTTCTCCTAGTAAAATAAAATAAAATCTATAAAGTTTTTTTGCTTTTAATTTGTCATGTCAGATGTCGAAAGGTTTTGGAATTTATAAGATAATTTAGAAACAAATAAAATATTATAAAAATATCATCAGCCCAAATTTAAATATTATTTTAAGAAAAAAATAATAATAATCTTCAAAAACCAAAATAGTGATATGAGAGAGGCGTTAAACTGTGCGTGTCGTATATGGGAAAGCGATGGCACCGGAAAGCACGTCGCGATTCTCGGCTAACTATATAAACAAAAATATTCCGACAACGACAGGTTAGTTTTCCGATTCCACGATCGATAAAATCTGATTCGGGACAAACTAGGGCGTCAATTAAGGAGTGAAAGCGACGTATTCGAGAAGCTTCTTTAAATAATGTGGGGTAGCATGATTACATATAACCTTTTATCCTTTCCACAACGTGGCCATATAAGATTAAACATTATTTTATTTGGCACTATTACTATCCATCTTTATTTTGAGATGAGATCACTAGTCTTCATGTAATAGTATAGTTTTTGAGGGTACATATATTCAATTCAGAGTTTGTTCACACCTCATTTGTGTTAAGATTGATTATTATATTTTTAAAAGTATTATATATTTTGATCGTTTTGTTTTTGGACATACTTTATTATGATATTAGGAGAATTTTTTCGTTTTTTAGAAATTCGTATAGTAGTTTCTAGAGTTTTATGATTTATGAAGTTTAAGATGTTCGATTTTTATCAATGTCTTGTCGATGTCTTTGTTTTGATAGTACTTTATGATTAGAATATTTTTTCTTTCATTCACATCGTTTCTTCTTTTGAATTGAGTAGGAAGTGATTTTATGATCGGTCATTAGATATGACAAGACTTATGAGGCATCAAAATCTATAGTTTATTTTCATACACTTTCTCTATAATGCTTATTTGTTACTTCCTTTTAGATTTGCTTGAGTTGTGTTTGCACACTCCCTTCTCCTTATTTGTTATTGTTCTTTTCAAATCATGTAGATCAATTTTAACCTTTTTGTAAGGGAATACAATCCTTCATATTTTACTGCCAAGTTCTTCTCTACTATTATTTTATAGTTTTATTTTTTATTTTTTTATTCTGTGAATTTTATTTCTATAAAGCAATAACAATTCATTTTTCTTGAAGTGTTTTATATTATTTAGAAAATTATAATCTTCCAAGGTTAAATCATGTTAACCTAGGTTAATTAGATAATTTGTTCATTCTAATAAAATAACGATAAGTTAATCTTCATTACCATAAGAGAGTTAATCTTATTGCAGTGTTTGCGAGGTCATTTGATAAGGGAAACTATCATTTCCTTTGTCTAGTCAAATTTCATACACTATACCTTCTTCAAGTGCATGAGGCCTCATGAACTCTTAGAAATTTTTTGGATAGTCTTGACCTTTTAAGTTCCAACTTTGCGGTGACAAAATTATTCAAAGATAAATAATTAGTATATGAGCAATTCATATCCTTTTTAGTGATTCACATTTGAATAATACATGCAAATCCTACTAGCTAGCACTTCATCATAATTAAGTTGTCCCAAAGCATTAACCCATTCATTAGTGAGAACATGTAATAAAATGGGGTACAATAAATAATACTATTAGAAACTCTAACTAGAGCATGATTCACTAAAATTGGAAATTTCATTATGTAATCTATTAGCCAAAAGTTGTCTATAGTCAAATAATCTATTAACATGAAGGTTTTGCATATCAAAAGCTAACATTATGGTCCATTTTTGTATCTTTTACTATGTGTTTATACTAAGGCCTAACATACTCCTCGACAAGTATCATGTAGTAACCCTCAAACTTGTCTAGATAAAAAAATCTATCTATTTATCTAGGACAAATTCTAGGTTATTCGCATTGATGTCCTTCTTAACCCTATAATGTGGCAACCATTAGACTCTATGACTAGATCTATCTTTATTATATTATGTAGCCAAGATATGCAAGTTAATAGGTACTTGTAGACATAGAAAATGTACAATTTCGTTTGGACACACTTACTAATAACATTTCCTCTTAAATCACACTCTCAGCATTTCATCGTATTTCTATCCCTTAATCTAATGAATCACTATTTATCTGATTAAGTCTATCACCTCCTCTGATTAAATTAACCTATTTAATTTAATTAACCTAACATATCTGTTTAATTAAATAAATCATTTTATTTGATTAAATTCTCTAAAGTCCTCTCATTAAATTAAATAAATTAAACCTTATTTGATTTGATCTAACATGTTTCTTCTTGATTAAATAAATCAAATTATTTATTTAATAAATCATTTCCTCTCAATTCTTGATTTAAATTAATTCATCTATTTAAGTCTAAATTGTCACATCATCTAATTCTTCATTTAATTAATCAAACCCTTGATTAAGTTAATCCTCCTCATTAAAATCTTCTAGAGAATGCAACTTGCATAATAAATCAATTACTTTGGTTTATTTAATTCTCTATTTTCCTTCACATAGCATCAAAAGGGAATATTCCCTTGTTTGAATTCAAAAATTCCAAGTAGACTTGTACATCCAACAAGGCATTCACTCCTCTTACATGTCCTTGTGCATTGAGCCAAGTGGCATTTATTTCATTCATTTTTCCCTCTCACATGTCATTTCTCAAATTTGAAATTCCACCTAATGGCATTTATCATGCACATTGACCAAAATGTGCTCATTCATCAACCATTCACATCTTGACAAGTGGCACTTGGCCATTGGATGTTGAATGATACCACATTGCTCTATTTCATTCTCTCTTCCATTTTGGAAATCTATAAATTGGAGACTCCTCTCCTCATTCAACAACACACAAATTTGAGTAAACTTACTATGCTCAAATTCACCTTCACTTCACAGATTTCAAGCAAGGTTATTCTCTTCATTTGAGAATTAATCTTACTCATACCATCATTCAGCTTGTCCAAGGATTGGGAAAGAGCTGCTTACTACACAACATGGTGGCACCGATCCACTATGAGATGGAGCTTAATTATATTTCTTATATGCTTCTGTTTAACTTATTTTCTACTCATTAGTTGCATATTTAGATATGATTAAACATTTCATAGGGATGTATAAGTCTGCTGGTTTTAACTTTCACGCTAACAACGTGAAATTGTTTAAGCCTCATCTTGCAGGTTTTAGCATCCACAATACTTATTCATTAAGTTTTAGGTTTAAAATCTTTTGGATTAAGTCCCTATTTATAGTGAATGACTTCTTCTCTTCTATATCTACAACATTTCTAGTCACAAGGTCATATTTCTTCCATTCCCATTCTACCTAAGTTAGGCTTATGAAACAACTAGGTATTATGACCTTCCCTAAATTATATTTTCATGTATAATAAAGATGAATAATCTCAAAGAATATGTTGAAGAATATTTTGAACAAATCCCATCTCGTCTTGAAAGTTATGGCATCTCTAATGTGTTCTTTAGATTTTTCATTGTAAACTATAAGTACTCCTTTCCTTAATGACCTCTTAAATTTATTGGTTGACCATGTAATTTGTGTAGTTAGTCCTCACGTGCTACTTCATTTCGATGATAGTGATGGATAGGAGATACTTAGGATTTAGGTTTTATAGTTTGAGGAAAGTCTTTGGTGTAATGAACTAAGAAAATTTATTTTATTTTAAATGAAGGCACAATAAGACTAAGCCTAGGCACACATGAGTTAAACAAATAACCCTAGATAGCTCATAATATTCAGTATAAGGAAATGGTGTAAAATAAACACAACACATAGGGATAAATTTTTACTTGGATTAATAGAGGGTTCGATCAAATTTTAGAGGTTGTAGCCATATGAGATGAGAAAGACTAGTGCCTTCTTTTCACATAATTCTTAAGTTTCAACCAATTTTATCCTTTGTAACATCTCACCCTCAAAATAATTACTCAACAATGGCTTTTCTATTATCTTGAGATTTTTACAAATCATCAAGGATTAGGGAAATCGGTATGATGAGAACTCACAAATTTATGGTTTGTAGGTAATGCATTTGTGAGAAAAGAGTACATATACATATACACAAAAATCTCATTAATGGCTCATCCATTTTTAGGACGAGCAGAGTGGAGAAGAGCAACAATTAAGCTCTTTGAAAATGGATAAAGAATGCTTATCAATCTTAAGAAAGAGAAGGATCAATAATGTATCTAATAATAAGTAGGGAAAAGTGATCAAAAATAACCACTTAGCGATGCAAAGGAGTGGTTTGCAACAATGAGGACTTGCCACATATCCAATTTTTTAAGCAAGAATAAAAGCATGTGATTTTATTTGAATTTCCATATAATTAGTGGATTTATTAAAACTAAGACACATAGAGTGTTATTAAGGAAGAGATGAGTTGGAGATGTCACAAGCTAATAAAAATCTAAACTTGGCTTTGGTAATGAACAATAGATGCAAAATGCACAACATTGCATTATGAAAAGTATACATGTGATGTAATTCAAAACTTTATAATGTGAAAAGTATTATGATGGAATAGTAAATGACCACATGTGTGAGACAAAGGTCAAGGAAAACACTCAACTTTAACTTTATTAGTTAAAAAATGGGCCCATAGAGATATAGAGTTTAAAAAAAAGGCATAGATCATTTTCCATGTTGTCATTAATTTTAGTGAGAAGCTATCTAGGATATTGATTCACAAATGTATCAAACCAATAAGAACCACTCCTCCTTTATTTAGTGGGTACTAATACCACTAGTTAGCTAAATCTATTGATCAATTTTGCAACCTTATTTTGGTATGGTGTGGATATCATCGACCACATTGGTGAAACTTATGGGCAACTCTCTCTCTATCTCTCTCTCTCTCTTCAAACACCATGTTACAAATGTGTTGTTGTTGCCAATAAATTATAGATTTGTCTTACAAATTGTGTATAAAGGGCGACCACTAACTCTTGTACCCCATTATATGTTTTACACTTAGATAATGATGTTGTTGAATTCAACTGACTATGTCCTAGTTCTTCTAGCTCTTTAAACTTGAATTTTGGATTTAATGCTACTTATTTTACTTTATCAAATTTAGAATGGTGGCTATCTAACTTAGCTAAGGTTAGACTTATGATTTTATGAGATCAAATTTATTTCAAGAGACAATTTTTTTATAAGTGAACTTGGTTGAACATGAAGTAAGGAATTATGTTGTATCAAGACTTAGTCTAATGAATTACTAATATGTTTATGTCTCATGATGAGGAAGCCACCCATGAGTGGGGCTAGGATCATCAATATTGACAAAGTGGCTTGAGAGGATTGACAATTACTTAAATGCAAGTGAATAAAAAAAATACTAACCATACTAATGGTGAACCTTAGGTGAGTAAAGATGGTAATATATATACATTTAGTATCTTGTTGGTAGCAATATTTAGTGATTAGAAATTATTCAAGGATAAATTAGGTATAATAAAGAAATGTTAAACCTAACTCTTATGATTACATTCTTATTTAAGTTGGATTCAAATTTCTATCATGAACGAAGTAGTCCACATCATCCATATGTATTAGTGTCAATTGAAATATGAATTTTAATCCTAATGAAATTAGATAACAATTATAATTATTTATGACTAAGGTGTTTTGAATATGCATATAGTGTATATATTGATGTTGTGATGGATGTGTGGGAAAATATTATCAATGGGGGGAGTGGGAGAATAATCATAACCCTGATTTGGAACACATCACTTCATGAAGTTTTATGTTGTGACCATGTGTCTTAGTGAACTAATGGTGTGGCTTAATATGTCTAAGATTCCCTTATAGTAATAAGTATAGTTTTAGTTGTTGGCCTAATTGATTTGGAAATCACATGTTTAGAATATGTAGGTATATATTAAGGGATGGAGTCCCCTTAGGTTGCAAACTTGTATTTGCAATGAAGGATTTTAAATGAAGTTAAAAAGGTCATTTTATTGGTTTGAGGGGGAAAATAGAACCCTAGGGTAATTACCTATAAGGTGGCGGGGGCTTATTGTATAGTTAATTTTTACCTTTGGACATTATTTGACCTTTCCAAAAAACCCCTCTGAAGGATGTGGCATGACTTAACATGTGGGGAGATAGAGTTTGGACTTGTCACTATCAAAGCTCCCCTACTTGGGTTGGATGAGGGATTATGTCAAGTGCACCCCTCTTCCCTATGTATCACACATGTGTGAGCACATAAGAATGATGTGACATTGGTTAGATTTATGAGTGAGGGTAAGAGAATGAGTTGAAGGCCACATGTCACTCTCATTTGGTGAGGATAAGTGACATGGAACTCCTTATTTATACCTCTTTCTTAGGATTGAGTAGATTTTTTTAGATAATTTTTATTTGATTTTTTTTAGAGGACAACTTGGGTATGAGAAGAGAAAGGAGAGTGGAGTTTTCATGCAATAAGGATTTGAGAACAAGTTGAAGATGGTTGGACATGACACTTGGTTTAATATACTCATAAAACTTTAATACACACACACACATGTGTATATGTATATACATATATACATATCTGCATACACATACACATACATAGACACATACATATATATACACATACATATATAGACATATACATATACATACATACACACATGCATATGTATATATATCTATATGTGTGTATATGTACATGTTTGTGTGTATATATATGTATGTAAATATATATATATATATATATATATATATATATATATATGCATGCATACATACATAAATATATGTGTGTGTATTAAAGTTTTGTGAGTATATTAAATCATATTTTCTTATTGATTTAGTTTTGGGCATGACACATAGACATAGACTCTTAAATGATTTTATAAAGGTTTCACACATAAACACCCAAAATTAAATTTTACATAATCTTAAAACATATCAATACAAAAAAAATGAAATTCTATTGATAAAAGACTAACACATGATACTTTAACAATTAAAATAATCTAATTTTTCTTAATACTTATACTACTCAGCCATAAATTTTGTATGATTGTTCGTATAAAAATTAAATTATTATATAATTTTATATATATCATTAACTTTGATTAATCTTCAACTACAAATTGGCATGCTTCTACTATAAATACTCTACTATTATTTATTATTCATTTCCATATCTTTGATACTATTCAAACCCTCATAAATAAGTTTTGTTTTGAAAGATCCTTTGCCCAATTATTATACCAGATAAAATCACAATATAAAGAAGTACCATCATAGTCTCAAATGTATACATCATCATTTATGATTTGATATACAAGATTGAGTTTGATGATCGAATGGACTGAGTCAAATATTATTGTCCATTCTCTAATCACCTCACTGGAAATGAACGTTGATGTAAAAGGTGGTCATACATTTCCTTAGAATGGTAATGACAATCAAGCTCTCTTAAGTTAAAAGTACTGTTCAATTAAAAAATATAATTCATAGTTTTGTCCATAATACTCTTTACATTCGTTAAAAACTATGATTCTCAATAAAAACAAAACATCTATTTGATATGGTAACAAATTCTATTGCAATGTGTCATATTAAACAGTGCAGAGAGATTCTGAAATCAAATCATGAGAAAATATCAGTTAATACAAACAAAAACATCCATTTTCCAAGGCAGAAATTGGCAATAAATGTCCATTAAAAGGCCGAGCAAGTTTCATGAAAAGACAACAAAGATAGAGAAGCAGAAATACAGTGACTCACGTAACTCATCTATCACTTTTGCATGCTTAATGTCTTCCATGCAAAAAAAACTAGATATTTCAAAGATAGTTGGAAAATATGGACTCTCTAGTCCACATCTCCTTGGAAATTGAGATATATGGGCATTCCTTGATAAAAGAGCTTTTCTTTTTCTATAATCCAAAATTTGATATTTATGTTTGAATTGGATTTTGTGGGATATTTGCTTGTTGCATTAAAAAAGATGGACAACTACCAAAGATTTGATGTCAAGTGGCACTATTGGAGGCCCCATTTAAAGTTATGGCATTGTGTGGCCCCAAAATCAATATTACATGAAATTGACTCAATATCATATTCTTCGGAGGAAAGCATAGTTTGTTTGTTTTGTTCTGTTTTTGCCTTTTTTGGGTTAGATTTGAAAAAAATTAAAAATGAATATTATACATTTAGACATACAATCAGTTCAAGATAGTAGTAGTTTATAACATGTCAATCTAATTTATTTTATAATAATGGTGGTTCATAATGTCAAAGGCTATGGGACCTTGAAAATAATTGTCCTGCATAAAGTTATGAATCGAGCAATTTAATTATCTTATGTGTTTAATCATAGGCTTCTGCTTGTGTATAGAGTTTTTATAGAAAAATGTGCATACTTTTCTATTTTTTTTCTTTTGTTTTCTATCACTTTATATGTATATTTATGTGTTTAAGGAATTCATTTAAAAGTTATTTATTTTATATTTTATATTGTTCTATATTTATGTTTATGTTTCTAATTGGTTTAAGTTTTCAAATGATTTTCGGTTGTGTATTTAGGATTGAGTATTTAAAGACATTGTTTAAAATATAAATATATATATCAATGGTTAGCAATTCATATTCACAATTTTGATTACATACAACTCATTATTCAGCTTGTGCTAGGCACAACAATTAGCATCTTGATAGTCTATCAATTTTGTTTTTCTATTGAATCAATCTTAAAGACTTAACTAAGGTACACCAAAATTTCATACTTTCATTCTTGCATGGTAGACTCCCAAATGTTCTTCTAAGTAGCACCACTTTAGATTTTCCTTATGTTGATATCACATAAGGGAACATTTTCTACAAGCACTAAATGCCAAATTCTACACAGGGTAAAATTGCCTCGTCAAGAAAAATCTAATAACGGAAGGAGCATCCCATACCCTCTTTGAAATCCCAGCCCTTGTCTTTGTCACGGGGGATGAACCACTACTATATGAAAGGGGTCTTCCTTCGATAATGGAGATAAGTAAGAGAATACATATTTTCATTGTGTGTTGTGTATTCATTCCAAAAATTTAACTCTTTGTGATATCATAACTTGTGCAAGACTCAACATTGTTTCTAACCATTTTTATTCTATATAAAGATTAATATAATACCACCTAAGATAGAATCACAACCATGTTTGTGTCCCTCCATATTTTTTTGTGAATGACCTAATTTAAATTATGTCATTCTACTTCCAATACATTCAAATTTAAGTGATTCTAAGCTATGACTAAAATATGATCCAAATAATGAATTATTGATAATAGCAAATAAATAAGTCATCATGTTCTTAAATACTGTGTTTCTAATTTTGTTATGATGTATTACAACTCTTTATTTGGTTTTTATTATATTTAACTAATTTTAGTCATTTATCAGTCCAAGGTATATTTGTGGAATGTGTTTTCTTCCCTATATTTTGCCACTTGGGGTTTTGACCTAAGTACCCTTCTTTATTTATATTTTAATTTTATTTTTTTGAGTCTACCTATTTTCCTCCTACATGACAAATACATACAACTTAATTCATAATGAAAAAAATTATTTGCAAGTCATTCATTATGATAGCTTCATTATCATTAAATATACCTTCATGATGACATCTCTCCTTACTTGTTTGGTAATGATTGTTTTTAAATCATGCTCTTCTTTTTGATCTGTTAGGTTCCTCCACTTGCTTGGTGTTCATTTTTATGATACAAATATGTCACAGATCCCTAACTAGTTGGATTGAGAATGCTTACACACACATGTGCTCTGATAAATTTATTTTACTTACATGTATATGATGCTAGCTAAAATATTTATTTGTTACTTATAGATTTCATTATATAAACTATGATATTTTTTATGCTTATTTTTTATTATATCATTATTTGAAAGGTGTGTGTAAATGGGTTTATTAGGTGTCCTAGCATGTGTTTATTTATCATTTTAGCTTTCATCTTCTAGGGTTAATTTCCTAGAACCCACAAATGGTTAGTCACATGCTTATTCATAATACATCTCTTAACTATGTCCATTCTTACTATCCTCTTGCATTACATGATGTTATATATAGTAATTTAACATATCTCATATAACTTGCAATAGTCCTTACTCTACATCCTTTGATCCATTATCTCTTGATGGATTATCCACTAAGGGGCTTGGTGATAATTTCATATTGAGATCATCTCCCTCATGTGATGTTATTGATGATATTTTCCCTATAGCATTGTTGTATAATGAATTGAACCTTTCATCATTTAGTGAATAGCCCTTAGGATATCTTATTGATCTATGTATGTTTCATTTTGGTACAATGTTTTTATCTATATATTGGATGACTCCTTTATGGAGTATTTTATGCCTTTTCATGATGTATCTTTGGATAAAATTGGTTATCATGTTGTTCCATTATCCTATGGACCAACATGAGAAAACAAAACATATAAAAATACATGAAGAAGAAGAATTTTCTATTGACAATAAAAATAGCTAAGTCATCTTGTTCTTAAATTCAAAGCTTCTAATTTCATCATACTCTATTGCAACCCTCTATTTTTTTATTATATTTAACTAATATTAATCATTTATTAGTTCAATGTATATTTATGGGACATTTTTCCTTTCCTATATTTTGCCACATAGGGTTTTTTCCCTAAGTACCCTTCTTTATTGTTTTTTTAATTTTTTCTTGAATCTACCTATGTTCCCTCATACATGGTAAATACATATAATTTGGTTCAGAATGAAATATTTTCTTTGCAAGTCATTCATTATGATAGCTTCATTTCCATGAAATATACCTTCATGACAACATCTCTCATTACATGTAATGATTGTGTTCAAATTAAGATTTTATTTTCTATATGCTTGGTTACTCCAATTGTTTGGTGTTTATTTTTATGATACAAATGTCACAAAACTATAACCAATTGGATTGATAATGCTTACACATACATGTCTTCTGGTAAATTTATTTTACATACATGTACATGGTGCTAGCTCATATATTATTAATTTATTATTTTTAATGAGGGGGAATTAATAGGGGCAGCCCAACAACTCAAAGCTCGCTTGCTAATTCACCTATTCATTATTCAAGACAAGGTGATCCCCCCATAAACCCCTCAAATTGCAGACCAGGCTCAAACAAGCCTACAGATGAGTAAATTTGAGTGGAGAGAATCAACCTCAGGACCTATATGGGAAGAAGCCAAAGCCCTTAGCTAGCTACACCACACATTTGGGACTCAAATACTAATTTATGACATATAAATTTCATTATATATGGTATGATATTTTTATAATTATTTTTTATTATATCTTTGTTTAAAATATGTGTGTTTAGATGGGTTTATTAGGTGTCCTAACATGTGTTAATTTAATATTTTAGCTTTCATCTTCTAGGGTTGATTCCTTAGAACTCACAATGGGTAGTCCCATGCTTGTTTATAATACATCTCTTAGTTGTGTTTGTATACACCTAAAATCAGTTTGGATAATCTAATTAATTAAATACGAGTTATTTAATTAATAAATATTTTAATTCCTCTACTTAGAAATAAATTATAATTTTGTTTATATAGTTCACATTTTCTAATTCTTATTAAATCTTAAATCATATTCTTTCATTCTAATTAAATAAACAAATTCAAATAGTTTGTTTTATTTAATTAATATCTCTTTACTAAATTTGAATAATTCCAAATTTGAATTTAGTCACATGTCTACAACTTTTCCTCTTCCCACCTCATCATGTGTCTCAACAAATTGGATTATGCCAATTAACTAATTCGGCTTTATCTTCAACAATTTTTGAAATAAACTTGAGACATTTGGCTCTCTTCCTCCTTTTATTCTTCCTCGCACTTGGTAGAATGTTTTACTAAAGGGAACACTCTCCATGATTCTCTCCAACCTCTTCATCCTCCACCGTCGATTCCTCCAGATCAAATGGATCCCAACTTTGAGCAAGTATACTCTGCATAAATTCCATTAGAGCATTTTGAGCATTTAGCAATTAGCAATTAGAAGCATATTAGTTTAGAATCATGGCTTCACCATTAGCTGAATTTTGATTCCTGTAGTTTCATTACATCACTAGCATAGCTTCTTCATATAGCAACACCATTATCATAGTATCACATCATATAGTTTATCAATCATCATGTAGGAATAGATTTATTGCATTTCCAATATCTTGTTCTTTAGGTTGTCATTCTAACAATCATAGTGCATACACAATTTGAGAGCCATTATGATTTAATGAATCCTTGAGGATAGAGAACAATGGAATGGATTTAGAGAGTTTATGTGTTTCAATTTGATTAAATGGTTATCTAAATTCTCTAATATGACGTTTCATTGATTTGTGTTGTTATTTACTTATGTTGTAGATAGACAAAGTCCAGTTGGTCGACCATATGCTCATGGGTATACAAGTCTAGTTGTCTAGCATAAGTTGGGAAAACTGGAGTATTGGAGGAGAGTTCTTGATGATCTTAATATTGTGACATGGAGGCCTTACTTAGACTATGAGCAGTGGCCGGAGGATGACACTACGATACCTTATGTGTATACAACTAGGTACCTAATCGAGAGGACACCATTCGTGATTGAGATATTCTTGTTGATGAGAGTACTTTGACAGTATGGCAGAGTATAGGGTATGCCCCAAGGAGTTTATCTTAATGTACGCCGACGAGTGGATATACCAGAGTGGGGACCCACTTTATCATATGGCACAACTTGCTAGGAGTACCAGGGATTACAACCAATGATGTGGAAATACCACCCAAATATTATAGAGGTTGCAGTGTTAGAGGAGTATGCTCATTATTTCTTTGCACATCCCTTCCCTCAGATATCCAGTCCAAATGATCCCATACCTACATTGTATGGTGATGCACTGAGGCAGAGGAGGGTAGAGGAGGTGATGATGAGGAGGAGGGAGAGAGAAGTGATGATGGAGATGATGGAGATAGATATGGTGATGGAGGTGGTGACGATGGCAGAGATGGAGGTGGTGGAGGTGGTGGTGGTAGATTAGTGTTCTTTCTTAAAGTGCCTCGTAGGAGGAGATCACTAGTGGTTGTAGCACAACATGTGTAGATTCGGTTTCCCTCACAACAATAGGCTCAGATAGTTGTGTTACAGTCACAGGTGCAAGAATTACAGGGGCATCTAGGACAAATTCAAGGTCAGATGCAAACACAGGCACAGGTATAGGCGCAGGCACAAATTGCTATGCTCACCACACATAGAGATAGCTTGAGACAGTGGTGCGAGTAGGTAGAGGGACAAAAAAAGCGATTGCAAAGAGTGGTCGAGGGAACCTCGATAGTTGATATGCTTCAGGAGGTCACACGTGTTACTCGAGAGGAAGAGTAATATAGAGTATGTTATCATGAGTTAGTGCTTGCAGCACAACGTGTTAGCTATACACAGTCGAGATCAGGCAAGAGTCGCTCTCGGACCACCAGTAGGGGTGTGACACAACCACTTCCTAGAGATCCACTAGGTAGGGATCTAGGGGTAGAGCCATCTGGGGGTGCAGCAGGAAGGTCAGAGATACTGACAGGATCTAGGGGGAGAACCATATAGCTCAGTGATCACATTTGATGTATTTGAGATATGATGTATACACCGATTCAAAGACTTGATGATTCACTACCATTTTTGATGTACTTCCTCATATTTGGATATCATTTTTACACTTGACATTTGTTTTTTGAGATTATATGTGAGATGCAATGATGATAATTGATCTATATGGTGCCTATATGTGTTTATTATGAGGAATGTCTATGATGGATGCATTTGATTTCCTGTTCTATATGTTATGTGATGTTTTAATATGATGATGTTTTCATGATTATGTATGGATGCAATGATTATATGATGATGTATAGATGATGATCCTATATGATTTATGGATTATGTGTTTATGCTATATGGAATGGATTTTAATATGCAAATGACATGTAAGACACTTTTTTTTTTTGTATTTTCTAGTGCAAATATTATGATGTAATGCATGGATGAATGGATGGTGTATAATAATAATGCTTCTTAATGTATGCATGATATGCAAATGATTGTGTAACTATATGTACATGACTTTTTTTTGTTAATTTAAATTGTACTTAATCCATTAGTGAGAGAGATAACATCATTTTGAAAAAAATTCCAGCCTTGGAAAAATATATAAATACAGATGCAAAACTCATATGGATGCAATCTAATTTAACCATGCAGATCTAACTATGCAAATGTTGTCACTATTCAAGTCGATTTGTCATGCTTTTATCATCATTGAGTCTTTGAATTGTTGAAAGTGAGTACAATCATCGATGGTATAATTAGACCATGATGACTTGAGTACTACTTCCATGATTTTTGATATTACAAGTTAACACAGGCATCTAGGAATAATTGAACCAAGATTACTTGAGCATTTATTGCATAAACAAACAAGAGTTAATCCTTTTCCCATGCAAATTCAGAATGTCATCAATGATACTTTGTAGAGAATGTCCCACAAAAATTTGCACAGTAGTAATGATTAACTTAATGACAACAGACAAACAAAAATTATTCTCCTTCCTGGCTTATGACATCCTCAAGTTACTCTGGAGAAATGAGAACAAAAATTAAGATACAACAGTTGAACATTCATGCCAAAGTAATAAAACCATGATTCGTAAGAACATCATCCATTTAAATTTATTTTGATTGATTGATTTTTTTGTTTGTTGGATGTGGATGGTTGATTCTTTGTAGAGTCTGATACTTGTTATTGAATGTTGAGTTGCATTATGATCATTACATGTGTCGTAATATTGTTTGTCTGTTTGTTTAAGCTCAAATTTTGTTGCCCCCAACGAGTTCAAGATTTTTCCTTCAGACCGGGGTGAGACACGACCGGAATGTCAGGATATGTACATGAGTTTTCCTTCGATAGATGGGAATAATGATGGTGAAAGCAAACGATCGACACATGCTCAAATAGATGGATAAGCTAATCTTATCACAAATAGCTCATGTTGCCAAGTTTTCACTACTTGTTTTTATTGCATGTTTTCACATTTTATGATTTTTTTGTTATTACGAAGATGCTTGTTTGCTAGGTTTTCATCAAGGTAATTATTTGTTTGATTTTTCACTTTTTTTGTATTTTTTTTTTAAAATATTTTTTGTATTTTTGACTTTTTCTGAATTTTTTGTATTTTTCAAGATTTTGACCATGCACCGAATGAGCTAGGTATATAAATTTTTGAGATGGAGACTGTTGATAGGTTCCTCAAACAGTTCACCTTCAAGTGTAGACAACTGATAGGCTCTAGATTCATAGACTGATACAATGGCAAAGCGACCTAACTAGTTTGGTTTAAATTTCCTCTTCTTTTCACGATCCTATTGATTTCAAGGATTCTCTTTCAGGACCAAGTTGTCGACCTAAAATTTCAATTAATTAAAATCACATAGTAAACCAAGAAAATTTCAAGTCAGCGACTTGGTCCTGAAAGAGAATCCTCAAAATCAACAAGATCGTGAAAAGAAGGGGAAATTTGAACCAAACTAGTTAGTCCCTTCGTCATTGTATCAGTCTATGGATATAGAGCCTATAAAATTTCTATACCTGAAGGTGATCTATTCGAGGAACCTATCAAAAATATCCATCTCAAAACTTTCTATACCTAGCTCATCCGATGCATGGTCAAAGTCCTGAAAAATAGAAAAAAAATAGAAAAAGTCAAAAATATAAAAAAAAATTAAAACAAAAAGACCAAAAAAGTGAAAAATCAAAAAAATCATTACCTTGATGAAAACCTGGCAAACAGGTGTCTTGGTAATAAAAAAAATCATAAAATGTGAAAATGTGCAATAAAAAAAGTAGTGAAAACCTGGAAACAAGCGTTATTTGTGATAAGATTAGCTTCTCCATCTATTTGAGCATGTGTTGGTTGTTTTCTTTTGCCATCATTATGCATATCTATCAAAAGAAACCTCATGTACATCATGTCCTGGCATTGTAGTCGTGTCTCACGTATGTAGTCATGTCTCACGTATGGGGGCAAAATCTTGAACTCACTGGGGCAATAAACTTTGAGCTTAAACAAATAAACAAAAAATAGTACCACAAACACAATGATCATAATGTGACTCAACATTCAACATCAATTATCAGCCTCTACAAAGAATGAACCATCCACATCCAACAAACAACAAAATCAATCAATCAAAACAAATTTAAATGGATGATGTTCTTACGAATCATGGTTTTATTACTTTGGCATGAATGTTCAACGGTTTTATCTTGATTTTTGTTATCATTTCTCCGGAGTAACTCGAGGATGTCATAAGCCAGGAAGGAGAATGATTTTTCTTTGTATGTTGTTTGTAAGTTAATCATTACTGTTGTGAAAAAATTTGTGGGACATGCTCTACAAATTATCATTGATGACATTTTGAATTTGTATGGGAAAATGATTAACTCTTGTCTATTTACGCAAGAAATGCTCAAATCATCTCGATTCAATTATTCCTAGATGCTTGTGTTAACTTGCAATATAAAAAATCATGGAAGCAATACTCAGGTCATCATGGTCTAATTATACCATCGATGTTTGTACTCACTGTTACCTATTTTTAGCTACAACCCAAAATAGGTAGAGCTGAATTGCATTCATCATGGAAGGTACGCATGTGATACAAAAAACATTCAACTAAGTATTCATTTTTGAAACAAATCCGATTACTCTTGAATTTTCAGTATTATTATGCAAATAATTGTAATGGAAAAATCATGAAATTGTATAATGTTTGTTGTTTTATTCATATTGTACAAACCAAAGTCCCACACAAGTCGTGGGAGTAGCTTAATTTGATTTTCATAATCAAATAATGAATACAAAAAAGAAATTTGCACAACACAACTGAAGATAATATAGGTATAAGAGACAAGTTGATTCGCCATTTCCTAGAATGATGAATCATTGTCACATTCAAAGTCTTCAGTTTTTGTTTCTCCAAGTTGCAGCAACTCTGAGCTCTGAATGTATCTGCAAGATTGTAAAAAGGCGGTGTTAAAGCAATGATGAATCACAACCTACCTCATGCCTACATTACCAAAAAAGATGTAATACACATTCAATTAGGCATTCATCAAAAGACTAAATCAAGCAAGAGACATATGATCAGAAGTCACAAAGTCCAATGGAAGCATCCAACTTTAATTATTTTGCTAACTTGTTTGTTTCATGTGTAGGTCATAGGTTTCATCTATTTGTTGCAAGTTTTTAATTTCAACATGTGGAGTAGATGGGCTCCCACAAGGGTTTAGTCGAGCATGTTTAAATACATAGGAATTCAATTTTCACTCTTTGCATATCAAAGCAAAGGTGTATCATTTTCACCAAAGAAATCATGTTTGCATACACTAACTTATGGTGTCACTATTTTTCATCATGATTTATTTGTTGTCTCATCATGTTTCTCCTACTATTTTCTTCATATTAATTGCAATATAAAGAGGAACAACATTAAAATACTAAGTCACAAGAAATAATTTTGAAACCTCAATCATATACTGCCCAGAATAGAGAGTTGATGCTACCAAACACCAGGGTGTTCAAATCAAGAACAAGGGGGATTGCTCAAGTACAAGTGGATTTGACTCTCAAAATTCTATCAACAATTCCATAGGCCAAGGTTCAGCTCTCCGTGTTCTTGCAAGTGCTCAGAGGCACTTAAAAAGGTGCAAATTTATACTTTGAAAGCCTTGCAATATCAAGTTATTAAAGGACGGTCACTATGTGAATATGTTTCAGGTTTCTTTAGGTGTCTTTGATAGTCTTGGAAAAGGCAATGGAGGATTGTATTTAAACATCATAAAGGTGAGGTTAAAGAAAGGCAGTCACCCTAAAACCTTTGAAAGTGCAATACCAAGGCAAAGGAAAGCGATCAATAGACCATGAGCATAAAAAATGGAGATAGTCATCATGACATTCAAGGGAAAAGTTTCATGAAGCCTAAAGCCACAATAGAGAAGCATGTAAAGATAATATGTTTAAATGGAAGTCATCAAAGTCACATGAGGGTAGTCATTAATGCATAAATATATGAGACACAACCATAAGTTTGATGTTTGGAGCAACCAAGTGTTAAAGGTGACAATGCTAAAACCAAGGCAATGCCATTTAAGGAAAATCAAGAGATCAATAAGGGCAAGTGAATGACATGTCAAGAGGGAAGAAATTTCTTCATTATAATATCAAGATAAAGAGAAACAATGTAATAGACAATCTTCTTTGAATTATTTTACTCCTTTATTTCTTTTCTAAAAATGATTCCAAAGATGTGAAGGTAAGTAAAATACAGTCATAATATTTATAGTACCTAATGCATAATGACAGTAATCTTTAGGACAAGAAGCAGGAGACTTAATGTGAAAAGATTCAAAATAAACAAGTAGTGGGATATGCTCTTATGACTTGTTGTCGAGAAACTGAAGTACACACTCTATACCACAAGGGAAGGCATCAAATGTTGCAATTAAAATGGATAGAAAATTTGGGAAATCTCAGGATCCTTCTTCAATGGAGTATTTTTTCTTTACAATCCATAATTTTTTAGAGTTTTCTTTGTGGAAAGGTTAGTTATGCAAAATTTTGTTTTATCATATTGAGTCTCTACCACATAGCCATGAGGAAGAGAAAATGAAAATACCTAGATGCAGAAAATGAAGCTACAGCATAAACAAAGGGTTTTTCTATAAGCCACGATCTAAAATAACAATACCCAAAATCTCAAAATGAAAATAACTCATGAATGCTCTCAAGGGGCTCAAGTCGAGCACTTATTCTATAGATAATATGAAAAGAGGTATAAAATCTTACCTTATCAGTTACTGGAGAAGAATGAATTTGAATCCGTGTACAAAAGCTTCAAATCTCCTTCACTTTCGACCTCAATAGAGCCAAAGAAATGCAAAGGGTAATGGGACAAAGAAAGAGATGTTAAGAAATTATGCCAGGAAAGCCGCAACCTAAAACTCAAGATGATGGCTAAAGGAAGAAAATGGAGGCCGAATTTCTCACTAACTGTAGACATGAAAAATATACATGCTCCTGATTCTGATCCTACTAACATCATTTCTTCTTCAATCATACTCTTATCTTATCAACACCTTTAATCCCTTAATTAAATAAATCATTATTTATTTAATTAGATCTTTCTCCTCTGTTGATTAAATTAATCAATTTAATTTAATTAATTCTTAATACCTCTTTGATTAAATAATTTATCTTATTTGATTAAATCCCTAAAGTCTTCTTATTAAATTGAATAAATTAAACATTATTTAATTTAATCGAACATTATCCCCTTTAGTTAAATAAATCAAAACATTTATTTAATTAAACCTTTCCTCTCAATTCTTGGCTTAAATCAATTCATAAATTTAAGTCTAAATTGTCACATCTCCTAATTCTTCATTAAATTAATTAAGCTTTGATTAATTTAATCTTAATCTATGACACATTATCTAGAGAATGCAACTTGCACAATAAATCAATTACTTTGATTTATTAATTACCTATTTTCTCTCAACATGGAATAAAGAAGGAATATTCCCTCCAATTTGAATTCAAATTTGAGTGGAAAGGGTACTTTCAACAAGACACTGAATGCCTCTTACATGTCCTTGTGCATTGAGCCAAGTGACATTAACTCCATTTCTTTCTCCCTCCAACATGTCACATTCAAATTTAAAATTTGAATCTCATAGCATTTATCATGCACATTGACCAAAATGTGCTCAACCTTCAACCATTCACATCTTGACAAATGGCACTTGGCCATTGGATGTTGAATGATCCCACATTGGTCAATTTCACTCATTCTTCCAATTTGAAATCTATAAACGAGAGACTCTTCCTCTCATTCTATCATCCACAATTTGAGTAAACTTACTATACTCAACTTCATCCTCATCCAGAATCTTCATGCAAAGTTACTCTCTTCACATTGAGAGCTAATTTTGCCCATTTCACTCAACTATTCATCAAATTCAAGATTTTGCAACAAGGTTATTCTCAAATCTCTTTGGGAGGTTTGACCATTACTCAATCACTCAACATTGCAACTTAGGAATTGGGAAAGGGCCAATTGCAACATTCCATTGGCACCAATTCCCCCATGGGATCTTAAATCTATTGGCTTAATTAGGATTAACTCTCATTTATTTAAGATTTTGTTCTTCATTTCCTAATGTTAGTTTAAATAGATGGATTTCATGGGGAATCTCTCATGCTTTTTTGCATATTGAGCTAACGGTTTAACATGTTTGTTTCTCTTGTGCATTTGCAGGTTTAGGGGTTCACACTAACATCAATTCTTACTTGGCTTCTCCTGCAAGATTCTTCATAGAAAACAACATAAATGGCATGGATTCAGTAGTTTCAGAGCCAAAACCTAGCTCATGGTGGCATCCAACTTAGAAAAATTTCAAAATATTCAAGTAAAAAATGATAAAATCATAGAGGAATGGATAGGCTGAAAGTAGTGAAAAATGAGCTCCAGGTCTCAGAGAACCCTAGCTCGAGGAGAGACTTCATGGCAGCTGAGTCTTCTAAAAAAATTGTAAAGTGAAAATGGGAGAGTTTAGGGTTTTAGTTGCCTTTAGTCAATACCCTAACCGAATGATGGCTATTTTGTACTTCTTTTAAAAAAATAAAATCATTTCATTCATACTTGTGGTCTTTGACTTCTAATTCAATAGACCTAGTGTGAGGAGCTCATGAGTTGGTGAATCTCGAGAGACATAAGGAAAGAAATTTTTGCTCATGCAAAGTGCTAAGTGTGATATGCATGGAGGAGGCCTTGACTTCAAGTCAATGTGCCTTTCAATTGTTTAAAAAACAATTTTAATTATTTTTAAATATTATTGAAATGAACTTTTCAAAAAGTGAAAAATACTATAAAAAAATTCGCTCATGCACAAAGTGGAGCTTGAGTATTTTTTAGTTATTCGATCGTGCAAATGGTGGAGTTTTCTTCCAATTCTAAATCATTTCATGAGATATCTTGATCATGCACATGGAGAGGTGGAGTTTTCTAGACACAAAGTTCAGTTTGCTTCAGTTTTGGGCCATTTTCATGAGAATTTTCTCTTTTGCTCATGAAAGCATATTGTGGAGATATTTTGACTTTAATTCATTTTCAGTTTTGCCTCTTGGCTGCTTTACGCATGCCCTTATTGTATATATTGGAAAAAAAAATTCCTTAGTTCTTGTTTTTTGCCTTTGCCTTCAATAAAGAGACTTCATGTAACTTAGTTTTCACAGTTTAATAAATTATGTAGAAGCTTATTTTTATTATTATTAGACTGCATAAATCGAGTAGCACAACCCCCTATAAACTGAAGTGCGCTTGGTAAAAATTTTAATGTGACTGGCGACGCTGGGGCGACACGCCCTCCGGTACCACGAGAGTGGGGGAGACTAGACCTCATGACCAACCTCCTGCAATAGGAAAGATTTAGCCAACCGAGCAAAGGCCCCAACCCCTATGTAAAAGCTTTTATAGGTCAATTAAGTTTATAATTTGTAGAAGAATTCCTTTTAATTTCCATTATTTTCAAGTTTTACCTTCAAGATTTTAGGCATCATTATTATGTGGGATTTGATTGATGATTATTGTGTTTCGGTTCATAATCCTTTAAATTTTTCTATCTCCCTTCATTAATATATGTATGCAATTCAATTTAAGCTCACTGGTTATACACTATGCATGCAATTGATTATGGAGTTTAGTCATGAAAACTAAGTGTTTTCCCTCAAAATTGTATTCAATCAAAGCCTCTGTATAAATAATTTAGGTGATTAAGCTATCAAACTAGGCTGTGCAAGTCGAAGTGTTGGGTAATCATTTGTGAATTAGGTTGTAGTTTAGATTTCCAATTAGGTGTATCACCAAGGTTTAATTATTTTTCCAGTTTTTCATTCATCTCAACACCTTCTTCCCTTTTCCCAATCAGTTTCATTAGTAAAAAAAGAATATCAAAAATGAAGTCGACCTATAATCTGGAGGTTTACTTTCAAATAGGGTACCCACAACCTGAAAGTATTCCAATGTTACATGGGATTGTAGAGCTTTACAACTTTGCATGTGGGTGAAAAATCCAGTGATAACACTCACTTTCAACAATTCAAAGGCTCGATGATGATAAAAGCACGACAAATCGGCTGGAATGGTAACATTTGCATAGTTAGATCTGCATGGTTAAATTAGATTGCATCCATATTAGTTTTGCATCTGTATTTATATATTTTTCCAAGGCTGGTAAAATTTTCAAAATAATGTTATCTCTCTCATTAATGGATTGAGTACATTTGAAATTAATAAAAACAAGTCATTTACATATAGTTGCACAATCATTTGCATATCATACATACATTAAGAAGCATTATTATTATACACCATCCATTCATCCATGCATTACATCATAATATTTGCACTAGAAAATACAAAAAAAATAAAGTTCCTTACATGTCATTTGCATATTAAAATCCATTCCATATAGCATAAACACATCATCCATAAAGCATAGGGGATCATAATCTATACATCATCATATACTCATTGCCTCCATACATAATCATGAAAACATCATCATATTAAAACATCACATAACATATAGAACAGGAAATCAAATGCATCCATCATAGACATTCCTCATAATAAACACATATAGGCACCATATAGATCAATCATCATCGATGCATCTCATATATAATCTAAAAAAAAATGTCAAGTGTACAAATGATATCCAAATATGAGGAAGTACATCATAAAAAATGGTAGTGAATCATCAAGTCTTTGAATCAATGTACACATCATATCTCAAATACATCAAATGTAATTATGGAGCTATGTGGTGCTCCCCCCAAATGTTTTCAGTCTCTTTGACCCTTTTGTTGCACCCCCAAATAGCCCTACCCCTGGATCCCTGCCTGGTGGATCTCTAGGAAGTTGTTGTGTCACACTCCTGCTAGTGGTTTAAGAGTGACTCTTGCCTAATCTCAACTGTGTATAGCTAACACATTGTGCTACAAGCACTAACTCACGATATTTTCCTCTATAGTAATCTACCTCCCGAGTAACACGTGTGACCTCTTGAAGCATATCAACTATCGAGGTGCCCTCAGCCACTCTCTGTAATCTCTCTGCTAGTCTCTCTGCCTGCTCGGACCACTATCTTAGGCTATCTCTCTCTACGGTGGGCATAGAAATTTGTGCCTATGCCTGCACCTATACCTGTACCTATGTATGCATCTGACCTTGAATCTATGTTATTTTCCCCTGTAATTCTTGTACCTATGACTGTAATGCAGCTATTTGAGCCTACTGTTGTTGTGAGGGCAACTGAATCTGCACATGTTGTGATGTAGCCACTAGTGATCTCCTCCTACGAGGCACTCTGAGAAAGAACATTGGTTTTCCACCACCACCTCCACCATCGCCACCACCTCCATCACCATCTCCATCACCATCATCTTCATCATCACTACTCTCTCCCTCCTCCTCCTCATCGCCTCCTCCACCCCTCCTTCACCTCGATGCATCATCATCTAGTGTAGGTATGGGCTCGTCTGGACTGGATATCCAAGGGAAGGGATGTGTAAAGAAATAATGAGCATACTCCTATGACACTGCAGCCTCTATAATATTTGGGTGGTACTCCCACATCACTGGCTATAATCCTTGGTACTTCTGGAAAGTTGTGTCATATGATAAAGTGGGTCCCCACTCTGGTATATCCACTCATCAGCGTGCATAAAGAGCAACTCCCCAAGACATACCTTATACTCTGCCATACTATCAGAGTACTCTCATCAACAAGAAGATCTCTCAATCACGAATGGTGTCCTCCCATTCAGGTACCTGGTTGTGCACACCTAAGGCATCTCCATGTCATCCTCCGACCACTACTCGTAGTCTATGTAAGGCCTCCATGTCACATTATCATGATCATCAAGAACTCTCCTCTAGTACTCCAGTTTTCCCAGCTTATGCTAGACAACTAGACCTGTATACCCATGAACATATGGTCGACCAACTAACCTTTGTCTATCTACAACAAGTTGCATGAAATCTATATGCTCCCACACCCATATCTGCAATAGTGTAACCTCAACTGATAAATTGGATGTTTTGATATAAACAACCTGATGTAGATCGTGATACAAATGTGCAAGAATGCAAGATCCGCAAGCATATCAAGTCCTTTGTGTGATCATTCTCTCCAAAATTTGACCCCAACTGACTGAGAGTCCCTTCGACCTATGGTCAAGACATAGAAATCCTCTGATAAATCCAACAAGAACACATGGCAGTATTGTATATGCATCAACCATATCCCGCCATGGAATCTCATAGTCACATATTTGGTCATCCTCAAAAACTCTTTGTAATGCATCAATCCCTCCTTGCTCAGTGGAATCACAGACAACTAGCTCGCCAACGACCGGAATCTGCAAAATCCGATAAATTTCCTCTCGTGTGACTGTCATCTCACCAATAGCCAATTGAAAGGTGTTATGATCATCGTTCCACCTCTTTGCCAAAGCAGTCAGAAGTCCCCTGTTAATCCTATTTTGGGACATATCTAATAAAGAGTTCAATCCGCATCATCCAAAAACATCAAGATTAGTTTGTGCCATATGTGGAATCAAATCCCAAGTCCTCGAGAAATGCTCCTGCGACATCAGGACTGTCGAAGGCTCCTATCATCATAACATATCGTAAATCAGCAATCTTATCAATCAATCAGCCTATCAATCCAATCAACTCCGATGAGATTTTGATTACTTCTCATGAGTGTCTATCATTGATCCTCACTTATCATGAGGTCAATCAACAATATATCATTGATCCTCACTTATCATGAGGTCGATCATAAATCTATCATTTATCCTCACCTATCATAATTTCAATCATCTTTATCCTATCATTGAATCTCAACTATCATGAGATCAATCATCATCTAATCTATCAACATCATCGAACAACATCAAATCAAAGGCTGAATTGATCAAAAATCTTCAAAATCAACGAGTTTAATAAAAAATTCATCAATCTAGTGTGGATGTGCTAGGATAGTGCTTCTACACGCTAAAAAGATGGATGTGCTAGAAAAAATCACCTATGCACCAAAATAGGGTCTCAAAGCGCTAAAACCCTTTATGCGCTAATTTGTCGCATCAATGCGCCAAATGACCATATGTGCTAAACTTTTGATTGAGTGTGCTAAATCATGCCCTAAATGCACTATATCATGTTATGCACTAAATCATCCCATCAATGTGTTATTTCATGCAATCAATGCGCTAAAAGGTCCTATGCACAAGAGAAATGAACCTATGCACTAGAACAAAAACCCTATGCGCTACTATAGTGACCAGAAGCGCTATATCAGTGACCTAATGTGCTAAAAAACTAAAAATCCAAATTCAAATGTGAAAAATGCGAGAAAAATGACATTCAAAATTTACGAGGAGGTTTTTCAGGGTACGTACTGGAGGTCCATACGTGGTCAAGCAGTTGTGGCATTGCACGTGCTCAAATTTGTGTGTTTAGATTGGGATCACCATCTTGCTCAAATTTGCTCAAAAGTTTCTCACTCACTCTAATTCTCTAAATGCAAATGACACAAATGAGCTTTAATCCACGTCTTGTTAACCTTTTAAAGGGGATTTGAGTGGGATTAAGTGGGGTTTTATTTTTTAGCCAGGTGCTTAATTAATCGACTAATTAATAGGGGCAGGATCAATATTTTCTTTTTTGAGAGAGATAAATCATTGAAATCATCATAAAATTTCAAAATCATCAAAAAATCCTGAAATTCAAAAATTCATTTATTTATCTCCCGAGTGGGCATATATCCATCATCACTCAAAAATCAATGTCTAGGGCATCAAAAAAAATTTGTCAGCACTAACATCAATTTTTTTTTAAAGCAATGTGTAAACACATCACTTCAAAGAGGGGCAAAATGTATACACCTAAAATCAGTCTGGATAATCTAATTAATTAAATATGAGTTATTTAATTAATAAATCTTTTAATTCCTCTACTTATAAATAAATTCTAAATTTATTTATATAGTTCACATTTTCTAATTTTTATTATCTTAAATCGTATTCTTCCATTTTGATTAAATAAACAAATTCAAAAAGTTTATTTTATTTAATTAATATCTTCTTACTAAAGTTGAATAATTCCAAATTTGAATTTAGTCACATGTCTATAGTTTTTCCTCTTTCCACCTCATCATGTGTCTCAAAAAATTGGAATATGTCAATTAATTAATTCAACTTTATCTTCAATAAATTTTGAAACAAACTTGAGACACTTGGCTCTCTTCCTCCATTTATTCTTCCTCACACTTGGCAGAATTTTTTACTAAAGGGAACACTCTCCATGATTCTCTCCAACCTCTTCATCCTCCACCATCGATTCCTCCATATCAAATCCAGACCGTTGGTTGTTGCCACATCATGTTATGCTTTGGAAAATCTATAAATACATCCTCATTCTACATCAAATGGATCCCAAATTTGAGCAAGTATACTCTGTAGAAATTACATTAGAGAATTTTGAGCATTTAAGCATTTGATCATTTAGCAATTAGCAATTAGAAGCATATTAGTTTAGAATCATGGTTTCACAATTAGTTGCATTTTGATTTTTGTAGTTTCATTACATCACTAGCATAGCATCTTCATACAACAACACCATTATCATAGCATCACATCATATAGTTTAGCAATCATCATGTAGGAATAGATTGACTACATTTCCAGCATCTCGTTCTTCAAATTGTCATTCTAATAGTCATAGTGCATACACAATCTGATAGCCATTATGATTTAATGAATCCTTGAAGATAGAGAACAATGGGATGACTTTAGAGATTTTATTTGTTTCAATTCGATTAAATTGTTATCTAGATTCTCTAATATAATGTTTCATTGATTGTGTGTTGTTATTTACTTATTCACATACTTTTCACACATAGTGTCCATTCTTACTATCCTCTTGCATTACATGAAGTTTTTATACATAATGATTTAAAATACCTCATATAAATAATAATAATGCTTACTTTAAATACTTTGATCCATTATCTCTTGATGGCTTATCCACTAAGGGGCTTGGTGATACTTTCTTATTGAGATCCTCTCCCTCACATGATGTTATTGATTTTTTTTCCGTAAAGAACTTTTGTTAATGATTTGAACCTTTCATCTTCTTATGAATATTCCTTAAGATATATTATTAGTCTATCTATGTTTCATATTGGTACATTATTTAAATTGTATATGCTCGATAAATCCTTTATGGAGTATTTTATGCCTTCTCATGATGTATCTTTAGATAAATTTGGTTATCATGTTGTTCCATTTACATATTTTATGGAACAACATGAGAAAACAAAGTATAGAAATATATGATGAAAAAAATTCAATCTTTATTTGTCTCATTTGAGAGTGGTGTCCCACCTATTGATGATCAACCCATTAAATATTCCTAAAATATTAGACACAACATTGACACAAATATTTAATAAGCTAAAAGGTATATTTTTTATGATACATGAACTCCTTATGTGGTGTGTTATGTTTTTCCATCCATATCTCAATATGGTTTTCCTACTCATATGTTTCTTTCTAGCTCAAAATAACCCACCATATTTACTTTCACTCATTTAATTTCTATGGCATAAAAGAAATTTTCATCCATCACCTATGTTGTTCAATCATTTTATACCACATCCTTAGCCATCCCTTCCATTCTTATATATAGTTTTATACCTACCACACTCGCTCCTAAACCCATTTATATTCCTCCCTTTCTCACTTGTGTCCTATATGTTACCTCTCCCTTATCTAAACATATCCCATTTATTTCTAGTATTCCCTATTTATCCACTCATGCACATTTATTGTTTCTTCCATTCCTTCATCTACACATACGCCTTTTGTGTATATTACTCTTACTTTGACCATTTATAGTCCCATAATTTATTGTACACCATTCAAACCCTCCCTTCAATTGAAAACCATAATTGTTGGGAAATGTGTCTCAACATTGCTCCTAATGTTCAAATTAAATAAGTGTGATTTTCAAATATAAAATAGAAAAATTCAATTTGTAGGTTATCGAGTTGGTTTTTGGCCAAAATAAATATTCTTCATTTTTTAGGATCACCCATAGGGATGCCTATTGTGTAGATCCCTTTGATCTCTTTAATTTTTTTAAAAAGGGGCCCATGTGTCCCACTAGATCAAAAGTTATGGCCTTCAAAAGTTTGCACAATAAATGTAAAAAAGTTGTCAAATACATACAAGAGCTATAAATGGTAGTTACACTTGTTAACCAACTTATGATGCATGTTATGAAACATCATAAAAAATATTTGATTGGGATAATTTTGGCTGCCACATTTTAGGTGGTTTTAGCTCATGCTTTTCTAATTTCCATTTGTTGGTTTCATGTATTGTATCTTATATATATTAGATTCTTGAGATGGAGGTTGTGGGTGAGTTTTGTAAATATTTTCAAGTTATAAAAAAATCCTCCAAATATCTTGTTGGTGATACTCCTATGGACCTATTTACATTGCAAGTGTATTGTAACTATGGTTTTTTGAATAATACATCGAGTCACACTAGAGTGTGGAATATTTCTCCCAAAATAGTTTTTCCCATGTACACCTATGTCATGGTATATTATTTTTTTATTTTTTTAAAATATGTTTCTACTTTCTATAATTGTTATAATAATATCATGTCCACATTGTCCTCATAATATTAGTGTAGGATATGTTTATATGTACCTTTCTTCCTTTCATTTGGAAATAAAGCCTAATCACCTCATATTTTAAGTGTTGAGAAGAATTTTTTTTTTACTAACCTTTGTTTGATTGGAAGATTACATAGAGGGTTTTAATCTTATTGTAGGAAGAGATGGAAAGAACATCGAGGATAGAGACATAAAATTTCTCAAACATGAACTTTGAGGCGTGGAAGCTCGAAATGAAGAATGTTGGATATAGTATCTAGATCCAAACATATAGCTACATCACCGTAATACCAGGACAATATGGATAGACTTAGTTTGTGTGATTTAGTGTTCTTGAATGTGCACAAAGAGACTAGATCACAGTGAACCTTTAGGAGAATCTTGGATAAATTTATCAATATAAATTCTATAACCTTAGGATGGAAGATGGTACTTTCGGTTGGATGAAATATAAATGCCTTCTATATGGTAGTTACCAACTTGCACTCAATGGAAATGAAAATAGAGGAGGGAAATTGATTTATAAATTTGATATGTTCTTTAAAAAATTCATGTGACCACCTTTTTGTGGTCATTGGAAGCACTAAAACTAAGTTAAAAATGGATGAAGTGGTTTCATTTTTTATTTTTGAAAAAAGATAAGAATTTTAAGTCAACCAAGAAGGCCCTAGCATGGTTTATTGAAGATCCAAAGAAAAAGGAAAAAATATGGATAAGAAGAATGATATGTCTAGATAAAAATCCTATAAGAGATCCAAATCTCCTAGTAATTCAAGGAAAATATTATAACTACAAAAAAAATTGGCATCTAAGAAGATACTATTAGGAGGAGAAAGAGAAGAATCTAAAAAAGTAGATTTTGATGACGATTATAAGATATCCTCTTAGGATAAATGAGATGTTTTTGTCACTACCTTAGCTACTCATGCATTGGAAGGTGAATTTTTTATGGACTATTTTTCCTTTTTTGGTGTGAATGGGGGTATTTCCTATCTAGTTTCCATTTTGTAGTGTAAACAAAGCACATTATCTAGCTATTTATTTGTTAGGTTCTATTCGCTCATGTTCACATGCTAAGTATACTTGGGGAATTAGGAATCTTTCTAGAAGTATCTAGTAAACATGCGATCTTATCCATTAGTTGTAACATGAAATAGGATTAATACACTTTTCATCATCCTAGTTAGTCTTATCTCTCAACCTTCTCTATATAAGCAAGGTATAATAGGTTGGTTGATTATAATCCATTTTATACCATAATCCAAAATTATTTTTCCCTTGTTTCTCTCTTGTAGAAGGTAATCTTTGGTGTTATAGGTGATCTTGAGAGATCGATTCTATTGGTGAATCTAACACGATATTAGAGCTTCAAATCTGCAAGCCCCTTCTCAAATCTAAGAGATAATAAGATAGTATATTTTTTGGCTGTACTTTGGAAAAAAAATCCTCACCATTGAGTCTAGAATGCTTTAAAACTCCTATTTTAATATATGGGACTTTGTGTTTTTGTGATACATTTTTTTTGCCATTTTAGGAGGGTTTGGTAGAATCTTGGTAGAATATATTTGTACCTTTTTGTACCATCACTAGCATTAGTATATCTATGGTTCACATTCGTAGGAGTGAATATTTCATGGAATATACTTAAGAACATTTTTTGAAAAACTTTGGAATTTTTTGAGGAATCTTTATGACTTGTGTATAAAAGCATTGGGGTCATCTACATCACATCAATTATCAAGAGGTACAATCAATGAATTTTTAAATAAAATATATATTTTAATTTTGGTTAAGAAAATAGTTCAATGGGTGATTTCACCCAATACTTAGGTGCTTAGTTCTAGTGGGTGGTGTGGGAACTAATGCTCACCTAAATATGGTAGCCATTGGTAGGTACTAGTAAATCACATCTTAAGTGGTTGGAGAGAAATTCCACCACACCTTTTCCCCTTCACCACCCATTCACCACCCTCATTAGTGGTGCCACTTCTTTAGGCCCCTAAGTCTTCTTTTCTTGCAAAAGTAGCTATTTTTTCATCTTGCTATATTTTTTTGTTAGGATACTGAATTTTCAAAAATAATTTCATTGGAAACCTAGTTCTAATCACTTTCTAGTGTTATAGGTCATTTTACTAGTTTTTTATAGGTGCCCAAAATTTTTGTTTGAAGTTATATCTTCATTTTTTGTGTTTGAGCTCATAATGTTTTGCCTAGATCTCTTATTTTCATGTTTTTTGTGACATTAGAAACATATTGAAGAGATCTTTACAACCATCCATGAAATTTTTAAAATTCAACCTAGGTATATTTTATTCACTTTTTTGAATAATTTCATTCTAGAGATTACTTGGACATCCTAGCACTTGGAAAAGTTATGTTTTGATCAAAGAATTCATTTCAGTTGCTTAATTTGTACGAATATTTTAATCTATAATTTTATCACTTGAGGAGTGTATCATTGTAATATCATTGGTTATAAACACATCCTTTTGTAACCATTTTGACTAAGGACAATTATGAGTCTTAGCAAAAATGCATCCTAACACATTGTGTGTGGCTCAATATTTGCATCATCTTTATCGACTCATCCTGAGCTATACACCTTCAAAGAAATTAGTTTAGGGTAATAAAAATTATCATATCATAGGAGTTATTGGTATAACCACTAGTGCTAACATTTTTTAGATCATTTTCTATAATATGCCAAAGATTAGGTGCCCATGCACACTTTAGAAAAAAAATTGGGAGATCTATGGAGACCTTCATACCTCTCCATTCCCACATGATCCTACATCAAATTGCCTCATTCCACTTGATGATGAATACAATATACCCTTTGATAATGAAATATTTGATGAGCTTGAATATGATGTAAAGCTTCAACATATAGATGATATAAAGACCTCTCATATTGGTACTTCTCTTCCTATTAATATAACATCACCATATTCTATTGCTTCATCAAAATTCAAAGATACTTCTTCAAGAGTTTTTCAGTAATTCCTTGCAACAAGTAAATCATAGTTTTCTAGATTCAAATTTGTGGGATAATTAATTGATAGGTATTTTATAATTATTTGTGGAGTATCACATTTCATATTTGAAGGACACATTTGAGGGGTTATCTCTTATATTTGATGACAACCACATCATAACTATTATCCAAACATCTTTGTCTTTGAAATTTTTATCATTAATTACCACTTGATCCTAGTTTTTCATCTTCTTTATTGATAGGGCATTTACCTAATTTGATTATGGCATCATCTTTCATGGATATGGTGACATAATAATATTTGAAAGACACCATCATCATAAATATTGATCTTTCTTCCTACTAATTCCTATCTGAAATGGGAAGCATTCTTGCATCTATACTTGGTTTCTTTTCTTTTCAAAGGGGGGGATGTTTTTTAGGCAACGAATTATATTTTTTCTTCAAGCACTCACCAATACTGTAAGAGATTACAATTAAGGATTAGTTATATATTCTCTCTCTTTTCCTCTTATTAGGGGCTATTGATTGTATAATTATGGTAGATCTCATCCCTAAGGGGTCATCTTGTGATCTCCATCAACCACTTGTTCATGTTTATTTTAATTTATTTTCTTTTTTGGGGAGGAGTTTTCTCCCAACAAGTTTTATCATTTTCCCCATTTGTGAGAGATTAAATTTTTACATGAATACCTAGCATGGCCTAGTATCCATGACCCATCATTATCATCTTTGAATTCATGAATTTATTTACATTTCTCTAAGTTGAACTTAAGGGGTTGCGGGTTTGAACATGGGTCTATTCTATTTGGATTCCCTTTTGTAGGGTGAACAAGGTACATTATCTAACTAGTTATTAGTTAGGTCTTATTCACACATGTTCACATCTTAAATTTACTTAGGGAGTTAGGAATATTTATATAAGTCTCTAGTAAACATGTGATCTTATCCCTTAGTTTTCACATGACATAGGAGTAAGACATGTCTCATCATCCTAGTTAGTCCTATCTCTCAACCTTTCCTATATAAGAAAGGAATCTCAATGTGCAATAATGGGCTAATTATTAATAATATCATTACACCATAACCAAATAATATTTTTCTCTTGATTTTCTCTTGTAGAAGGTAGTCTTTGGTGTTAGGTGATCTTGGGAGCTTGAATCAATTGGTGAGCCTCTTTCCATATGACCTCACATCAAGGTTGGTTTAGAAAATATAAATACTTTAATGGTGGAAAGTTTTGAATGCACAAGATAAATGAGAGGGGGGGTGAATCAATTGTAACTTAAACTTCAAAAATACTCACAAACATTTAGATCCACATTAATTCAATTAACCCTTAATTTGTTAGAATTATTTATCATGAAATAAAATAATAGAAATGGAGCCAAGGAAACACCATGCACCATGGAACACTAGATTTACATGGAAAACCAAAGAAGGGAAAAACCACGGTGAGGATTAGCTCACAATATAAAGTAATATCAACATCAATTACAAAGGGCTCATTGTCAAATGGATCACTAACCATAAGAAAGAAAGGCTCATTGTCAGAATAGAAAAGAAAATAGAGAAGAATGTTACAATGAGAAATACATCTCAATGCAAAAACAAAATCCACCACAACATCACCAACACCTTCGTAGTCTTACTAAAGATTGTAGACACCTTTTTCTCACTGCATCCAATAATATAACACATTAAAGCTTGCATTGCACTTCAAAAATCTGCACCTCACAACTCTACAATTCATATCATTCATATCACACACATATATCTTATCATCCCTCAAAAAATCAACACATATTTATACCATCTTCAACCTTAAGAACATTCTCCAAGGTCGGCCATGCACCTAAATCGTCAAAATTCAAATTAGGTCAGCACCAAAACATTCTCGTGAATGAAGGAAGACCACAACACACCTTAACTCGAACCTAAATCCACTCATGCACATCACACCATACTTCCAAAAACACTGAAGTAACTCCATAATTAGTGTAAACATACAAGGTTGGTTGAACCCGTGTAAACACCATTAAACAATTAAGTACATGCTTCCTTTGATCCAAAAACAACTCACATACAACAAATTTCACTATTTCCATTGCATTCCATCTTGATGAACCATCATTGAAAAATGATCTAAGAGATATCACATGGGTCACCTTGCATAATTCCCCTTTGAGAAAGTCCTAAAATTGGCTAAGTGTTGAGTTTTGAGTTGTCGGGGTTGTCTTTTCCCCTTTTCCATTTTCTTCTTATAATGCTTCAAACATCGGCCTTCAACCTTCCCCTTTAAGCCTTATCAATTCTCTTTGCAAGCCATAAGCCCCCCTCCCAATCCTTGAAGTTTGACCAAGTCCTTTAAAAAAATTCCTAAGTCTTATCTTTTAGACTTCAAGCATCGGGTTTCCCTCTTATCACTTGTTGTTTTCCTTTCATTTTCTCATTGCCTCCCTTCGATCTTTGATTCTCGACATAGTTTTTAGTCATCAGGAATCAAACATAAGGGTTCCATCTTACCTCTTACTTAGTATGAGTTAAGACTCCCTCCTGATCCTTGAAACCTCCTCACAGACTTTGATGATCGAGCCTTCGCCTTCCCTTTTCCTTCCACCCATCCATGACCATGCCTTCGAAGGATTCACCCAACTCCTGATCTTTCATATGTCAGAGTTCAATATTTCACCTTACCTCTTACCCAATAAGAGGTAACCTCTTCCCTTGATCCTTGAACTCATCTTTTTTTGGGCAAAGATCAGGCTTCCCTCCTTCACTTTTCATCTTTCCCTTTACCTCCTACTCAATATGAGGTATCTCTTTCCCCCGACATCCAATAGGGGACAACTTTCAAACTTCACAGTTTGGCTTTCCCTCCTTTCAATATTCAACAAGAAGCAAGAAATTCTTCTGATGCCCAAGGTTCGATGGTCTGGTTCCAACATAGCAAGCGGTAAGATGCAAACTTGAAGCCTGAGCCTTGACGAGTTCTAGTCTTCGTAGATTTGTGGCTTTGGTCTTCTGCTTCTTGACATGTGGTAGGAGGTATGAGGTAAGTTTGATACCTGACCTCCAATAGGGACATTTTTCATGCCTTCAAATCATTTATTTCCAGATCAGGCAAGGGTTTCCTTTCAGGATCGACGCCTTGACATTTCACGTTTTGGCATGTCTTTCATAGTGATTTCATTAATGTGTGAGCAACCTTCCCACCTACTTGTTGAAATTTTGGGGCTCAAGGAAAACATTTATTGCATTTATTGATGGTCGTGGTTGATTTCATGGGTTCCCATGCCCATTTATTATTGGTTACTATCTTCCCTTCCTTGCTCAATTTCCAAATCGTTGAATTCACAAGGGAATTTTGAGGGGATTTTGGACAAAATTTATTGTAGAGGTATGGCATGTAGGTCTTGGTACATCCTAGGCTCAACCTTTGGCATGGTTTTCATGATCTAGTCACCTCAACTCTCCTTGAGATGAATTTATACTATTTGCTAACCCTAAGGAGGATTAAGGTTTATTTGGAGTCGACTAAGTTATGCCTGAACTATAAAGGCAACACTTGTACATTTTCAAAGGGATCTTCCCTAGATTTTCTCTAATAGGTTTATGCTAATCTAGCATTATGTGACTATAAAATTGGCTTCCATGCCTTTGTGTCAATAAAAAATCATTAATTTTACCTCTTCTATATGCTTGCATCTTGTGTATTGTTTTATATCTCTATGCATGCACTATTTTTATTATTTATGTAGGGTGTGTTATTGTGCTAGCTAGTTATAAAAGTGTTGATTGTGGGTAACCTCTACCCCTTTCAATCTTTCAAACTCTTAGCCCTCATGACCCCTTTGTAAATTTGATAAAATTGAGAACAATGTGACCCAATCAAATAATTTAGTTGACATCCCATGCATCAAAAGCAAGAAGAAACACTCGTAAACTTGGAGCATCACCTTTCCCTTATTTATAGTATTTCTCCCTTTTCGTTTTCCTCCAAAAAAATTCATAGTTTAGGGTTAGTATAGAGTTTTACATAGTTGGGTTGGACCAGCCTTTAGTACACCTAATTTAGAAAGGAAGTTGGCCTTCTTCGGAGATCTAACCTCATTTGTAGTATCTCAAACCTTAATGTTAGTTCCATTGTTTCATTGGAATGTTGAACCCCTTGTTCAACTCAATGCAATTCCAAGTGACAACAATTTCTAGCACACCTTGTGGGACAAGAAGAAATTTCATTTCACCATTTTTTAGAGAGTGATGTTGCTCTCAGCCATCCAACCTTGAAGAGGTGCACAAACAAGTAATTGGCGACTCTGCATTCAAAGAAATAATTATACATCAAATTTGGCGATTCAAATGTTGGGGAAAACCCTTGGTTACAAAGAAAACTTGTACATTCATGCCCAAAATTCAAACAAGAGCATCTTCTAGAGGTTACTTCCAATATACTCAGCTACCATCTTTTGCTTCTAGAAGAAGAAGAAATAGACAATCTTTATCACCCGTTAAGAGAAATAGAATCTCAAGTCCTCCTAGGGCTCAATATACACCACCATGGGTTGATTGTTTCAAGTTAGACTACCTACTACTCAGGTGCATAGGAATCTATTGCATATGGATATAAATCAACCTTTTGTGCCTTTTAATGGAGGTATCCAACGAAACCTACAACATGATGATATTCCTATGGATACTTTGAAGATCCTCCCATTTTTTAATGGAGAAGACTAAACTACCCCCATTAAACATATTAGAGATGTGGCTTCACTATGTGTACTTCACAATATTAAATAAGAGAATGTTGCTCTTAGACTCCTGGCTACCTTATTGAGGGGTAAAGCATTACAATGGTTTGAAGGGTTGGAATTCAATTCTATTACCACATAGGATCAACTGGGAGATATCCTTTGCAATAATTTTAAAGAAAATTCAAACCACTTGCCTCTAGTGGAGCAGTTGGTGACTATCAAGAGAGCTCCCCGTGAGCACATGAAAGATTTCAATTTTCACTTCCAAAAGACTTGGGATAGAATTCCACTACTGGTAAGACCATCAGCTCAACATGATTTCCTATATTTTTTGAGGGCTCTTAATAGTGAAATTTATGTAATGATATAATCTATGGGTGCACAAACACTTCTTGATTCTTATGAAGTAGGTATAAGAGCTGAGAATAGCCTCATCCAAGCCAAGAAAATTTCCCAGAGACCTCCCATGCCTATCTTTCTAGAGATTCCACCAACCATGTCTATTCAAGTACCACAGATAGCCCCTCAACCAACTTCTCCTACACAAGAAAAGGTTGTCCTAGCACAGTCTTTTGAGCTTCAGGAGATAAAAGGCCTCCTCCAAACATTTGGGAATGACTTGGTAAACATTAAAAAGAAAAAATTACAAAATTACAAGCCTTATCAACCCCCAAATCAAGTGCTCTACCAATCGAATCAAGCAAACATAAAGGACAAAGGAAAAACCTTAACCTAAGGTCCTTTCAAGCATATAATCCAAATACAACAAGCATATCTAAGGAGCTAGTGCCTATACAAAATAACCTAGCTCAAGAATATGAATGGTGATTTCCTTGCAATCAACTACATAACCAGTCTACTTGTTCAAGTGGGGTGATAAATCAAGCCTTAATGGTGCAAATTGTACACATAGTTTACAACCAAATGCACCAAATGAGACACCTTTGTAGCAGCAAGAGCAATTTCCAAGTGACACCACACTTCTAAATTGGCAAGGGGAATATTTTTGTGGGGTTAACCAAGATCATAACTCTATAGAAGCTAACACAAGAAGAAATAAGAGAGCTACAAAAATAGTGCAACTGTCAAGTAAAGAGTCTCATCAAGCTCCTAGAGTGAACCAAGAGGTTTATTTCCCATCTATGTCACATGTACCACATGTATTGCAAATAAATCAACAAGGCACCACCAAGGAAAAACTTGGGAATTAACCTCAACCGACCCACTTGCAAGGAGATACTGTTGTTACAAAATCTCAACATAAGGTAAATGTTGTCGCTTTCAATATACTTGAGCATATATTAAAAAATCTAGTGTCACTATGTCTATGTGGGACTCCTTGTCTATCTTGGGACAAAAAGAGTCTTTACAAGCTACCTTATCAAATGTGGGTATATCAAAAGAACTCCTAGGTAACCAAGACAAAGTTGTGCTTACCAATACATCCCAAAATAGAAAGGATTAGAAAAAGAAAGAGGTAAAACCACCATCATTTATGTGTTGCAAGAATAATGGTGTTTTCATTGATGTCAACTATGGGATGAATATGTTGAGGATATTGAGAAAATTGTTGAAAAGAGAAAAAGAGGTTGTGCATGTGTAGTTGTGACCTTGAGGAAGTGTTGTGAGTAAATGGAGCTATTATTTTGTTGAAGAGTCTGAAGATGAGTTGGAATGAAGTAATGAGATGAGATGATGTTTCTGGTACTTGGTTTCAAAGTGCTTTTGAGAAAATTTAATAGAGTAAAATGTGTTGTGAAAATGTTCATAGTGTGCTATGGCATTTTTCTCCACATTATTTTTGTGTTGATGCTATTCCTTTGTGGATCTTACAGATTATTCATGAATGACAAAGGTTGGTATATTCAGAATTTGGGTTTCTAGATCGTTGTATAGTGTGAGATATTTCCACTAGTGTGTGAACCAATTGTTCAATGATGTTTTATGTGGTATAGGAGAAATGTATTTTCTTCAAATTTCTTTGCTATTTGGATTTTGGTTGTGTATATTTTGGAAGTTTCTTATAATTCTTTTATCTTTCTATGTTCAATTTTTTACCTGATTTGGTGTAGTACAGTGAAAGTTTCATTTATCAATATGTAATTAAGGGTTATCAGTTGTTCTAAGTTAAAGTATTTGTTGATGCGTGCTTGGATGACATGTTTGATGAATATTAAGTGGTTTGTGAATTTTTTTGGATTGAGTTCAAGTGAATTATTTCATCTAAAACTTTTGGATTGATTTAAGGAAGCATGCACGTAATGTCTATGGTGTTTTGCACGGGTGTTAGCCGAACTTGTGTTTAACACTACATGTGAGGCTTGTAGAAGCGTGTTGAAGTATGCTGGGATCTATTTGGGTCCTAATTAATGATTTATGTAGTTCACCTTTTATTCCTTTCCACCATGGGAATATTTAGGTGCTGACCTGTTTCAAACTTGAATTTATAACGGCTAGTGTCCAACACTGGAGAAAGTTTTTAAGGTAGAACTTGATATAAATATGTATGTTGTTGATGCAAGAGGGTGTATGAAAGAGTAAGAAGAAAGATATATATGAGATTATTGAAAGTAATGTGTTTGATGCAAATTTGAGAAAAGCAGTTTGAATTTCATGTTAGGGTTCCTAAAGGCAGTGAATTGAAGGCATCTGAAATCTTTCATGTGAAGACTGCGAAAGTGTGTGAGAAATTATGGCGGAATCCCTATTGTATTGAGAAGTTTTTTCTCTATTTAACATTCTTCTTCTATCTTATTGTATTCTTTTTGTGGTAGCGAGCCTTGGTTGTGTGCCTTTTTGGACAGTGTGTCCTATCTTGGTAGTGAGCCCCTTTGTACCAGTTTTTCTATTACTTAAATTGTGATCTAATCCACTGTGGTTTTTTTGTCATTAGGTTTTCCACGTAAATTTGGTGTTCTCATGTGTATGGTGTTGTGATTTCAATTTCTATTATCTGCATTTCATGTTTAATCAATCTAACAAGATAAGGGCCTAATGAATGGTTGTGGATCTGATTACTGTTGAGGGTTTTTGATGGTTTAATTTGCTAAAAATAATTCAGCCCCCTCTCAATTGTCTTGTTCATTTCAAAAATTGGTATCAAATCTTGGTTCCTTGAAGAAGAGCTTAACTGCTTGAGGTAGATCCGATATGGCGAACAAGATTCCTTTGGAATATCTTAGATTTGATGGCTTAGATTATGCATTTTGGAAGACAAATATGGAAGGATATTTGTGTGCTCAAGGCTATGAGATTGAGAAGGCATATCAAAATCTATACACTCCACCCTGAATGGTCTGAGTACAAATGAAAAATCAAGGTGCATGAGATCAATGCTAGAGAAAGGTACATTATTGTCAATAGTCTTTCAAATACTGAATTAGTTAAAGTTATGAGTTTGAAGACTGCTAAAGAAGCTTGGGATATGTTAAAAATAATTTATGAAGGAGATCCAAAGGTCAAGCAAGTGAAGTTACAGAACTTGAAGGCGCGGTTTGAAATGATGCATATTTCTGAAGATGAAACAATAAAAGGCTACATACAAAGAGTTGATGAATTGGTAAGTAATATGAGAGGCCTTGGTGCAATAGTTAAAGAATATAAAGTGGTGAATAAAGCTACTATATATATATTCTAGATTGCTATTGTGAAAAGGTATCTGCTATTTAGGAAATTAATTGATTTTGATAATTATTCCAGAGATCAGTTGATTGGCACTCTGAATGCATTTGAGATGAGAAAATTGAAGAAAAGTACAAAAGTAGAGATTGCTTTCAAGGTTGGTAAACCAGAGAAGGTGGAAGATTCAGGTGATGAAGATCTCAATGATTTTGAAGATAAATTTTTGAGAAGGATGGTAAATTACCTTTCAAATTTTTTAGTTGTGGTGGTATAGGTCATTATGATTCTAGACGTCCGAAGAGAACTTTAAATAATAAGAACAAGGAAAATAAAGGAAAAATGATTAAGCAAACTTACTATGTGAAAGAAGATGCTGACATTTCTGATAATGAATTTGATCATGAAGATTTTGATGATAATGAATATCTATTTTTTACTATAAAAGAAAATTTTGGTTTTGCTAACCTTGAAAGTTGTGTGAAGGAAAGGATTTTGAAGATGAAGGATAAGGTTGAAGGTACTTTGGTATCTTCTTTTCATGTCAAAGAAGATAATAATTATTGTGTTGTTGATAGTGGTTTCTCTAATCATATGACCAGAAACAAAATTAAGTTTGTTAAACTTGAAAAGTATGATGGAGTTCGAGGGTGATCCCACAATGCTAGTTTACAATTTCTAGGAGATTTTTTATTTTTGTTGAAATCACATGTTTTTAGAAAATATAATGATTTGATCCTTTAAAAGTTCCATTTTAAGGATTCCAATTGAAGAGTATTTGATCAAACCACCTTAGATCAAACCCCCTTGGATAGAACCCTGCCAGTATTAAACCATATCTATAATGAAGTCTCCTTTACACCTATCAAAATGATGATAAAAAAACACTTTTGATTTACCTTTAGGGGGATCAAATGAATTCATTTAAAATTTATTTTTTGTAAGTATGCATTCCTTATTATAATCTTCCCAAAAAGTATAATTTTAAATAAATTTAATTTAATCATTATATTTATTTTTTATTTCTTGTGAATGTAGGGTTTTCATCGAAAATCAAACTCTCTTTTCTACACATTTGGAAAAATAGTAGATTATCAAATAATTTTTTTGAAAAATATCAGTGCACTAGATATTGAAATCTTTGATCCAACAAAAAAAATTGAACTTCGATACATATAAAAAAATTTATGTTGTATATGTTGGCAAAACAAGGATAGACAACTAAGAGGGGGGGTGAATCAGTTGTTTCCAAAATCAAACTTATTCAACATTAATCAACCTTAAATCTTAGATCTGATAATTAATAGTGCAAGCATAAATCAATAACACATCAGAGACACATGAACACCAAGATTTTATACATGGAAACCCTATTAGGGGAAAAACCACGGTGGATGTTAGTCCACAATATTATACCCTGTTAGAAGTATAATGAAGAATGAAAAAGGAATGCACTTGCATTTAGGCACACTTCCTAGAGCACACTTCTCTGAGGAAGGCTCACTAGTTTACATACAATAATCATATTTCCATTTGATGAATTTGAACTGAGAAAATAGCTTCTACAAAAGCTTGATTACAGTTTTGATTAGGCGCACAAAAACTTATACACACTCTTCCACACTCTGCTCAAAATTATTCACACTCTGATCTGCTCTTGAATGATTTGACCTTTACTCGCACATGTAAATCTCTTTCACACATTGAGCAATGCCTCTAAATGAGTAAAACAATCACTTATATATATCCGCTACACAGATTTACATCCACCATTCATTCAACCTCAAATAAAGAATAAATTACAACTGTCGGCCCCAAAACATGAATAAATTTTAATGTGCACCAACACAAGTCAGTCACACCATAGTGAGGACCCAAAAAAAACACCTTAGAACATGCCAAAAAATAAAATATTAATCTCCATGGATCCAGAACACACTACCACCATCATGTCAGCCAAGAACATGAAAACTCGAGCACACAGTAGAAAAATCTCCAATCACGAACACTCTGATCAATGTGAACGTACAAGAAGTGTTAGAAACCCTAGATTAGACATGCAAACCTAAAACACCTTCCACAGAAGAGAAAACATCAAAAAAGCAGAGCTTTGCATGAAATGTGCAAATTGATAATATTCAGAATTAAGAAATTACAATAAGAGAATTACTTTATAAAAGCAATGTATGCAACCCTAATGTTGACCTAAAAATAGCTCAACTAAATACAACTTACTTATTAATTAAGTAAACTAATTATTACCTAAGAAAAACTTAAGTAAAGTTATGCAAGTGTAATTAAATATTAATTACACTAATACCCCCCCCATAAGTGCAACTTAGGGAGACTAAATAAGCATGCACCTAAAACTAAGATGAATGCAAGAGAGCATGAATGGGTCCCGACAAAAATGTCTGATCAGGTACCCATGTACAAATGCAATAATGAGGTAGAGAAGGAAAACCCAGTGGGACAACCCCCCTACAATGAGATAACTATTGCAAAGAAGCACTGGAAGAACACTGTAGAGTAACACTGGAACCACAATCTAGAAAGCAAGGAAAGATACTTTTGTCTACAAGAAACCATATCGGAATCATAATGATACAATAATAGACCCGATGCCACGGAACACTCGAACACTCCAAACTGGAACAACCCTGGAATCCATAAAGCAATAGTAGATGATATGAAGATGACAGAATCTGGAAGCCGTGAATCTCGATGCCGATGTCAAAATAATACTGAAACTCTTCCATGGGAAAAAGTACCATAAAGACTCTGGAACATTAACCACAAATTTAGTGGCCCTCAAACTGAGATGGATCCGATACGGATCATTAACCATAGGATATCAATCTAAAGTGTGAACCGATATGAATCTGATATGTGTCAAGCTAAGAAAAAAAATGTGTCCAAAAGAAACTAAGAAACCAGATTACAACCCATGTGATTTTTCATCAAAACAATATGAAGATCAAAGTGCATGCACACTCTAATCAAATTATTATGCAAGAAACCCCCCTGATGGAACTTTATATCAGTTCATTTATTACAATCCCCAAGGACTGAAAAATGAGAGAATTTATAAATATGAATAAATATAAAATTAAAAAAGACCTCATATCTATGTAGAAGACTGAACCAGCTTTCCAATGCCACAAGAATTGCGAAAAAAGGATCACCGAGTCAAAAGATATGCCCTCCGGAGTGAAAAAAAATAAGTTCTGAGTTCAAAGACCTGAAAAATTAAACTGGATCATAATCAGAAAAAACTATTAACACCACTGGATTGGCATCAGAATCAGCTTTCCAACAGTATCTCGTTTGTTAAAAAATGACACCGTACGCAAAAGTTACACCCGATTTTGTAAAAGTGCTCCAATTTGTCCAATAAGGCTTGCAAGCAACCCAAGGGGCTAAAAAAATTTGGCCCTTGGTCCTGTGCGCAACCAGGGGCTGGTAGATAGGGGGCTAGGGTGAAGCCCCTGGTCATCCATATGACCACGCGCGAGGGCAAGGAGTCGGCGGGGCTGGGCGCAGCTCCCAATTGCCAATGGGACCGGCACTAAGCCCTCACGGGCTAGAGCGAGCCGATCGGTGGCGGGGGAGGAGGTCGGCAGTGCCGCCTAGATCGCCACTCCGCCAGTGGTAGAGAGATTTTGAACTGGCTGTGCAAAACCTTGCGGGGTTTTTTTATTTTTTTTCGAAATCCACACCTCGTGAAGCATGTTAGGGAGGCCGTACGATTTCTCTGGCAAAAAAAAATTGCCTTCCGAATCAACTTTGCCAAAATCAACAAAACAAAAGGCGATCTTAGGATTTTGGGGCACTGTGAACATGATGGAAGTGTCCTTTTTTCTTCAAGATGCTCCAAAAAATAGGCTTCCCCCAGAGCTTCCAAAAAATCAGCAAACATGAAATCCTCACAGATCTGGCAAATCATGACCAAAATCTGCAAAATGAAAGCCAAACATGACTTTTTCTAGTGTTCTGAATCCAATGATGAAACCCAATCTGATCCAAGATGCTGCATAAATAAAATCAAGGCATGATACCCTCGAGGAACCCCGAACGAACTCTATAATGAATTTCTCTAGAATTTGAGAAGGGGTTGCATGTCAAGGCTCTGATACCATGTTAGAAACCCTAGATCAAACATGCAAACCTAAACACCTTCCACAAAAGAGAAAACATCAAAAAAGTAGAGCTTTGCATGAAATGTGCAAATTGATAATATTCAGAATTAAGAAATTACAATAAGAGAATTGCTTTATAAAAGCAATGTATGCAACCCTAATGTTGACCTAAAAATAGCTCAACTAAATACAACTTACTTATTAATTAAGTAAACTAATTATTACCTAAGAAAAACCTAAGAAAAGTTATGCAAGTGTAATTAAATATTAATTACACTAACAAGAAGGATAGAGTATGATCTAGACTCATCCATGAATGTCATAGATACTGCGCAACAATTGAAATTACCAGAATTTCATCCTCTTCATCCAAGAATACCATCTAGAGAAATTGAATAACTGTAGGAACACATATCTTCATAACTTCCACAAATCTTGATGCAAACCTCTGAAGATTTCAGAAAACACACTAGAAATTTTCAACAACAAACCCTTTGAAGCGCACCTTCAGATCTTCAACGTATAAAACTTTCCAATGTTCTGACCTTCTCAACTTCACTAGATGCCTGGAATATTATTTTTCACAATTTTCTCAATATCCTCGACATATACAACCTTAAGAATAATCAATGCTAATAGTGTTGACATCAATAACAACCACATATCAGAAATGCAACCACAACATCTAACAATCTCCCCCTTTGGCATTGATGGAAACACATGATGTGAAAAATAATGCCACCAACCCAACTAGCTCTTCTCCAGCAATCTCCCCCTGAGATTGTGCACTCTTTTCATGTTTCCTTCTTCTCCCATGTTTTTCACATTGCTCTTCTCTCCCCCTTTGACATCAATGGAAAAGTTGCATGTGCTCTGATCACATATTTGAATCATCTGACTATTCCCCCTGAGTAGCAGCCACCACAACATCAATCCAAAATAAGATATGGCTATGAATTCACTGACTGATGCAAAGACCTACATCTTAGTTCTGATCAAGAGGGGAAATCACCCCTAACTTGCTTGAGGTACTCAAAAGTATCCTTAGGCAATGACTTAGTAAAGATGTCTGCAATTTTATCCTTGGTAGGTATATACTCCAATTTAACTTCTTTGTCACTTACTTTATCTCTCAAGAAGTGATATTTGATGGATATATTATTTATCTTTGAATGCAGCACTGAATTCTTGGAAATATTAATGACACTTGAATTATCCTAGAATATTGGAATGGGTTCTTCATACTCAATTTTGACATCTCTCAACATTTTCTTCATCCACAATACTTACGTACAATTGTTTGCAGCAGCAATGTATTTTGCCTCAGTAGTAGACAATGAAATAGAATTCTACTTTTTGCTTAGCCAAGATACCAATTTCTTCCCTAAGAAGAATGCACCACCACTAGTACTCTTCTTGTCATCCACATCTCTTGCCCAATCAGCATCAGTGAAAGCACTCCAGATAAGATCATCATCCCTAAGATACAAAAGACCAAGATCAACTATCCCTTTCAGGTATCTAAAAATTATTTTCACAACAGTCACATGAGACTCTTTAGGATCATCTTGAAATCTAGTAGCCATGCATACAACCTTCATTATATTTGGCCTGATCTAAGTCAAATAGAGTAATCCACCAGTCATTGACTTGTATCTTGTTTGATTTTATTTAGGAGAATCATCATTTTGTGTAAGTTTGCATCCAATTATCATAGGTGTACCAACTAGTTGTGAATCTTCCATGCCATACTTTATCAGTAGCTCTTTCACATACTTAGACTAAGATATGAAAATTCCATCATCTAATTGAGTGATTTGCAGTCCTAAAAATAATTTCAGCTCTCCTATCATTGACATTAACACTCACTTTTCATTTTATCAGAAAAATTCATACACAAATCATCATCACCTTCAAAAATAATTTCATCAACAAAGACTTCAATGATCAATTATTTATTCTGATCCAACTTGAAATACAAATTGTTGTCAACAATACCTTTATTGAATCCAGGCTTCAATAAGTATTTATCCAATCTAGCATACCAAGCTCTAGGAGCTTGCTTAAATCCATATAGAGCTTTCTTCAATCAGCATACCATGTCTTTTTCATCAGTCAATTGAAATCCATCCCGTTGTTCAACATATAATTCTTCTTCTATCTCACCATTTAGAAATGTTGACTTTACATCCATTTGATAGACTTTATAATTCTTGAAAGTAGCATAAGAAAGAAATAATCTTATAGCTTCAATTCTAGCAATAGGGGCAAAAAAAATTTCAAAATCAATACCTTCCATCTATGAGTACCCTTTGCAAACCAATCTTGCTTTGTTTCTGACCACTTCACCTTGCTCATTCAGCTTATTTCAAAACACCTTCTTGGTTCCAATCACATTTTTGTTCTAAGGTCTGGGAACAAGATCCCATGTATCATTTTTCTCTATCTGCATTAGTTCTTCTTTCATGGCTTCCATCCAATGTTCATATTTTCATGCTCCATTGATATTGTTAAGCTTAGCTTTGGAAATTAGACAGTACTCTTCCAAAATTATTCTTCTAGTTTGCACACCTTTGCTCTTATCTCCTATGATCTGATAGTCAAAGTGATTTTGCCTTACATATTTGGGAGTTTTAGGATTTTCTCTGACTTCTTGTTCTTGTGTTTTTTCTTCTGCACTTCTGCTATTTTCTGCCTCTTGATTCCCTTGGTTCAACAGAAAAAATTGAAGTTGATTTTGTGTCTGAACATTATTTCCGTTGTTAATATTATCATGCTGATCATCTGAATCATATCCACTACATCTAGATGGTCTAACAATATCTTCATCAACTTTGGCATTTGCACTTTCAACCATTTTCTTTAACCTCTTATTAAAGCACCAGTAAGCTTTACTTTTACTAGAGTAACCCAAAAATATTCCTTCATCACTTCTAGCATCAAACTTGCCTATATCATCATCTCCCTTGATGTAACATTTGCTTCCAAAAAATTTGAAATACTTAACAGTAGGCTTATAACCAAACCATAGCTCAAAATGTGTCTTACCAGAATTACCATTGACATACACCCTATTAATAGTGTACACAATAGTACTTACAACTTCTCTCCAGTAGAAATGAGGAATAGTTGCTTCCAGCATCATGGTTCTAGCAATATCTAGAACAATTATGTTCTTTTTTTAATAGCTCCATTTTGTTGAGGGGTCCAGGGAGCAAATAACTGTCTTTGGATTCCACGCTTTTCACAGAAAGAATTGAATTCTCGGGAAGTGAATTCACCACCTCTGTCTGACCTCAGACACTTGATCTTTTGACCTATCTCATTCTCTGCCATATCTTTGAAACTTTTCAAATTTTCAACTACTTCATGTCTTTCTCTTAAGAAGGAAACCCATATCATTCTAGAATAATCATCAATGATCAACATAAAATACCTTTCACCTTGTATACTTATGATTCTGGATGGACCATATAGATCGGTGTGTATCAAATCCAGTACTCCATTAGAGCTATACTGTTTGCTCTGGAAACAATTTCTTGTTTTCTTTCCCACCTAACATTCCTTGCACATAGTGCTAGTAGGCTTCACTAACTTAGGAAGATCTCTGACTACTTGAGTAGTGCTTAGCTTGACAATGTTATCAAAGTTCACATGACACAACCTCCTATGCCATAACCAGCTTACATTAATCTGAGCAATTAAGCAACTTTCACTAGCAGCACTAAAATGAAAGATATTACCTTTTGTCTTTGTACCTGAAGCAATCATATTTCTAGAACTTCCCCTTATTCTGCACTTACCATCCTTGAATTGCAAATTGTAACCCTTGTCTAACATTTGTTCAACACTTATTAGGTTATACTTTAATCCTTCTACATTATGAACATCATCAGTATTGTGCTTACCACCAAAATAAATAGTGCCTTTGCCATGAATCACACTAGAAGTGTTGTCTCCAAATATTACAACACCACCATCATAGTCTTCCAAGCTTACAAACTTTCTTTTGTCACCAGTCATATGATGTGAGCATCCGCTGTCAATTACCCACTCATCCTTTTCTTCATTTTTTCTTGTAAGAGTTTTCTCAACATTCACATTACTAGTAGATTCAATGGACACCTGACCATTTTCATTTATAGCAATAAATAGCCATTCATCTTCATTTCCAGTTTCTTTATCAGATTCTTCATCAATTACACCTTCTTCAGCATAATAGCATTTCCTTTGAAATCTAGTCTTCTCAGGTTTATACTTTTAAATTCTTTCAACGCATCTAGATGTAAAATGACCTATTTTACTGCAAGAAAAACATTTAATAGGTAACTTTCCTTTGTACTTACCATGATCTCTGGCTTCTCTTTTCACAATCAGTGCTTCCATTTCTTCTAATTCTTTTTCTTCATCTTCAATATTTTTCATCTCATCTTCATATTTGAATGTCCTTTTGGAACTCTCTCTCAGATTGTATCTTTGTTGGATTTTTTTGGATACAATAGCTTTGAATGCAGATTCACTTAACTCAAAGGTAGAAATTTTTCCAATCAACATGTCTCTTGTAATATTTGTCACTGTCTTGAGTTCATCAATAGCATGAGATCTTGTTTTGTAGGAGGGAGGCATAGATCTAAGTATCTTAGCCACAAATTCTTCTTCATCCAAGGTTCCACCGACACATCTAATGCTCATCACCAATTCAATTCTCTTTTGAGAGAAAGAGAGGATGTTCTCATCTTCATTCATCTTCATGTCTTCCCACTTGCCTTTTAAATTTTTTAGCTTAGCACTTTTCACTAGCCCATCTCCTTCATACAATGTTTCCAAAAATTTCCAAATCTGATATGCAATCTTCAATCCTAACACATTTGTCATCTTTGAATCTGTCAAAGCACTCAACAAATCTTCAATAGCCTTGGTATTAGCTTATACTTTCTTGATCTCATCTTCAGAGGATGGACCATTCTGAGGAATAGTATATGCACTTTGTGTAATCTTCCAGAAGGGTTCTCCAATGCACTTCAAATGACACTCCATTCTGACTTTCCATAAAGAGTAGTTTGTACCATTGAATCTAGGACTATCCTTCTTGTATGATGTCGTCTCGGATCACCTCAAGTTGTTAGGCTTCTTCAGAGGAACTATCTATGATACCAATTGTTGGAAAAATAAGGATAGACAACTGAGAGGGGGGGTGAATCAATTGTTTCCAAAATCAAACTTATTCAACATTAATCAACCTTAAATCTTAGATCTAATAATTAATAGTGCAAGCATAAATCAATAACACATTAGAGACACATGAACACCAAGATTTTATACATGGAAACCCTATTAGCAGAAAAACCACGGTGGATGTTAGTCCACAAGATTATACCCTGTTAGAAGTAAAATGAAGAATGAAAAAGGAATGCACTTTCATTTAGGCACACTACCTAAAGCACACTACTCAAAGGAAGGCTCAGTTCCTTACATACAGTAATTAGATTAACTCCATTTGATGAGTTTGAACTGAGAATATAGCTTCTACAAAATCCTGATTACAATTTTGGTTAGGCGCACAAAATATTCTACACACTATGCTCAAAATTCTTCACACTCTGCTCTGCTCTTGAATGATTTGAACTTTATTCACACATGTACATCTCTTTCACACATTGAGAATTGCTTCTAAATGAGGAAAACAAACACATATATATCTGCTACATGGATTTACATCCACTATTCAGTCAACCTCAAATAAAGAATAAATTACAACTATCGGCCCCAAAACATGAATAAATTTTAATTCGCACCAACACAAGTCAGCCACACCTTAGAAAATTCCAAATAATAAAATATTAATCTTCATGGATCTACAACACACTACCACCATCATGTTGGCCAAGAACATGAAAACTCGAGCACACTTCGGAAAAATATTTGATCACGAACACTCTGATCAATGCAAATGTACAAAAAGGATAAAGTATGATCTAGACTCATCCATGAACATCACAGATACATGCACAAAAATTGAAATTAACATAATTTCATCCTCTTCATCCAAGAACACCATCTACAAAAACTGAATAATTGTAGGAACACAAATCTTCATAACTTCCACAAATCTTGATGTGAACCTCTGAAACTTCCGGAAAACATAGTAGAAAGTTTCAGCAACAAACCCTTTGAAGTGCACCTTCATATCTTAAACGTACATAACTTTCCAATCTTCTGACCTTCTCAACTTCACTGGCTGCCTACAATATTATTTTTTACAATTTTCTCAATATCCTCGACATATACAGCCTTAAGCATCATCAATGCTAATATTTTTGACATCAATGACAACCACATATCAGTAATGCAACCATAACATCCAATAGTATACAGTCCGCCTATGTCTTAATTGTAATTGGTTTGACTTTGAAACTTGATTAAGGAAACCATATTCAATAAAACACTATGAAACCAAATGAAAGCGCTAGATATTGTAGTTACAAATCTAAATTTGAAAAAATTATAATTTTATCCTTCATAGAAAAATATTTATGTTGTATACGGTGAGCATCACTCCTTAAAAATGGTGTTTACTAAAAAAAACTAGTTTTCAAAGGACATGGAAAAAGTGCAATTTGATTCCAATTTTTTTTTTAAATATATATTTAGAGTTTACAGATAAAATGTCACAAATCACTAATTTGCATCATCTTCAAATTCCTCATGGTTTAGCCACTATTGGTGCCCAAAAGTGAAGGTTTAGTTAGAAAAAATTAGTTTAATGTCCAGCTTGTCCAAAAATTGTAAACCAGTATTGTGGGATCACCTAGAATTAGTTAAATTTGGAGATGATTCGGGAGCTAAGTTTCATGGAATAGGTTCAATCAATTTTGATGGCAAGCATAATACTGATAATTTTTACTATGTTAAGGGTTTAAGAAATTATCTCTTGAGTGTTGGACAAATGTGTAGCAAAGGGTATAATCTTGTGTTCAAGGATGAAGCATGTGAGATCCGAAAAGGGTCCAGAACTATGATTGTTTCTAGTAAGAGAAGAAATGGAAACATATATCATCTTAAGGGTGTTGATGGTCATTGATTTATGTCACAGATTAATGATAGTTGGTTATGGTACCAGAGGATGTGGCACATGAATTTTGATAATTTGGAAAGAATTAGTTTGGTTCATGTTGTGAGAGATTAAACTAAAATTAGAAAACCCATCAATGTTGTTTGTGAGAGTTATCAATTTGGAAAATAAATGAGGAGTAGCTTTAAGGGAAAGGAACAATCTACTATCGGACTATTGGAATTAGTGCATACAGATCTTTGTGTTCCTACAAGGGTGAGAAGTCTAAAACATGACAGGTACTTTATACTTTTGATTGATGATATTATCTTTGGTGGAAATGAGGTTATGTGAGAAATTTTGATGCAGTCAAAAATCAAGACCCTAAATCGAGGTGTTGTTCTTTGCAGCCACCACACCAATATCTCATCTACCCAACATAATAAAAATGGTTCTCATAGGGAAATAAACAAACCCATAAAGTTTTGAAATACAAATCATCAATCATGCATATAAGTGCATTGAAAATTTTTGATAGACCACATTTCGAAAATTATTTTGAATGTGCAAACAACTTATATTTCCTCTGATAACTTTGGTAGTAGAATCTTCCACCTTCATCTACAGGAAAACAAGTGATTCACATTTTTTCTACCAAGACAACCATGCTAAAAATTATGTTGAAAACCCCAAAAACCCATTTCTGAACAATGGTGCTTAATCCCTTCCAACAACTTTTAAACTTTCATAAATTTCTAGATTTTTTAATATGTAATATGAACCAAAACAAATAGGAAATTTCAAAACTTTATTACAACTAAGATTTCTAGCAACAACTTGGAGTACAAAGATTTCAACAGTTACAAGACTATGCCATTCTTGCAACATCTATCTATAGGCAATCAAAGAAAAATTCAAACATTTTGAAAATCAATTACTTGGAAGCAAAAATCATATTACAACACTTTCAAATAACCTCCAAAATCCTTTGCAACACTCTAGATGTTGCTGGTAATTTCCTTCTCAACTTCTTTTTTTCACTTCCGACTATAACCCTTCAGCCACATTTCTTCATCCAGCTCTTGAGTATAGGATTTCTCCCTACAATAATAGAAATAAAATATTTTCTATTCCTCCCCAAATAAGGCGTTGGAAATCCTCTAACCTAACAAAAATTAAAATGCATTGAATTTCATAACCTTTCTTGACATTGTTGCTCATAATTCCCCTTGTAACCTCCTGTCATAAACATGGCACTCTGATTGGCTCCTTTTTGTGCATGAGCCTCCAGATTCTCTTCCAAATAATTCTAATATACCTCTTCCAAATCATTTTAATATACCTCAAAATAAAAATTCCCCAACTTGGACATTGGGTTTTCCAATTTCCATTTTTTGGATTTTAAGCATATTAAATGTGCAATTAACAAAATCACCAACCTACAAATTTTGAGCCAATAAAAAAAATATTGGTTACAACAATTTGACCTCATTTTTTACCCAAACATAATATTTAAACATTCATAAATTGAACCAAGTTAACAAATATTTTTTTCTAAGCCTAGAGTGTGTCCAAATCAAGTGCTAAAAGGTTGCCTGCAATAAGAAACCACACAGGAAAAAGCATAATTAAAATAAAATATTTTTGAGGATGAAGGTGTAGGAGTTGAGAAAATACAACACCACAAACCCCGAAGATCACCTGCATGCAAATAACTTGTCACAAAAGAAGAGATGGAGACAAACAAGCAAGGGTTCTCTAAAAACTGAAAATGTATATATCAGAGAGAATGAGAGAATGAATTGATATGAAATACAATGGGATCAATCCTTATAAAAAGGAGATCATGCAAACCCTAATAAAACCCTAATAGGAAAACCCTAATAGAAGCCCTAATAGGATAACATTTAATAATTAATATAATTATTAAATGTCACTATATGCAAACTAACGTGAAATCTTAAGAAGGGAATAAAGGTAACTTAATCAACATAATTAAGTTAAAACCTTTACTCTAACACCCCCCCTTAAGATGAGCAACAATGCAGCTACAAACAAATGCAGAAAAGCAAAGGTAACTACAATGCAAGAAGGCAACATGGGTCCCGGCAACTAGGCCAGATCAGGTACCCAAATACAACCAAATCTCTGTAAAATGGAGAAATAGAGAAAACCTCATGGGAAAAAGCTCTACTCCAAAAAGAGAAGAAGAAATCCAAGAAGAGACATCACTGAAGCAAAAGAAGCTGCAAACAACTGTCGAAAGATGACTGCTATGGTGCTGAAGAACCTCCGCTGAAGATAGGATGATCAGGAACAAGAAGACAATAATCTACATGAGTGCCCATACAACACTACTCAAATCAGATGGCAAACAAAGGCAAACACCTGGAACGAAGATACAGATGGGACAAGAACCAATAGTCTGAAACACTGATCAACTGAGAATGGAAGATTCCTTCCAAGGCGAAACCAAGGAAGCATTAGCACAAACAGTATAATACCCCCCCATGATGGTGAACTGGGAGCCTGACAGATCAACTGAAATGGTGTGCAACACCCTGTAGTGCATGAAGAAAAAGATACAACATCTGAAAGTGCACAAGAAAGCACCTGCAACTGAAAAAGTGGTGTGCAAAATGAAGCACACATGCATGAGGCTGGAATCATATGGATCCATGGTCATCGTGGAGGGACACTCACTGGACAAAGGTGTGATGGCAAACAAAGGCAAACTACACAACCCCCCCATGGTATGGATTCATTGTCGTCGTGGAAGGATACTCACCGGACAAAGATGTGATGGAAAAACAAAGGCAAACTACACAACCCCTCATGGCACTTTATAATATCAGTGCGAGTACAAAATATGGCACAACCTTATGTGCAAAATCTCCAAAAGATGCATGTACAATAGTGTGGCACTTTATCTCAGTGCGTTTACATAAAAGATAGTTTAGAAATGATGCTCAAAATGTCCTCAAAGGACAAAATGCTGGAAATACATGAAGAACAGCTAAGAACAAAGCATCCCATGCGAACAAAAAGTTTCCAAGAGCAAATATGTCCAGGTAATCCACCAGAGTGTGAAAACACAAATAACTGAATAAAAGATACCTGGAGCAAAATCTGGAAAAATGGCATGATGAAATTGAAGAGCTCTGAAATACGGTTCCAACGCCGTTGAGATTGCGAAAAACGGAGAAACAGATCAAAAGTTATGAGCTTGAGACTGAAAGAATCCCCTTTGTCTTCAACTGGCTGTAGAATGCACCAACAGAAAAATCACTGAAAAATAACTACTCCATCAGAAAATTGGGATCGCCAGCTTTCCAGCGATATCTCATTTGCCAATTTTCGACACCATGGCGGAAAGTTATGGCAAAAAGAAAAAAATAGCTCGATTAGGGCATTGTGGGGTACATCAAATGCTAACCGGGCGCAAAAGTGGAGCCCCTGGGCGCTAGCCCTCAGTCGGCCATATGACCGCGGGCGGCTCAAATGCAAAAAATAAACCCGCCACTAGGAGGGTGGCGGGTGGGCTAGGTGGAGGTGGCAAGAGGTGGCGGTGCCGGGGGCACCACCACCCGACCTAGCACCCGGCGGTAACCATATGACCGCGGGTGAAGGATAGTGGGGGCACGGGCCTAGGGAAACCGCAAGCAGAAACCGCCGGCGGAAGGAAGAAACGGTGGCCAGGGAAAAAGCGGAAGATGTCGACGGGAGAGTGGAGGAAGGTCGGCGGTCGACGGAGTACGCCGGTCAAAGACCGACAGAACTGTCGGATATGACAGTTCTGTGGTACGAAGGTACCGCAGAATTGTAAAAGAAAAAACCCCCAATTTTTAAATAAAATCCCCAAATTTAAATTATTATCACACAAATAATATTTGCAAATAGCCCGAAATAAATAAATATGCAGAACATAAAAAATTAAATAATTTTTTATTCTGCAAAATCTTACCCGACCTTGGGTGGGCCATACGGCCGTCCAAGTAAAAAAAATTTGCCTCAGATTTCGACTTTGTCCAAAATGGACGAATGAACAGTCAATTTAGGGGTTTTGGACCGCTGCGGACGCAATGGCAATGTCCGTTTGAGCTGAAAATGCTTCAAAATTGCAGGTGTGCCCTAGATCAAGAAAACAAGCCTCAAACCCTCGAAGCTCCAAAAATCTTCAAAACAAGAACAGGAAGCTGCAGGTGTGGAGCTCTGATACCATGTGGGAGTTGAGAAAATACAACACCACAAACCCCAAAGATCACCTGCATGCAAATAACCTGTCACAAAAGAAGCTATGGAGACAAACAAGCAAGGGTTCTCTGAAAACTGAAAATGTATATATCAGAGAGAATGAGAGAATGAATTGATATGAAATACAATGGGATCAATCCTTATAAAAAGGAGATCATGCAAACCCTAATAAAACTCTAATAGAAGCCCTAATAGGATAACATTTAATAATTAATATAATTATTAAATGTCACTATATGCAAACTAACGTGAAATCTTAAGAAGGGAATAAAGGTAACTTAATCAACATAATTAAGTTAAAACCTTTACTCTAACAGAAGGATCATTTGGTACCCCTGGATGCTCTTGCATCAAATTCTTGGGGTAAGAAGAAATGTTCCATGAGTTGGAACTTATGAACATTTGAAGATCGTATGTTTATTCTTCAACCACTTTTCTTCCTTATCAACTTGTTTCTTCTTCTTCACCCTACTCTGAATCTTCCTATCTCTTATTTCCTTCATCCTTCCTCTTTTTCTTCCCCTCATTAAATTTATTTCAAAATACAAGGAATCTTCTTTCAACCCTAATTTTTCATTATCAACATCTACATACAAATTAGCATTAACAAATTCATAGAAATCAAAGAATCCCATTTGCACTTATTTCTTACCTTGTCTGAATTCATTCTCCCATTCTTCCATGTCAATAAAATTTATCATACCTTGTTGTTTTTCAATTCTTAACCTGTTATTGCTGCCCCTAACCATCTTTCCCATTTCACTTTCTTTCACCAATTCATCAAAATATGAATCAGCATGAACATCAACTTCAATAAATTTTGAAAAATCATCAAATATCTTAATATTATCCTCTTTTCGTACTAGTGTATCAATCTCATATCCATTATTGTAAACCATGTCATTTTCATATAAATCAGCCTATTCTTTATAAGAAAAAAAATTCTAAAAATTCAAACTTTACCTCAATGTTTGGTGCAACTTTATTTCACCTGTTATTAACGCAAGCCACTCCTTCTCTATTGTTGCAATTTGCATTAATAAGTCACCTTCTTCTTCATTTTCTACTGCTCCAATTTCTTTATTCACTATCTTCCCCATAAACTCTTCTTCACTCTGTTTTCCCAAAAATTCTAATATTTCCAAGTCTTTCAGTGGACCAAACTTTTTTGGGACTTCATGATTATCTTCTTCAAGAATACTATCATTTTCATGCACAAATTCATTTATCTCTTTCAGATTAAATTTTATTTCACAACTATCATATGAATGACTATTTACCTGTATGTATTCTTGCTTCTCTACTACTATCCCAACTTCACAATCACCATATTCCTTTATCTTTTCTACATGCAAATCAATATTTACTTTGTAAAACTCAAAAGGAGATAATACCTCTATTTTTTCTCCTGCAACCTCTTTCCCTATGTATGCAATTTCATTTTTTATTTCTTTTATGTCCTCAACAAAATTCACATATGTTGCTACCTCTTTCTTTCCCCATTCTGTCCTTGTGTCTTTCTTCTTTTCTTGCTTTCTTTCAACTGCATTTGTGTGGGCTGCTCACACAACTTTCTCTCCATGCACTTTCCATTATATGGTTGCAACTCTTCATTTTCTCTTTTTTTCTTTTCGTTGTCCTCTTTGTCAAATCTTTGTTTTTCCTCTTTCTTCTCTTCACTTGCATACACAAATTGACTTGCAAATACATTTTTGTTAGAAAAATAATGGGACTCCATGCCCACATATTCCTCTTCAACCTCCTTATCGGTTGCCACTTCTACTACTGAAATTTCGTTCTTCTTTTCTGCAATCACAAATTTATTAAGAAAATAATATATTTCCAAAGCTTCCACTCTAGCTTTCAATCTTCTTTAATTCTTCAAAAGCCCATTTTGTAAACCTCTTTTCTTTCCACTCTTCCATATGTAAAATTCTCATAGGCCTTCTCATGACCCATCTTGTCCTCTTCTTCAAAGACATATTGAGAGACTCACAAGTCCCTTTGTAGTTGCAATTCCTCCTTGCAACAATCTCTCTCACTTAAAGGTATCAACCCTATGCGGTCATAGGTCCTCCCTGCAACAAACTAAATCTTTCTTATCCTCTACCCAATAGATAGTTTATGGAACACACACATCTCTCTCATGCACCTTCTACCCAGCCTTAACCTCTACTGGAGGATAAAATCTATAAACTAATTTCAACTCTTATCACCAATCAATTGTTGCAACACTTCCCAGCCAATCTCCCTGCTCTAATACCATTTGATGCAGTTGAAGACCAAGGCCCCGAATCAAGGTATTTTTCTTCGCAACCACCACACCAATATCTCATCTACCCAACATAATAAAAATGGTTCTCATGGGGAAATAAATAAATCCACAAACTTTTGAAATACAAATCATCAATCAGGCATATAAGTGCATTGAATTTTTTTGACAAAACAGATTTCAAAAATTATTTTGAATGTGCAAACAACTTCTATTTCCTCTAAAAAAATTGGTAGTAGAAGCTCCCACCTTCATCTACAGGAAAACAAGTGATTCACAATTTTCTACCACGACAACCATGCTAAAAATTAGGTTGAAAACCCAAAACACTCATTTCTAAACAGTGGTGCTTGATCCCTTCCAACAACTTTTAAAATTTCATAATTTCTAGATTTTTGAATACATAATATGAACCACAGCAAATAGGAAATTTCAAAATTTTATTACTATTGAGATTGCTTGCAACAACTTGGAGTACAAAGATTTCACCAGTTACAAGACTATGTCATTCTTGCAACATTTATCTACAAGCAATGAAAGAAAACTTCAAACATTCTGAAAATCAATTACTTGCAAGCCAAAATCGGACTACAATACTTTCAAATCACCTCCAAGATCTTTTGCAACACTCTAGATGTTGTTGGTTTTTCCTTCTCAACTTCTTTTTATCACTTCTAGTTGCAACCCTTCAACCACATTTCTTCATTAAGCTCTTGGGCGTAAGATTTATCCCTACAATAACAACAATAAAACATTTTCCATACCTCCCCAAATGAGGCATTGGAAATCCTCTAACTTTCCAAAATTAAAAATGCATTGAATCTCAAAACCTTTCTTAACATTGTTGCTCATAACTCCCCCTTGTAACCTCCCATCATAAACAAGGCACTCTGATTGGCTCCTTGTTGTGCATGGGCCTCTAGATTCTCTTCCAAATTATTTTAATATATCTCAAAATAAATATTCCCCAACTTGGGCATTGGGTTTTTCTAATTTCCATTTTTTTGGATTTTAAGCACATTAAATGTGCAACTAACAAAATCACCAAACTACAAATTTTGAGCCAATAAATAAAATATTGGTTACAATAACTTGACTCCATTTTTTACCCAAACATAATATTTAAACATTCATATATCCAACCATGTTAACAAATATTTGTTTCTAAGCCCAGAGTGTGTCCAAATCAAGTGTTGAAAGGTTGCCTGCAACAAGAAACCACACAAGAAAAGGCATAATTAAAATAAAATATTTTTGGGGATGCAGGATTGTTTGGTACCCTTGGATTCTCCTTTATCAAACTAATAAATGCATTTTTCATTTCATAGTCTAAGTATGTCAGAGAGATGTTAAAGAAGTTTGGAATGGATGACTCCAAATTGGTATGTACTCCTATGGTGACTAGTTGTGAATTGAGAAAAGATGATGATTCACCTAAGGCTGATCAAAGCAAGTATAGATCTATGATTGGTGGACTGTTGTATTTAACTGCTACTAAAATAAATATCTATTACAATTAATAAAATATATATTAGTGATTAATTATATATGTATATATTAATACATATATACATTACCATTATTTAAACATAATCATATATATATATATATATATATATATATATATATATATATATATATATATTGGTGTGTATATGTATATATAATACATACATATTTTGTATCTATGTGTGGATATATGTAGACATTCATGTCTACGCATTCATATGTAATTTCCATCACATATATACATACATGTACATACTCAATATATAAATACGTACCTATATATATATGTATATCTCATGCTCATCAAAAAGGGATTTTCACACTATGACTTAAATTGACTAAATAATCAAAGACAATCATCCAAACATTCCTACCAAGCCAAAAATCTATCAACATGGTTTAACACTTACCAGCACATAGCTCAATTGACTTGACAAGGCTTGTCTAACCTAAACAGTGAGTGTGTGCATCTACTCAAATAGGTACACCAGTGGTTTCCATACCAACTTCCTCTCCTAGATGATACTCTCCCTCTACTCACTGGAGGGTTTAAAATATTTCTTGCATCCAACTTAGTGTGACATGAATGAAGTTAGCCCCATAACATGAAAATCATATTAATCATATATCATTTGCATCATTAAAGTATTTATAGAGTAATTCATCATAATGCATATTCATACATTTCACTCATCCATTGAAAATATTAAATTCATAATCTTGCATTTAAATCATATTTACTCATAAAGGTAAAATTAATCTAGTAACTTAGAAATGGGGTGTAACAAACACCACCCCATGAAAATCTTCATACTCAAAACCCAAGATTAGAAAAATAAATCTAGTGTCACTCCAATGATATCATAATTGAATATTCACTATCACATTATATTCATTTTAATCCCAAATCAATGATGCTTTGAGTTCATTTTACCAACATGTCAATAATGAAGAACGAAACATAAAATGACATGGGAATTTGATACCAACGTTGATACAAGTTAAAATCAAAGATAAATTCATCGCCACTTTTGTGGGTAGTTTATAACCCACCCAAATATAAAATTCCAATGTAATAATATAATGACATGAAACATTGGGCATCTTGAATTATGCATTTTACAAATTTCTTGGAACTAAATACATCAAGGAAATGAAACATTTTCCAACTTGCACATGATCCTAAGCCACTCCAATGGATCTACTAGTCCCTAATAGTGGTTGGGTGCCACCCAACCATGTGGTAGTCATAAGTCTTCCTCATCGTGCTAGGAGATAGTTACTTGGTCACAAGAACACACATGCAAAATAAGAAAAGCATGGATCACATGCATTCCAAACACAAACATTATGAATAACCATCATACCATACACATGCCAACAATTATGATCAACATAATATACACATGCCAAATAGGTATGATAAATCATCACAATATAAACATGTCCAAAGGTAAAATATCACTAGTAAACGGGCATAACTAATTATCCACATCAATTAACATGCATGTCAATAACTAAGCATACAACATAGGTATGAACACATGCAACCAAGATCTCAAATAATTACATACACATGGTGAGTATTGGGTCTCTCATTTGATATAAAATCCAACAATAATAAGGATGGGGATACTAGAGGTAGGACAAGGAGTGTTATCATAGTAGCCCAAAGTAATAGCTAATTAGAGATTGATAATTCTTCTCATTCACAAGGTGAGGGTACCCAATCAGCATGATACCTAGCAACTCCAAAAGTGTGGCATTTCCTTCATGCTCACATTGAGATTTTATAAGCACTTTGGGTATGGTGGAACTACATCTTGGTTCATTTTATTTACCCAATGAATTTTTAGTTCTCTTAATTAATGACTCTCCACACACTTTATACCCACGAATCATTTTGAATCCCAAAAAATGTCAAAATTCGCTCTATTCCTACCCTCTATACCCCATATTCTAGGTTACTCATGCCAAGTCATTATTCGAGTATGAAATAAGAATCAATGCAACAAAATTTGAAGAACAATTTGAAAATAGTCTCAAAAGACTTTAAATGGAAAAAATAATGAACCTTGTTTTCTTCTATCCTAATCATTCAAATTCATTCTCAATTTAAAATTTTCCAAATAATTTTTTCAATGTTAAACCAAAAACTCCCCAATTCCATCATTAATAAATGATCAAGTTTATACATTTTTAATTAACACCTACAATGCTCTCCTTTCCAAATCAATTTCTAGCCCAAACAATCCTAAAATCAAGTTAGTTCAATTCATTTCCCTTTTTTAAAGAGTGGATTTTTTATTCATTTTTTTAAATGAGAGAATAGAGTAAAATATAACCCCTTTGTCCTTTTATCTCATTTTCCCTTTTCCATTTTTTTTTTCCTTTTTTTTGCATTAAATAATATTTATCTACTAACTTAATTTCTTAAATCATTTCCTCAATTCCAATAATGTTGAATGATTATCGTTAATTTCTAAGCAATTGACTATTTCAACTAAAGAAAATAATTCACATATAATTTTTCAATGCAATAAACTAGCAATTCCCTTTTCCTTTTTTATGTTCTTAATTTCCTCGATTTGTGAGACATCATTAACCTTCAAATATTATTGAATGTAAATGGAAAAATAAACAACCACAACTACAATCATGCATTTGCAAGTTTTCCACAATATACGACCTCCTAAACCCCCACTAATTTGGATCTAAACTCAAAGAGAAGAATTAGGACTCATCACACTCTTGAACCATGTGTAATAGAGGCTACCAAACACTCTAACTCAAAATGGAATCTCTAATATAAGCACTATTAGGGAAATAACCTAGACCTGCATATTTAAGTGTAAAAATAGCCCTATACCTACACATTCAATTTACACAAGCGTAATCGCAATGGATGGGTAAGAGTTGGACCCACTACCCTCATCCATATGTTGGATTCTCTCAGGTGTTGAAATGTGTTTAAATTACACAAGATAGACATGTCATTATGTATAATGGACCTTTGTTTTTAGCAAGGTAGTAGATTCATATGACCATGGTCCCCACTTTTCACCCTTTCCAAAGGGATGTGATTTTATCGTTGCCAATATGGGTGTACCTTTACAAGTTACCTCCAACTTATTGAAAAAATATCAAATAAATAATAATATCCTTAAATAATGCATCCTTGGTTTCAATTCCTCAATCAGAAATAATTAATGTGAGTGTACATGGATGTGTATCAAATTCAACCACTCAAAACCATTAATACACTTAGTTATAATAAACTCAATCTTTAGAATTTGGAATCAATACATTGAACAAGGACTTGTCATTAAGATGGTTCAAGTGCAAGAAGATCATGCACAAAGGTAATAACTACTTTACAAAAGTGGCCTCACAAAGATTCTTTAGGAAAAATAAACTTCAAAATCTAACATGCACAAACTTGGAGACTAAGAGAAGGGTCAAAAAGGAAAGGGACAAATTTCCTTAAAAAGAATCGTCACAAGAAAATTCAATAAGCTTGAGAAAATCTACTCATACTACCAAAAGAAAAAGAAGCTAAGGACAATTCAATTAGTTTAAGAGAGATAAATCTTAAGTCAATGGCATTGACAATAATAGAAGCTATACAATAGGAATTCAACAAAAGAGCTAGGAAAAAATTTAGCACAATAACTCTAAAAACGAATAGCCAAGGAAATGACTAAGAAAAGGGGAATTATACAAAAGAGCACCGCTGCTTGACTCAATAATTTGATCCTACCATCCCCAGAATATATGAAAAGGAGTTTTTTTCAAGGAGGAAATCTTACAAGATTGTGTCGAAAAACTATCTCAAACCCCACTTCAAAAATTCAATGAGATACTAACAGTAACAACTTTAGGTTATGCAAACCAATATAGCTTAGAAGCTACAAAAAGTTTGTGAATCACCTTAGGTTTGCAAAAGATAAACACCTTTATTGATAGTGAAGTGTTGAATCCCTCCAACAAAGAATAACAAATACTTTGAAAGGATTTTGAAAATAGGAAGATTAGATTTGTTGGCTCTAGAAACCCCAACAATATAAAAACTCATAATTTTCACAAACTACACAAAAATTATGGAGGTCAACAAAAAGGAAGCTAGTCTATGGCTAATTTAAACAAGGATAAAAGAGTTAAAAAAATGTGTGTAAATAGAGGGTGGAAAGCATATGGAAATAAAAACAAATGAAGGCAATGTGCCAATGACTAGCAACCAGTTGACTCTCCCTACAACATTCAACCAACTTGTCAACCATGAAATTACTAAGGTTATAGCCAAAATATGTTCAACTTCTACAAAGTTATTTAACTTATAGAACACTTAAATGAACATTGTCTAAGGACCGTAAGACTAGTTTTAAAGAATTTAACAACACTTCCATGTTAGAACTAGAAATTTTACAGTATTTCTTCTACGAGAGATAAATGTGTAAAAGAGATAAATATACAATAAGTGCAATTTGTGGGCATTATTTTAATAATTAAGAAATTACAATAGATATACAATCCACATTTTCCAAAAATAAACGAAATGAAAAAGTAGAAAGTCGTACTTATTCTAAGCTATATAATAAAAGGAAAAATAATGCTTCCCTAATTAACTTATGGTAATGTGAATATAATTTCACACTAACACTCCTCATAAGTGAAACTTAGGGAAGCTACACACACAAGCCAAAAGAGAAAAAAGATTGATCCTAACAATAATGCCTAATCAAGTACTCATTTACAAACATATATCTCTTATATAATAGAAGTATTTAGGAGAAAACCCAATGGGAGGAATCTCCTCTTCAAAAGAGAAAAAACAAATATGTACGAATGATGAGAACTCAAACAAATAAGTTCATCGTAAATATATAATGAATACTCACCCATAAGATAAGAGAGAGTAGATAATACATACCTTGAATCCCCTCCAAGAAGTAGCTTTAGTACCAATGATGAGTGACTATGGTTGCAAATTGGTGAAATGGAGTTCGGTGATAGTGAGAGGGACAAGGATGCAAACTTTGTTTTAAGTTATATGCCACCACTATTTTTAACTCTAGCAATGTAACTATGAAAGCTAAAAATATGTTGTGGGAACATAAAATGAGCACTTAAATTAGATTGGTTTTAAAACAATCTTAGATAAGAAATTATTGGACATTTTTTTCTTATTCTGATGAAAATTTTGAGTTTTGTGAACATTATTTTTTTGGAAAACAAAACTAAACATCTTTTCCTTCAAGCAATAATAAAGCTAAGATTAAACTAAGGATTACTCATTTGGATGTTTTTTGATTTGTGGATATTAAATTAGTTGGAAAGTTTAGATATTCTATCCTTTATTGATGATGTTTCAAAATTTACTTGAATTTATTTTATGAGACATAAATATGAAGTTTTCACTAAGTTTAAAGAATTTAAAGCTTTAGTCAAAAAACAATCAAATTGTAAGATAAAGGTTTTGAGATTTGACAATGGAGATGAGTAGTCTTCTAAATAATTTTATGAGTTTTGTAAGCATGCAAGAATTGTTAGACAAACTACTACTTTGTATACTCCTCAACAAGATGTGGTGGTAAAAAGGATAGATCAAACAATTATAAAAAGAGCCAAAAGTATGTTAAATGGTTCACAATTATATACATGTTTTGGGCAAAAGCTATGAGTACCACTTGTTACTTGTTAAATAGATCTCCTTGTAAAGCTCTTGATTTGACACCTTATAAATTGTGGATAGATAAGAAACCTTTTGTTTCAAATTTTAGGATTTTTGGCTCTAAGGCTTATGTTCATGTGCCTAAGATAACAAATAATGCACTACCTATAAACAATATTTCTCCACTTAGGAAGAATAAAATTCACTAATAATTGTATAATTCATTCTTATAATCTACATGAACAAGGAATCCAAATCCAAATGTACACTTGTTAATACAATTATGATGTCCCCTCATGCTAGAAAATAATATCTCCTCCAAAATAGGAAGTGAATGCCCAATCAAGAAAACAAAACCAAGAGAGGGCATAATGTAAACTACATTTGGAAACACAAAAAATGTGATGACATCACTATCATCAAAGAGGTAATGCATGCCTTCCAATGAATCCTCCATATTAGAAATGTGAGGCTCTACAAACAAAGATGATATGTCTAATAAATAGGAATCCCAATGAGGTGGATCTAGAAGATTGAAATGATCATGCTACAAGGAATTGTTGGAAGCCCTATGTGAAACAACAAATGATGAAATTGTGTCTATAAATGTTAGGTTGAATTTTTTTGGCAAACTAATGGCATTGGCAATACAAAGTTGAAGTTGTCTTTATTAATGTTTTTTTCCAAAAAAGATTCAACTCATCAAGTTCCTTCAATATGCATTCATTTATTGTATGTATTTTATTCCCACAATAATCACCTATCATTATTACAACCAACAAAAAATATATGCATAATCAAACAAAAATAAAATCCATCCAAATTTATTTAAAAAAAAAATCCAAGTGTCAATATATTTAAGTTATTACCTAAAAGAACATAAAATTGCAAATCTAAATAAAATAAACCTAAATATTAATATAGAAAATTTAAATATCTTGTAGAGTAGACCTACTTAATACCTTTCCAATACCATGAGAATTGTGAAAATTGCAAGTTCTGACAAAAAGTTATAAACTCATAAAACAAAATAGATGGTGTGACTTCAATCAAACAACAACAAATTCATGACAAGTTTTAAGAGGATCGTGACATATTTCCAACAATCTATTGAAGATGTTGAATATGTGGCCAAACTGACGGATATGCAAGTAGTTGGGTAACTCTATGACTCCAATTTGATCCATAATGTTTTTGCAATTCAATTGGTGCATGAGACCTAATAAAATAAATCTAAAGATGTGATAAGGTCTCAAGGTAAACTATTGTATGGACAAGCCATTGATGCATGTGTTAGACATGAGTTGGGGACCACTTAGATTTAATCTATGGAGTGGATTGAGGCAAAGTAGCTCAATAGAAGTTGGGAACATGATGGCATCAAAAGAGGTATGATCTTTGCAAACAAAGAAACTTTATGGATGACTATCAAAGGCGAACCCTCCCTAACATAACTTTGATACTACGAAGACTCTAGGCCATCAAATTTGCTAAGATCACTAACTAGCATAAAACAAGAATGGGTGGGGCCCATAATGAATTGCTCTATCTTGAGGGAAATACTAACCACATCATTGGATCTAACAATTGACAACCCACAAGTGCTTGATGCCCTAAGCCAAAAAAATGCTAAAAAATATTGCCAACAAAGGTTGAAGAAAGGAACTTTCAACATGCACTTAATTTGCAAACTAAAAAAAAGATGTTCTACCAACACTTAGATTCACTAAAGCTCAAACAAATATGCTATAGAAACTAGAAACAAATCAATCATAGAAAGAGATAAGTCATCCAAACAAAATTGGAAGGAAGATCAACCTTGGAAAAAAGCACATGGAAGTGCAACTCAAAATGCACAAGAAGTTTACTTTTATCTGCCTTCTAAGAAAAATATTTTCTAAGCTTACACTATAAAACTTCAAATCTACTTAAATAAACAAGTCCATTTCTATATGCCTACTCAAGAAAGAGTGTTGAAAGTTGTTCAATTCTATAAAACTTTTGCATATATTTAAATGTATAATCCAATTGTAAATAGTAGGGACCAAAGCAAAGAAACATATATTAGACAATAGTGGGACAATGCAATTAAAAACAAAGGCCTTACTCTTGTTTTAGTCTATGAATTTGGTTTGCTTAACCATCATAAAGGAGATTTAGAATAAATATACCACTATGGAGTCTTTCTCATAGCAACTTGTAATGTCCCCTTTTGGGATCACCTTATACTTTACCCTAATCACGATTCCAAATGAAACCAATAGCAGATTATCGTTAAAGATATAATTCCCTACTCAAAATTGAGATGGTGTAAATCTGGGTATGGAAAGTTGCAACCACATTAGATAAACATGATAGGCATAATCCATGAAATACATTTAATTCTAGGTCTAAGAGAGATTATATATATCACTATAATGAGTCTCAAGGACTATGTGGGCTCAACCATAATGAGGAGGATGTGATGAGGTGCCCCAAGTATCCTCTACCTTGGGCCCAACAACAAGACCTTACCCTTTGTGGCCTCATGTGGTCCTTCACCCATGGTCCTTAACCATCATCATGAGGTGATGTACCTAATGAGGGCTTTACACCATTCTCCTCCATCATGCCAAACCCTCCTCTTATGATTTAAGACCCTTCTTTATTTACTTCAACAATTGATTCAAGTGGGGATAATAGGGGCTGCAATAGGGTGTCCTTGATCCTCCACCCTAGCCTTACGTGGTCCCGATGGTCCTTAACCATCATCATGAGGTGCCATACTTAGTGAGGAATTATTCATAGTTCTCCCTTTGTGCATAATAGGGTGTCCTTGATCCTCAACCCTAGGCCCAAGAATAGGACCTAATCCTCCTTGCCCTTATGTGGTCCTTAACCGATGGTCCTTAACCATTACCATGAGGTGGCATTCCTAGTGAGGAATCATTCACAATTCCCTCTCCTTGCAATCTTGCCTCATCCCTTCGTGACCAATTATTGCCAAACCAGAATCATATCACTGTTAATAATATTAGTAAATATATGCTACATAACATGTTATTATATCGATGTTTAATATCTATATTTATCTAATTAAATAAGCATCATACCACATGATTTGATTATGCTATTATGATTGAATTTGTTGTGTATATGTAAGGGCTTATGGTGTTGGTCAATTACTTCTGCTATTGTTTACCAACTGCAGCTTATGTATATATAATACTTTGTATTCTCCCTGTTTGATGCCTGGACTGTGAATGTATTCTTGAAGGTGTTTAATGCCTTAATATTCAAAAGATAATGCTTCTTGTCGATTTGATCTGTTCTAATATTCAGAAGATATTGTTTAACGAGAATCAAATAGATTAAATCAAATGAATAATTACCAGTAAAGAATCATAATTACTAAAAACATCATTATCACATAATTATATGTATATATACATACTAAACTTACTTCCCTTATTATTTATCTTCATAAATCACTATCTGCTCCATTTTCCAAATGATATTCCTTTCTTTCAATCTGTTGTTTGTACTCATTGATCTATTTTTTATGTTCATTCCCACTCCCTTCCTGAATATGATTCGATTTTGTTCTTCCTTTATGCCTTGAAGACCACCTACTTTTTATATATTTATCCTCTTATAAAAAGAAACATCTCTTAGGAAAGATGATGTCCTTCAAACAGTCGCGTTTCTTAATTTCTGCCCTCTTAAAAAGAGCCTCTCCTAATCGCACCCCTCACATAGCTTCTATTTATAATCTTTATTGTTTATTTATAATCGTTGCTTCTTAAAGTCTTAGTAAATCGCAGACTTTAATAGTTTCTGTGTTAATATGAATATTGGTTGTCCCTTTTTTAACAAGGTAATCGCTGTCATATAGGGGAAAGGGGTCAGTAGTCGTGCGGACTAACTTTGTCAGTATGGAATATCGTAGAACTTTCTTTTTTTTTAAATGTAGATTAGCCTCTTATTAATCTATAACTAAGGTTTGGAGATGTGACTCATCATGCAACTCAACACATCAGCACATCTATTGAGAAGTGTCTAAAATTTGACTTTTTAAAAGTTTGACCAAAACTTAATCATGGGACCCCTAATAGTTGAACAAAAAAATATCATGTTGCTTGTAGAATATCATATTTTTATTTAAAATAAAATTTATATACAACCTAAATGGACCAAATATCTATGGATAACCATAATATTTTGATATCTCTACCTTTTATATTCAACACATATGGACCAATAGTTGAATACAAAAAAACTATTTGTTGTTATAAAAACAACACATAATACAATTTATATCAAACAAAAATGGACCAATAGTTGAACATTATTTTTTTGGAAAATCCTTCACATTTAATGAGAAAATACATGTTATTTGTTGTACTCACCTTTTATATTTGTGATAGCACAATCTATTAATATAAAATACTCCAATGCTTGTATATTGCTACCCCAATAGTTTTACACCTAAGAACAATATTTTTTCACTATGATAACAATACTTGTTTAAATGAGTGTCTTATTTTATTAAATGAACATTTTATTTTTAAATGATATACTTATAGTGGATAGTTATGATATTTTATTTGAGACAAAAAAAATACTTATTTCACTTCTTCATTAATGTATTTATGTTTTTTTTATATAACATTTAGAGGTTATCATGTGTTCAAGTATGGGTCCATTTTTTATCAACATTTGGTTATTTTTTTATTTACATTTGAACTATTTATTTACAATATATAGTATAAATATGTGGCAAGACTGGATATTATAATCTGAGTGTACGACTATTGGACCCCTGCCCCTCCCTCTATATGCTATTTGTAAATTAATTGATACATCTTTTGACACCAAGGGATTATAAGAATATATTTATAAATTGAATTTTATTAAAAATACATATATGTTTTAATATTCATAGTATTATATATTATAATGATTATAATAAAAACATTTAAATTGTTAATATTTATACTTATATTTTTAATATTTATATTGTTATTTTTTTATTTTTTTATTTACATTTCAATATTTGAATTTTTAGTGTTAGCAATTTCACAGACATGACAATCAAATCACAACTCTTCCTCAATACTTTCTAGAAAAGTAACAATTTTTTAAATGTACAGTTCAATACAACAAATACAAAGATTAGACATTACGGAGACAGTTCTTGTTCTAGCCTATGGCTTTAGCCTACTCGGCCATTAGAAAAAGATTTAATCTTTCTCCAGAGCAACCATAACATCATAACTCTTTTCCAGTATTTTTTAGAAATTAATAACAAAAGAATAACTCAATCAGATCTAAAATCTGTCGCACCAAATTTCCAAGCTGGGAACAGCTCGGGATGGGTGGACACATTTCTAAGATAGTTTTTTGGAAGGCTATTTTTAGGGGCAGCAATTAAAAAAACGATTTTTTTTTTTAATATTGAATATTTCAAATTTTCATATGGTAACATGTATAAAGCATTCACATTATACATTACAAGATTATTACATTACATTTAACATCGAATTGAAATTTCACACTAGAAAACACGCAAATTAAGAAATGTCAAAATTGCAATGCTTTCATTGCCAATGTACATATATATTACAACAAAATGCCTAGAGGATGATATCATATGTATGTGTAAAAAAACATTGTTTTTCTATTCAGCATGTCCCAAAATGAATTTTATTTTTTGTTTTCTACAACTAGAATGGAAGTTTGAACTGTCAATCCCTCACACGGTCGAGGGACAATGCCCCACATGGATCTCAAGGCAACAACCCCAAGGTCCAAAGGCAACACACAAACCTTCCAGCTGTATGCTATTTTTCATAATTTTATCGCTTCTAACCAAGCTCCAAGAGTCCTCTAAACCCTTAAAATAAATACGGAAAAAGCATTGGACTCCATAAGGCATTTTCCCAATTAATTGGGACTCCTACAATCACAATAAACTGCCTTGTGAATTACTTAACACATATTCAAGACTACGGACCAAAAATATTTTGGAATTTTTAATTTCCTCCCTTTCTCAATTAGAAAATGTTTGCTCCCTCAGAATATATCGATTGAGGAAAATTTGGATGGAAGCAACGATATAGGTATGTACAAGATACAGGCTTCCAATGTCTATTGCCACGCCTTTGCATAAGAATCAGGAAATCTAAAGATAAAATAACAAGCAAAAGTGAACAATACAAATATTGTATTTAGCCAACCCAAAATAAGGAAAGGAAGATGCAATCCACCTATCATGTGGATTGACAAATGCCGCATGATGTGGCACAAATAAGTAGACAAGTGTCCTATAGGTGTCAAATGGATCACTAGGAATGTGCAAACCAACAATCTATTTGACCAAATCATCAACCTTGATGCCAAGTGTTGAGAAACCTTTGAAGTGAGATGGAAAGTCTTCCAACCTCAAAAAGTATGTACATGAGGTTTACCAAATTACTTCGTAACCTCTAGAGGCCTATAGGGTTGCACATTCAATTAAACAAGATGTTGTCTAACCTCATCAACCTAAGCACATTAAGTACACTTTGAAACTCAATATATCAATTTTTCTTTAGAAATATAACCTCATCAACCTAAGCACATTAAGTATTGTGAATAGATAAATTATTCACTCTTAACACTTTGAAACTCAATATATCAATTTTTCTTTAGAAATATAACTTCATCAACCTAAGCACATTAAGTACTGTAAATAGATAAATTATTCGCTCTTAACACTTTGAAACTCAATATATCAATTTCTCTTTAGAAATATACCATGTTATGCTTATCGAATTTAGAGTTTGTGTTTTATCACAATTGTAGTACCAAGATTAATTAAAAAATAAACTACATGATGATGCTAGTGAGAAAGCATAAGTTAAAAATTAATTGGGTAGCCCTTATTTAGAGTTCAATTCTTTTTAATTTTTTATTTTTCTGAGTACTTTTAAGTACGGCCAACCATCCCCGTGATGGTTGTGGGGCAGCAGGCTATCTCCCAAAAATTGTTGTGTTTCAAAAATGTTTCTGCAGCCGGTCTGCATGAAAATGAGGAATAGGGGACAGCAGAGGGAGGTTATATAGACTGAAACATAAAGAACCGTAATTGGATCTGAAAACTTCATTAGAAATTAATGTAGCCCACATATATCCAATCAATAACCCATAAGTCTGTTACTCTGCTATCTTTCAATTTGCTAGGAAGATATAGCATAAATTTATGTTTCATTATTCAAACAGAATTGATTGCATTTAATGTCCATAAGGGCAAAGCAAAATACTGATCAAGTTTTGAAGAACCTTCACATTAATCAGACTAAATCCTCATTAGCGTCCCTCTATCTGATTCTTTTTTCTTAATATTTATAACTCCATAATATGAAATAACAAAGGAACATAATACAACTGAAAGAAATACCTACAACCATACAAATTTACAGATCACTAACAACTAGGGATGCAACAGAAAATTCCCCTTAATTTGTTAATATGTAAACCTAGAAAACCTCCAGCAGCTATGATACAATACAATACAAATGCTCAACTTGTAAATTATCGGTATGGATAACCCTGGTTGATAGGATAAAAAGGCTGGCAACAGCCAGGCCCTAGACATTTAGCAAAGTTTCCTGGACTCCCAATGTTTGGCAGCAGAAATCCATCAGAAATTGATCTTTATGGAAAAGAACAGGACTTTCCTACCTGCCAAAAAATATGCTTCATTAGTATGTACCGAATCTCAAAAGCCTTTCCTGTAATATAACGGAGTTTATGAATCCAGAATCAAGTTATAATTCATTCAACAGCCATAAAAGCCAGAAATCTAATTAAATAATTTCCCACCTCTGCAAGGATACCAAGGTATCAAACGTATGCACTTTTTTCCAAAGAACATAACCGATGAGCAGTCAAATCTTAGTAATCTTCAGAAACACACTTCTTCAAGCATGTAGAGAAATTCTTTTTCTAACGAAATAGATTTGGGCATCAAATTGCTTGTTGACTAATGAAACGACAAAAATTCTTGCAAGTAGTCTGATTAACCCAAAAGAATCTGCCAGAAACTTTTGAAATAGATATGAATAAAATAACACACCTCAATACAGACAGACCAAACCCTGGCATCACCGACTTGTAAAACAATCGTTGATGGATATGTACAAATTGTCAAATTAGCATTCCGTAAAATTACATTCGTGAAGATCTGGCACCAATGGGATACTTCAACGAACCAAAGCATACAACTCTTCCGGCAGTAAAATTAATTTGCTCACTGCCCACTCTATATATGCAACAGGTACAAACAAGAAACAGGCAGCAATCACAACAGGGTGAAACCAAAGCCTGGTATGACAGAGAAATGATGATGAACATTCAAACACAAGCTATACAGTCATAGAGTTACACAATATTTTTTACAGATAAAGGATGCATTGTAGCTTCCATATAAACAGCCCTCAGCAAGGTGATAAACTTCAGCAATGTATCTTCTGTAAATCCCTTCAGCTTCCAGACAATGCAGCCTAAGTCATCTTTATATGCTTCTGTACTGTCATTGGATAAGAAAACTCTGTTATCTGTGACAAATTGGAATTTGCCACAGATGATGTTGCTAAACACTAATGTTACGGATTCACATTGCTTAGACTCGATGACCTGTGGAGCACAGAAAATCATGCCATACCAAGAGATAACTAATTATGGAGCCAATCTAATATTTCTCCTATCCAATAAAAATGGATTGCAATACTAATTAGTAAAATTTATAATTAACAGTACATAAAGCTTCCATTTGAGGCAAACCATCCTCACCAATTCTAAGATGCTGCATACAGAAGACCATGCTTCAAGAACAAAATAAGGCTCTGATATTACAGCCTCCTCTGCGACAGATCCAAACTGCATCAAATCTTCAACACACAAGAATATATAGTCTGCAGTCAAGATGAGTGACCTTGCAAACCATGCATTACCTGTACATCTCCCAAAAGGGACCAAAAGGTTTGCTTATAACTAAAATAAACAAATAAAACAATAGAATGTCGAAAAGAAAAAATATTGAACAAAGAGAACCTATGTTTCCTATCTAAAGCAGAAAATAAAAGTTCATCTCACTAATTTTTAGAAACAAAATAATGCATCCAAATTGCTTTACCTTTTCAGAAAAGTGCACCGAAAAGAATGTTCAAAATTTCAAGAACGATAGAAATAAGTACTTACACTTTTGAAAGAATGCTTGCTTAATTGAACACCCGGAGGCATGGAAACATTAAACATTCATTCAAAATTGTTGTATGTGATGTGCCTCTAGAGATTTGTTATCCAGTTTACATCCACAGCCATGTGACATCATTTAAAAATAAAAAATGTACTGCATGCATAAATCTTTATGTGACTTTATGGGAAACAAAATGCTTCAGGACTAAGTGCATGTGTTTCTGTCATAAATTTATATTAGCAAGGATGGAAATGCATACTCTACACTCTTACCCTTTGTGTCACGCCATTTTGCATAAGTGTCCTAAGTACATTGCCCTAGCACGATTTTGACTAATTAAAATTTTGGTTCCCCACAGAACTCAAACTCAGATTTCCCATCAGAAACAGAATTTTGTCCCTGCTGAGACAATTCTCGGATCCTAAATTTACTATTTCTCTATCAGGTGCAGAATTAACCCAGGGAATTTCTGCAGCTGCAAGATTGACCCAAGTTTTCAAAATCCACCTTTTGTCTTGGGCCCAAGCCAACATCACTTCTGGTGTAATGTCCCGTTTAAATCCTAAATTTCTACAGCCTATGTTTAAAAAGAAATCAATAAAGATAATTAATATTGCACCAAAGTGATATTAAATAAAGATTAAGTTGTTAAGAATGGTCAACCAGCATATGAAAGGTTGTGTCCCTTGAGCAAGATAAGGTATATAAGGAAGGTAGATCTAGAAGGAAAGAAAAAGGGGGAGCAATTATTAGGACCGATTACAAGTAATAGACTGCAACACTAACAAATTGACATATTTATAATTAAATTATTATTCTCCAAGTGCAGCAACGAAGAGTTGTAACTATTGAGGTGAAGAGATGACTCCCTCAAACTTGAGATATAAAAGGGACAACATTTCATTTGAGAAAGACATCCATAACATCATTCAATAATTTAATTAAAAGAATAAAACCTTATGTGACTTTGCAAGTAAATTAAATTATGCATAGTTTACATACTCTCCGATTACTCTCCAAGTAGCCGAGTAATCTCCAAAAAAGTTGCATGCTGAGTAATTTCTGCTTTTACTCGCGGGCAGTATGCAGATGGATTTTCTCCCATCAAATTATCAAGTAATCACCAGTAGCTCACAAAAAGCCCACAAACTTGGCATGATTGTTTGTGTATAAATATGTTTGTGTGTATATTCATGCAAACCTGGCATCCTGTGTATGTTTATAGATATGTATGTGTGCACAGTGCAGTCCTAAGTATACACATACATAAATATCCACACACATTTGCCGAGTATTTCCTGAGTCAATTTTTTTGGGCTTGCTGAGTACTCTCCGATTCCGAGTATGTAAGCTATGAAATTATGTTCTCAAGAGTAGTGATGATGTGAGAAAGGATGTGACTCCTAATGTGAAAGTTTGTGACTCCCTCAATAATAAGATTTATAAAAAGGGGATCATTTCCTTGTGAAGAAGTCATCAAATGGGGAATAAATCTATCAATCAATTTGGAAATAAAGCATTATTCTCAAAAGGCAGCCATGAAGGGTGATGACTCATTTATTATTAAGGGTGGTGACTCACTTATTGTGAAGAGTGGTGACTCCTTCAAGAAATGGATATAGAGGGTAAAACAGTTCATTAACGTTCAATCAGCAATCATCACTCATCTATCCATCAAGAAATCAAGCAATTATAAAATCAATCAATTCATAATTCAATCATCAAATCATTCAAGCATCAAATCCTTCAAGTATCAATCATTCAATCATCAATTCAATCAAGTATAAATTCATTCAAGCATCATATGAATTAGGAATGAATATATATATATATATATATATTGCATAATGATATTCTATTACCAATTAATATAGTAGATTCCTTTAGCAATATATTTTGAATTTATAGAAGTGCTTTGCAAATAGGGAGGTCAATCGACCTTCCGAGTTCACGATAGGTGAAGTACCATTCTTTCCTTCATCAAGCACGCCACCCAAAGATGGAGCACTCATGGGCCAAGAGGCGTATGAGTGCTCTTGGACTTGTTGAGGAAGGCAGTCCTCATGCATCTTGTCAAGCACACCACCTCAAGATGGAGAGTTCATGGGCTGGGAGGTGAATGAGTGCTCTTGGGCTTGATCAAGGAGGACGGAGTGCCTCCAAGGTGGACTGAGAGATGGAGTGGACCTAAGTTCCTGCCATATTTGTGGGTTGGGAGGCAGATGAGTGCTCTTGGGCTTAAGCGTCTCCTCAAGTACACCACCCCGAGATGGATGGACAAGGATCCACCCATGCTCTTGCAATACAAGGACAACCATCCTTGAGATTGTGAGAGCATCAGTGAATTCCTAATACGATTGGCTATCGGAATATGCTTTGGAATAATCATGAATGATGTTAAGATATTTTAAATTCAAATATTGATGATGCTATGAACTATAGATCTAACTATTATGATGTTTTAGTTATGATGTATTGCTCTCAATATTATAATATTTTATGTATTAGTTTGATTATTACTATAAAGTTGATACTTATTACTAATATCAGTTTTTAGTGATTATGATTCTTTTGCAGGCCTAAAATTAGGAATTTCCCAAAAAGGGGACATTACATCTAGGTCATTTCTAAGACTCAAATCTCATTGTAGGTCCAAAACTACCTCATTCAGAATCACTCACTACAAACATTTTTATTCAAAATCATTCTTACCCTTGTCATGACAACACTCTACATCAACTATCACTATTGCATTGCCTCTTTGACAAACTCAAAACTCTATTTCTTCACATCACCCTATTACTTCTTCAAGTATCAAGTTTCAAAGCACCCTTCACCATCATTGCCTCATTGTTATTTGCATTTGTTGCTTGTCATCTTCAATCATTTTGCAAAATCCTCGAATCAATCAACAAGCTTTGTCTATGGTCAAGATCCTTGCATGGCAAACTCCTGCAATGTTCCTCAACACAATCAAGTGTCTCATTGCAGGTTACAGGTGCAAGTGAAACTTGTTTTGCAAGTACAAAAGGCCTGAAGACAACAAAGTCAAATTTGCAAATGCAGGGATCCATTCCACAACTACAAGATTGAACCAAGACTGTGTACAGTTTAATGACTTGTAAAAACCTATGCCCCTTGAGGATGCATCCCCTACCAAATATGACCCTAACCTCATAAGGGGACGTTTTGGGGATGCGGGAACTATTAGGAAATGTCCCCACTCCAAACCCTATTTTACAAAAAAATCAAGAACATCCCAGGTACATGCAATCATTTTTAGGGGACCCCTAGATACATTAGGGGATGGCCAAGGGATATCCAAACATCCCTCATCTATCATATGTACGGCTATCCATCCCCTATGGCCCAAGTACATTTTGGGAAGGGGGCCCTTGTGGGCCCTCACACCTCTTTAAACCAAACCTAAACCTAAAACAGCCCCAAAAACAACTTATTTTGACATTTTGCAATTTGTGAAGAAGACAGAGAAAGAGGAACAATGAGAAGAGAACAGAAATATGAAGGCAAGAGAGCATCAAATCCATAATATTTGATGTAAGTTTACCTTCCATTATTCACTTACTCAAATTCAATAGGTTGAAACTTGAAACAATCAAGAAAGAATATATACATTAGTGGCCTTGGTGGCCTCAAAATAGTTTATCACTAATTACAAACAAATAAGAAACTTTGTAATTTGTAATAACCACCCCAGTTTTTTCAAAAATTTCACCTGTTAGCATTGGCCAAAATGCAAAGATAAACAACTAAATAAGCAACCTTCCACTTTCTGATCACCCAAATCCCGATGTGGTCAAGGTGAGAGCATACTTTGTTTCTTGTTGGCATTCTTCAAGTAAATAAAGATTGTATCAAGTTGGGCGGCAATTGCCCATTCCCTATTTTTACAGTTCTAGAGCCCCTTTGCATTAGGTATCTTGAGCCAAAAAAAGTAAGATTTCTCAATTTCTATGAAACAAAAAAAAAAGTGAATTTGCCTAGTCATCATATACAAGTTTAAACCATTTTAGATCTTAAGGAAAATTGAAAACATTTTTACATTTTCATCAAGCACAAAAATTTGAGATTCGTATTATTTTTTTTATTTTTTTAGACTACAGGAATCGGTCAGGTATTCGTCCCCCTATAAACTGCAGTGCACCTGGTAAACTTTTAACATGTGACCGGTGGCGTTGGCGCGACACGCCCTCCGGTACCACGGAGACGGTGGGGAGACTAGACCTCATGACCTCTTGCCTGCAACAAGATGCTTTAGCCAATCAAGCGAGGCCCACCGCCCCTTGAGAATCGTATTATTGAAAAGATATAACAGCTCCATTAAATTCTCCCCAAAGCAGACAACCACTTGAAAAGGGTCTAATAAAAACACTATGTATGGATTGATGGTGACAATAAAATGTTGATAATGTTCCATAAATTTGGGAATAGAAAATACTTTCTCATTTCATCTCAGCAAAGCATATTGTCAGACGTCTCATATATCTTCCCAAATGTTAGGAGAGTTCATGTTCAAATATCAAACGACTGTGATACCCAAAAAGCTATGCTTAAGCACCGAGTGCCTCACTCTCTTATACTTATTTTTCAACACCTCTGCCCATCAATTCTAATCATAAAGTGTGATCATAATCTGCAATGGCTCTTGCAACCTTGGTATATCTCATGTCTACTGTCTCTACATGTTCAAGAAATTCCTTCCAACAAATATCCCTCAACAGTGCCAATAAGGTGTTATCATTACAGATAAGCATCTGCACATCTCTAGCATCTGATACCACCTATTTCACCAAATCACTGCACTGTTAAATTCAGGAAGCTGTTACGGTCAAAAAGATATATGTTTATAGGCATCTTGAACAAACAATTCTGCTGATCTACACATATGAACTGCATCTGTGACAATGTGCACAACATTGATGAACCCAACCTCCTTTGTGGCATCCTTAAAAATCTGATATTGGAAATCTGCATCTTTACACTTTCTAGAACCACCGTGGCTTTAAGAAAAAAAGGTCTTGTTGAGAATAAGACCTCAATGAGGTGATGGGTCGTCAATGCATCTTAGTTCTCCACCCATAAATGATAGTAAAGCACCATGTCCTTACCCATGTTTCCTTCAGGTCCTCCAGCACAAATTAGGCTTGATAAATTCTTGTCAAGAAATAAAGATATTAATTTTATTCCACTTATAGGCACATATGAGAGACCTGCAACACAAGCCTTCTTTTATGCATCTTTATAACAAAGCAACCAAATAACATGAAATTGGATACCATTGACCAAAAAAAAAATCCAGTTGCACCATCAGTCTCCTCGAGTGCTATCACATTTAACAATTCTTCAACAATATTTTTGACCTTTTTAGCTTTGGAGGACTAGTCTCCCTTCTCCACATTAACTTAAGCAAACCCTAGAAGCACCCCTAGTAGCAGAATGTACTAATGTTGTTGGAATAGGGGTTACTTTTTATGCATCTTTATAACAAAGCAACCAAATAACATGAAATTGGATACCACTGACCAAAAAAAATCCAGTTGCACCATCAGTCTCCTCAAGTGCTATCACATTTAACAATTCTTCAACAATATTTTTGACCTTTTTAGCTTTGGAGGACTAGTCTCCCTTCTCCACATTAACTTAAGCAAACCCTAGAAGCACCCCTAGTAGCAGAATGTACTAATGTTGTTAGAATAGGGGTTACTTTTGTTGTACACAACTTGGTCATTTAATCCCTTTGTTTAGGAGAAGGATTATCACAATTCCTGTGGTACAATAATAGCAAGGCACTACCAGCGTACCTCCTCCTTTCACCCACACTTTGAGCATTGGTGTGCTGAGAAGAGGAGGGGCCTTGGCCAATCCCCATCTCATACAATTTCCTCTTTATATGGCTTTTCTTGTGAATGTTTGAATCGCATCTGGACCATTGACCCATTCCTAAAACAGTCAGAGGGTGCCTAGTTTCCTCCCAATCCATTCCAAGGATGGTTTGACATCCCCAAATGAATTGTGAGATGGCTAGCTGTCCCAAAATGCTCAAAAATTAGATGGGTTTCCAAGAACAGGGCCCAAACCTGGTAAACCGCCTGAGAAAATAATGGGGGCCCACAATGTTTGGCATCATCACAATAATGTTTTGTTTGCATGCCTTACACATGAGACATGTGAGGACAGCCATAAAAACATAGGGGAAAATTTCCCATGTACAAGTGCATAAGACCAAAAATAAAATGCCAGGAAAGTAAATTACCCAATGGACTTCACAAATGGTATTTTTGTGTTAAGATATGATTTCTGTTGAATTAGTAGTCAATGAAGTTCTATGTAAATAATATTTTAAGCTTCAGGAGTGGCCCAACTCTTCACCATCGTGTTGTTTCTACATGTAATGGCAAAAAATCAAATACCAATAAAAAGTAGGTTTCATTTATGGGTTTTAATTCTGATTTCATTAGTGGATTTCTGTCTTCTCCCCATTACAGATCACCCAGAAGGGTTCATCAATCATTATGAAAGTTTCCAACTTCTATATTAGCCATGACACATATTAGTGTCTCCCCATAAAAAGAATGGACCGGTGAATTCTAAAAAGAATGCCACACGAGGCATAGTACTTGGTAAAGGATTTGCAAATGGAATAGCAAGCTGGGTATCATGGTCATGTGCACTTGAGCTATAGTTGTTCTAGTTCCTTAAGAAAGAAAGGCAGCATTTCGTTCAGCATCGATATTTTACAGTAGTGCAGGAATATCTTGTACGAGTGAACAAATCAGTTAAAATGGGAATGAATCAATAACTCATTAGTTACAAATAAAATATGCAGATGGAAATTATGCACTGACTGGAAATAAATCAGCAAAAGATCAATTTTGCATCCAGCAGTTATGTACCAGTTTGCAGAAATGAATCAGTTATCCATATGCAATCAGTAGTCATGCAATCATTAATTATGGATCATGGAAAAAATTATAAATCAGTAACTTGTCCATTAATGTCAGTTACACAGCCAACAGTTATACAGACATTTGGTATAACAAATCATTTCAACATCAATTATGTAGCCAGCAGTCATACAGTTAGTAACACCGTATGAGTCAACCACATATAGCAAAGGTTCCAAGGGAAAATGTGTTATAAAAGGTCTGAATGCCTCAAGAGGGAAGATTCTATTAGGATTAGAAAAATATTGAGAAAATTCCTAAAAAACTATTTGGGACCAAGTGCAGTACCCATACTGCTCTTGAATTGGACTTGAGTTGGCACCTACACCTCCTCTGAAAAAAATAAACCACTTTTAAATATAGTCTGAGAATGTTAATTACAATTAAGTACTCTTAATTCCCTTCAAACAAACAAATAATTCAAAATATTTTCTCACATTTTCATTCTCTTGTAGCTGTTTTTCATTTTCATCAGTTCCATATCAGGTTTGTAAAAGATAAGCACTATGATGGATGACCTAAGGAAATGAGTACCAAGTAGACCATTCAGGCTCATGAGAGATAGATAACTGAATAAACAAGTGCCTATAACTTAAAAGAAATGGATTGTTGAAGTAATGACTCGAGTATTAAATACTACATGAGAGATTGATCACTGAACAAACAAGTGCCTATAACTTATAAGAAATGGATTGTTGAAGGAATGACTCGAGTATTAAATACTACATGCAATTAAAAGAGTTGCAATGTGGAAACTCTGATTGCTTAAAATCAGAGCTAATAGTTTAGGAGATGCAAACCAACCAATATATTGTAATATCACTCGTCTGTAAATTCCAAAAGGCAGGGGTCAAAAATGGAACAGCAGCAAGTTCATCTATACATGATCTTCCATGATTAAGTTTGACAGAACAAAGAAGGGCTTGTCTACAACTAGTTTTTCCTGACATAAAACCCAGAGTCATCAAACCCAGGTAAGAGATATCAATATACAGCATGACATCACACATGCAACTAACTCACCCATTCAGTAAGTTCAATCATAACCCTCTAGGCTTATCCAATGTTAGTGCAAAGGGCTCCCGCAGCATCTCTCGGCGCATGTTTGTAACTTTCAAAAGGCAGAGGGACACACATGGAAGAGCAATCGGTTTGTCTATACATGTATCCTCCATGATTGAGTATGACAGAGTAAAATGGGCTTGTCTACAAATAAGTTTTTTGACATAATATCTAAGTCATCAACCCCCAGATTAAAGATATCAATATACAGCATGGCAGCACAAATGCAGCCAACTCACCAATTTGGGAAGTTCAATCATAACCCTTAAAGGCATATCCAACATTAGAGAAAAAGGGTCAGCATCTCTTGGTGTGTGCATAGTGAGCCATGACATTATGCACTCTTCTCATGTACAAAGCTCATATAGAATAATTAGTTTCCATATACATATTCGTCTCTCTATTCATGTGCAAGATTCTGTTTTTCATCCATTTACATTTCAGTTCTACAACTTAATATTTAATTTATATTAGAATATTTATTATGATTTCCATCCATTTATAACACAAAATTTCCAGCAATTGAGACCTCAGACTGTTGTTCCCCCCCCCAAAATATTTCTGCAGTTCAGATCAATATTGCAACTACTAAACAAATACTGTTTGGTATACAAGCTACCATACAAACAATATTATCACTTCAAAACTTCTTACGTCAATTACATTTCCATTCACAGTTCTACCAAACAAAGCAGCTTTAAGTATATTTTCAATTGAAACTGTAGCATCAGACTTTCTTGGCAAGAAAACTTACAAATAAATAGAACATGATTCTAAAGACATACAATGTCACTTGCAAGGTACCATACATAAACGTAGTTAGAAGACCCACCTTTTTCAAATAGCAGCATGGCATACGTTATTATGTTCAATCTGACACCTCCAAGAGCAAACTTTTCAAAAAGTTCAATTTGCATGTGCTCCCAACTGTTTCACATGTTCCAAACACATACTAAGAAACACAAATGTACCATAACATTTTATAAGCACTTGATAATGGCTGAAGATAGGAAACTACGAAATAGCTAACCTTTGCAAAGGAAATTTGGAAATTTCAACACCTGTGCTCAGATGACAATTTCCAAGCATGTCAAGTAGCTCTCTTGACTTAATTATATTTCGTGTTAGAAACAGGTAAGGTGCCGCAGTGCCAACATTAACCCTGTTTCACCCACACTACAATTAAGCAATAAGCTGAAAAAAATTGCAAACCTACTGGACAGAAAGGTTCCATAAGAAGCTGGGTGAATGCACTACCTTAGAGCCTGCAAGCCAATTCCAACAAGAATATTACTAATATCTTGGAGCCTATGACTTCCCAACACTTGTAAGGCAGTGCCTGTAATTTTATTCGTCATAAATGTCAATCAAACAAATAGATATCATTTAATAAAACAACCTCTAATACCAAATTCTAACACAGAAATCTAATAATAAATGGTAGACAGAACAAAGCATTTGTTGATAATTAAATTATCAAACCAAAAACCTTACCCGGCTGGCTTGGACCTGAGGATGTTAATAGTATATACAGTTTACTTTCACTACTGAACAATACTGCAACTTGTCTGCAATTAGAGGGAATTAAGATCAATAATAGAAAGTAACCCTTCCATATCCTAAGTACTTGCCCGTTCACATCAACCAAAGCACCATATTAGACTAAATTCTCACAGAGAAATAAATTGAAATGCTATCTGCATCAAATGCATTTTAGCCAAAAGCATACTACTCTCCAAACAGAAAATTCACAAGGAAAGTCCTCTGTGGTTGGTAAGAAAACCTCGAATAGCATAAGAAATCCTCACAGCTACAGGAAACTTTTCCAGACAAAAATTCTTACATAAAACAGATCATTAGAAGTCACTTTTCTCTTGCTGACACCATCAATATCATACATTCACATTTTTGTTCTATACATCTTTAATTTTTTATCCTCTTACTGTTTGAGATTCATCAAGCACTCCCTTGAGGTATTGTATATAATGATCAAAAGTTCTGTCATAAATGTTAGTCAGGATGGATATTAGAAATTAATCTGATGTTTCTCATAGTGCAATCACATATATTTCCACTCGTGAGCTTCGTAATTTACTTTCAATGCAGCTAACCATTCAGATTACAGCTCAGATTGAAATAATATACCACAAAGATCAAATGTACAACAGACAGAATCTTCTACAGTCATATCATATTAAATTAACATTTTAAGTTTGGTTAGGCAGTTGATATATCAAAAACCCACCTCAGGGATAGTTTACTTTGCAGTCTACTTTCCAGTCCAAGAAGTTGAGCTTAATAGGTTAAAGCATTGAATTCTCATTGTGAAGACCCAAGTTCAAATCCCAAAAGGACATCTAACATGGAATTCTAAGTTGTGATTCTTGGTCTTCCATAGTTGGCTTCTAGTGTAGAGGTGATTTTTAAATAAATCAATTTCTAAATTGTGTCTCTTGGTCTTCCATAGGTGGTTTCTAGTGTGGTTGTTTGAAAGGAGCTTGTATTAGTCTCATGGTTGTCCTTGCAAGAACTTGCAATAGTTTCATGTTGATGCTCATATGAGAAGAATAATTTTGAACAATTAACAATATAAAATAGCAAGTATTCCTATTGGTCACCTCCATACATGTATTCAGGTATAGATTTGGGATGTACCAAATCTCATCCCAGGTAGATCTGTGATGTCCTCTGAAACAAAGTTCAAACAAGAAAAAAAGAAAGAAAAATATACTTAAACTTAAACCTGTTAAACATTAAAGAAAATAAAAAAACTAACTATGCAAACCTGTGTTATCATTTTTTAAAAATTTTGCTGCTTCCAAATATTTTGCCAGTGAAAACCTAAAACAAAATTGCATGTCTTTTGCATACTATAATGAATAATCTATCCAGAGATGAGTTCCATTGTTTCACTCTAAAGGTGGAAACCACCAAAACATATCAATACACATAGTGGCTTATGTAACAAATCCAGGGCAGAAAGATGGCACTATTCAAAGATGAAAGCATAGTACATAGCTGTATATAGATTATAAGCTATTTGTACGTGAAGAATAATCAATAACAATTTGCATATAGTTTGCTTCTTTCATTTGTGGGCAATGTGAGTTAAGTCCCAAGGAAGAAAATGATGCAATAAGGTTAAAGGGTCCCACAAATTGGTTGACAATTCAAGCCACCCATTCCAGAGCCTACACAAGTTTTCCATACATCAGCTTTCCCAGGTGATGAGTTTTACTGCTTTCAAGAAAGAATTGAAGAAAATGTTCTCTAATTCATAGCTATGTTACCGGTCCGCAAGGGTCTATGCCTGGGGCCACGTCCGATTCCCTATAGGTCCGGCCCTGCCAAACCCGAGACAAACCCAGAGAGAACCCAACCCATTCACATGCCCAGGCGCAGTTTTTGACACCTTTTTGGAGTTTTTTATTATTTTTTTTACTTTTTTCTACTTTTAAACAATAAAAAAGGCCTCCAACCCTAATTTATGCCTCCTAAAACATCTAATAGGCAAAAACAAACTCATTTATCAATTTGTGAATGAAAAACAAAACTTTTTACCTTCGTTGTTGAACTTATTTCTTTCTTGCCAAAGCACAAATAGAGTTGAAGATTGATCGTTGAACGTTCGAAGTTGGTTGTTGTGCTATTCCTAAGCATTTGTAAGTGTTTGTTTGTTGCCAAAAAGATCATAGAGGAAGATTTCTTCAAAAGAGGTAGGTTTTTTGAAGCTTTTTGGTTTTTTTTTTACATTTTTCTTTTACAAATGAACTCTTTTGTTTTATTTTGAAGTTTTTGTTTTGTTTTCATTCTTCTCGGTATCTATAACACACGTTTAATTTTTTTAAAAGGATTAAATTATTTAGTTTCAATATTTTGAAATTTTGAATAAATGAAATGTGTTTATTGTAATTGAACTTGTTGCCTTAGGTATTACAATGGAAACTGTTTCTAGCTCCACGAACCAATCTCGTTTCAAAACAGACCCAAACTCTCCCCTTTGGAAATATGTTGAAATGGTTCAACAACTTCTAGGTGGTGGAGGTTATGTTTGGATTTGTGGTTGTTGTAAAGTTAGATATTCAGGCTCATACAGTCGAGTGAAAGGGCATGCGTGCAAGATCCCTGGACTAGGCATCAAATCTTGTCCAGGTGAAGATAATAAAGGCATTCCAGAAACCCAAGTATTGGCATATATTGAAGAGCAAGAAAAAGTAGACCAACCAGTAGATCGTAGATCAAGTCATCCTTTGATAAAGAAAGGATCTCGAGGGATGAAGCCCCCTACACCGCCTTCTCATTTTCCACCTACAAAGATCCATTCATTTATGCCCATACCTGAAGAGAAAACCGTGGCCTCTACACATAAGAGATCAAAGGGACCGTTGGAAACTTCATTTCAGAATGAGGCTAGAGAGATTGTCGATCAAGACATAGTGAGATGTGTCTATGCGAATGGATTGCCATTCAATGTTATTTGCTCACCATATTGGCAAAAAATGGTGAAATCTATTAATGAAGCTCCAAAAGGGTATAAGGGCCCAAGTTTTGAGAAGGTGTGTAGCACCTTATTAGATAAAGAGGTGAAATTTGTAGAGGATTCCTTGAAGCCCATAAGGGATTTGTGGATTGAAACAGGGATGACCATCGTTTCTGATGGATGGAAAGATGCAAAAAATCACCCATTGATCAATGTTTTTGAGAGTACTAGATTGTGAAGGAGAGGTGAAGGATGGTGCAATTATTGCTAACAATCTTTATTCAAGCTATTGATGAAGAGGGCCCTCGAAATGTTGTGCAAGTCATAACAAACAATGCAAAAAATTGTAGGGTTGTTCGGTTATTGGTTGAGGAGAGGTATTCACACATTTTTTAGACATTTTGTGCTGTCCACAAAAAATTGGAAACAAAATTGGCTGCATCAAACAAGTGTATGTTGAGGCCGAAGACATCCAAATGTTCATCACTAACCACCATATGTCACAAGGCATATTTAGAACCTTCTCAAAATTGGAGTTTTTGAAGGTAAGTTAAATAATAAACATGTTTCACTTTAGTTATATTTTTTATTTTTTATTTTAATTTTTGTAAACTCAAATTATATTTTATTTTGATTTTCAAACAGGTTGTTGAGACCTGTTTTGCCTCCAATACAATTGTATTGAGACGACTTGTGAAGGTTCATAAGGCACTCTCTAATATGGTCATTAGCCCTAATTGGTCCATATGGAGGCAATGTAGCATTGCAAGGGCAACTAAGGTTAAGCAAATGATCCTGGATGGCATTTGGTGGGATCGTGTTGAGTATCTCCTCAGTTTCACTGAGCCCATATTGAGCATGATCCGTTATATTGACATGGATAGACCTTGTTTGGGTGAAGTATATGATGGCATCACCTCAATGATTGACAAGATGAAATCCATCATCAATGCAAAAGAGGAAGATCCTGAAGAAAAGTTCTTCAAAGAGCTACACAAAATCATTGTAGAGAGATGGAACAAAATGACCACTCTATTGCATCTTCTTGCTTTTGCATTGAGTCTCGAATACTATAGTGCTCGACTACTTTTTGTGAAACCAAGAGTTGCCACATATAGAGATGTTGAATTGGCTCAAGGGTACAAGGCAACACTTCATAGACTCTTCACTGATTGTGACCGACGTGATGTAGTGAGGGTTGAGTTCATGGATTTTGCATGCTCCAGCAATTGTGGTATTGATGCTCTTCGAGACAAGTACATGGTCAATGCTGAAATGTCCCTTCCTTGGATAGCTCAATCTATAGCGAAGGTTGGCCTACTATTAGGGTTCTCATAGGTCAACAACATGATTAGGGTACCCAACTGAGGGCTGTGGAGTCTAGCTGGGAGCCTTACGAGCCTTTCAGTTGATGAATCTAGAGCTAAAGTGAAAAGATTAAAGTTGCTTTATAAGAATAGTAAAAGGTGAATAGTAACTGAAAATCATAAGGTGAATAGTGAAAAGTGCCCCCATCCTAGCAACTCAAGTTGTTTTTAAAAAGTGACCCTTTTATTTGGATGAGGAAAGACCCTCAAGAAAATTATTTTATTGAATTTTATTAAAAAAGTCCATGAGAGGTTATAAAGCAAACTATTGGGCTCTTTTTTTGAGCATTCTACTTTCATTTTTAAAAAAACACTTTGCAAGTTTGAGCTCTGGAGAAGGGTTTCAGCATTGCTTCAGCCTTCTAGGAACGAAAACTCTCAAAGGCTATCGTGGATTGGACGAGAACCCAGTTCACCTTTGGGGAGGGCCTACTTTGGGTTTTCGTTTGGGCTTCATTGGAGGAGTTTTAGGTGGTTATTTTTCAAATCTGAGTTTGCAGCAGTGTTATATCATCATACTTCTTCAGATCAGAGGCTGCCATTGATAGATCGAACCTCTCCCAGGCCAATACTATCACATATTTGCATTCTACTTGCTGGCAGCAAGCAGCTAGGGTTTTGGAGATCAGATTTGTCAATTTGGAGAGCAGATTTATGGAGATTGGTGACTGATTTTGCTAGTCGTTCCATCCTCAAGGGCAGTTGTACCATCTATGTTGCTGCTAGGGTTTGGACAGAATATTGGAGAAGCAGATCTGATTTGTAATCCTGTATTTCATTGGAATTTCATCAATAAAATTCAATTGCAAGTTAGCATTGGACTCCGAGTATGACTAGTTGATAGATGGTGTTCCTAAATTTTTAATTTTACAATTTTATGCATGGCTGTTTGAAATCAGAAAAAATAGAAGTTTATTTCAGTTTAATTCCTTTGTATCTCAAGAGCAAATTCCATTCATATTTGGTAAAACTCAAAAGTCACAAAAAAATCAGAAAAAACGCAAAGACAAAACAAAAACAAAAACCTAACTATTCGCTGGTCAAAGACTTTGAAAAGACAAAACTCAAAAACTCAGATCAAATTTGGGTTGGGGATCTCTCAAATGCTCATAGTTGGTGGTACTTTCATGGCCAAGATGTAATGTCCCCAACTCAAATCAAGATGATTAGCAATAGATTGACTGTCCTATCCTTGGTTTACCCAAGAGGAAGAGGACGTAGAGCATCAAAGTCCTTGGCTTGTTCTAAATTCTAATTTTAAGTTGAGTTCACGTCTTTTTATGCAACTTAAATGAACTTAAGTTATTTTAAGTTGGGCACGTCTTTTTGGGCAACTTAAAAAGATGCCTAGCCATGGGACTTAAGTTGTCCCCTTTTTATGTACTTAAGTGACATCTTAAAAACATGTGATTATTTGCCTAAGGGGGGCATCCAACTTCTAGGAGCTGATAAGAACAGATTTTAGGGTTTTATTGTGAGCCCTTGGATTAAAGAGGTTAAGATGGAGGGTGGAGATTAAATCATATTGTTAGGAGTTGTTATATAACGCCCTAAAGGCTCATTTTGGAGGCATTATGTGATGAAGTTTTCTGTTTATTGCTGTTGCAACTTGGCTTGAGGATTGAAACCCTTGAGTATCCCTGATTTCGATGAGACATACGGGCTCTCCCTAGTCAAAAGAGTGTGTTTCGGTGGAAGAATTCTAGTTTGTGAAACCCTAGCACATCATTTATTTTGGGCTGCAAGAATTTATCAGTTTGGCGGCCAAAATTGAGGAGAATATCAGAGTTGGATACTCAGATCTTGGAACATTCACTACTGCAAATCATTCATCCCTGAGTTTCTTGTGGACGGTTGTTGAAGAGCATCAATTTTGGGAGCTTGGTGTCACTTTTGGAGGGTCGGCTAGGGTTAGAAAATATTTTGACCCAAATCTGGAATATTTTGGTATGAAATCTTTTATTTTATGAAAATGTCTGATATTTAATTCTGGAAAATTCTGGGCAATTATACGGGTTTAAATTGTCATTTTTCTGAGCATTGTAATAATCAAAAATTTTCTATCTTTCAGTTGTAAATCTGATCAGAAATTCTGAGTTGGATTGAAACTATTTAATGCAAATAAATTTTAGATTTATGTCCTAGATTGTAAAAGTTTTTGTTATTAGATTTGTGCCCTAGTTTGCAGAAATTATTGATTCCTTTTAGTATCCTATTTGGGGATATTTTACAAGAATACGTGTACCTACAACCTCTTGCAATCAAAAATTTATCCGAAGTAAGTTTTATAGTCAAAATCTTTTATCTTTTAAATTTAAGTTTTATATTTTACAATTTTATTTATATTTTAATTAGTTATATTTTGTAACTCTTAACTATTTAATTTGGTCTTTAATTGGTTGCTAGTTCATCTTCATCTAAGAGGAATTGGAGCACATACTCCTTCATCCACTCAATAAAGTGCAATAGACTACATTCAAAAAAAGTAGATGTTATGTCCCCAATTTGATTTGAAAATTCGAATTTTTGCAAAGGCGGGAAAAGTGTATAAATAAATAAAATATTTCATAATTTAAATTGGACGCCTAGTTTTGGGCTGACCCTTATTTTAAATAAATAAAATTAAATGATTAATATTGTGGTTGGGCGCCAACTATTAGTAATAAGTAAATTTGAATTTTGGCACCTCTTTTGAATTACACGCCTAAATGGGGGACTATTAATAGGAGACTAGGTTCTGAAGGAAGGCAGCTGGAAAATTTGATAAGAAATTTGGGAGAAATCCTTAGTATGAGAGCTGGGACGAAAACCTCAGTTACTCAATCAGGTTAGGACGCAAACCCTAGCCTTTCTTGTCAATTGTCCAATCTTCAGTGCATTTTTATCTGATATTCAATGTAGATCATAATCAGCATTGTCCACAGCTATCCACCAAGGTGAAAGTTCTGCACTAGGATTAAATCAAGCCACCGCCATCATTTAGATCATCTAGGCATTACCAGCAGCAGGCGCCAAGAGGTTGTTGTGATTTAAAGGGAGCTGGAAAGTGTAACAGTTGCAGGGATTATATTGTTGAAGCCCTAGTGTGACAACAGCAGACCTGATCATTCAACATCAAGGACTATCAAGTAGCAGCACCATCACTCTGGATCCAAGGCCTTGCACCCTGTAGCAGCAAAATACCAAGTGATTTCAGACCCGAAAACCATTGCAAATTATCTACAGCAATGACTTGGGTTAATTTCCTGAACCAAGGGTGCAGTTTGAGAGGGTGGTGTCTTTTCCTATGAGCAGATCGCAGCCCAATCTACCTCCAAGAGGAAGGTGTAAGGGCACCTAACTGAGGATTTCCTATAGCTGGTTGTTGGGAGTGCAAGAGGTTGCTAGTCAAAGATTTAACTCATATCTGAGCGAAGCAGCGCCTTTCTGGAGGTCTGCACACAATTTCTAGGCCTGAATACAAGTTCATGAAGGTGAAAGTCAGTCAAGGTTACCCTAGAAGCAAGGAAAGATGGAGTGTATCCTTGATACAAGGAAATCTGCGATCTGAGCGCTAACAATTTAGGGTTTCACGCCTCAATTTCTCCCAGTATAAGTGAGTGTTGAAGGCAGATCCATTATTGTTGAGGGAACAACAGTCCTGTGTAATCCAGTCATTTCCCAACTTGTGTAAACAGGTCAGGATCTAAGAGTTATTCTCCGATCAGATCACTGTAATACCCTAACATTTGAGTTTGCTCCAATATCAATAAATGTCATGTGTTCCTTGTTGTCCAAGATTCAGATCTGAATCTGTTATCTGTTAGTGGTCTCTCTCTATCTCTCTCTGGTGTGTGTATCCCTGATTTGTATTTTCCAAGTTTTATAAGTGTTGATTATTGCAAACAAGAAATTACAATCATAATTTTGTGGTTTGCATAAACCCTAGGGCATTTAACCATTGTATTGTTGAGGATTTGCATTCTGGAAAAACCCTAGGTTATTACAGTAGAGGACTTGGTGTATGTGCATTCAAACTTGCAGCTCCTTACACACAAATAAAGTGCCTACAAAGAACGAAACACAAGGAAGTGGAATATGGAGCCAAACCATCTTGATTTGGATGCTTCCACAAGCCACTTTGCTGCACTTGATGTTGACAATGACTATGAGCCAGCTAGTGAGCATGAGAGTGCTAGTGTCAATGCCAATGCCAATTCTAATTTACCACTACATACATCATCTAATATGGATGGTGATGATGATATTTTCAATGACCCATATGATATTTGATCAATGATGGCTGATTGTAAACACTTGACATTATTATGTTTGAACTTTAATATATATCATGACATTCGATTTTCACAAAAAAAATATTATTTGACTATGAAAGTGGTGGTGTATTCTTGCTATGTTATTTGACTATTAATATGGTGATGTATTTTGAACTTAATTACTGCTACAAATATGTATATATTTCTGATTTTTAGATGTTTTTGTATTAACAAACCCAACCCCCAAAAAAAATTTTGCCCGAACTAAAATGATAATTGATATTCGATATTCATTATTTACAAAGGAGAGGAAAACTCCTTAAATAATACAATACAAGATGATGTTTCTAAAAGGAAACAATCATTAACTAAAGAAATTAACAAAAAGATACTAAAAGCTAACATATGTAAACTAAGTTAACTGAAAGTAAACTACTAGCTAACGAATGACCATTAAATATTACAATAATACTTTAATACCCTCCCTTAATGGTCATCCTACTAACTACACCAAGCTTATCCCAAAATTTGACAAATTTATCCAAATTGAGAGATTTGGTGAGAATGTCCGCAATTTGATCCTCAGTGGGAACATACTACAACATCATAGATCCATCTTCAACAAGATGGCAGATGAAATGACAATGAAGTTCAACATGCTTGGTTCGCTCATGGAAGACTGGATTTTTAGCAAGCTTGAGTACCCCTTGATTGTCATAAAACAAGGGGGGGGAGGGGGGGGCTACTTGAGACATTTGCATGTCAACAAGCATCCTTCGAAGCCATACTGCCTCACTTGTTGCCTTAATTGTTCCTCGATACTCTGCTTCAGTTGAGGAAAGAGCTACAGCTTGTTGCTTCTTGCTTGTCCATGTGCTTGCACCTATACCAAGACTAAAAACATACCCAGAAGTGGACTTCCTATCATCAACTAAGCCAACCCAATCTGAATCTGTAAAGCCGACCAGCCTAGGATCTTTGCATCTATTGTTCAGAATGCCAAAGTCAAGTGTCCCTTCTACATATCTCAATACTCGCTTCGCTACAACCCAATGTTTTGCCTTAGAGGCATTCATGAAACAAGAAATATAGCTCATAGTGAAACTGAGATTAGATCTAGTGGCACTAAGATAGATAAGGCTGCCCACTAGTTGCCTAAACGCAAACTCATTCATTACTGGTGAGTCTGATTTGGATGAAAGTTTCAGCTCCTTCTCCATAGGAATGAATGAGATTTTGCAATCTTCCATCCTGAATTTCTCCAACAAACTCCTGGCATACTTCGACTAAGACATAAGATACTGCCACCTGTCTGCCAAACTTTCACACCTAGACAATAGTGTAAGAGACCCAAGTCCATCATCTCAAATGCTTGAAACAAATTCGACTTGGTCTATTCAATCAAATGTAACCTACTACCAATAATGATGATATCATCCACATAGATGACAAGAAGGATGATATCATTGCTAGTGTTCTTGACATACAAATTTGCATGGGAAGGACTCCTTTGAAACCCTTGTTCAACCAAATACTTGTCAAATTTCAGGTACCATGCCTTGGATGCCTGCTTTAGCCCATAAAGAGCCTTCAACAATTTGCATACCTTATGCTCTTTTCCTACAACCTTAAAACTAGGAGGTTGTGTCATGTATACCTCTTCCTCTAGATATCCATTGTGGAAGGCACTCTTCACGTCCATCTGGTGAACCTTCCAACCAAACTGAGCTGCCATGGCTAGGACAAGTCAGATGGTGCTCATCTTTATTGTAGGAGCAAAGGTTTCCTCATAGTCAATACCTTCTCTACGAGAATATTTTAACCACCAACCGAGCCTTGTGTTATCCAGTGTTCCATCAACCTTGTATTTCACCTTATATACCCATTTGCAACCAATGGGTTTCTTCCCTAGCGGAAGCTCTGTCAGAACTCAAGTGTTGCTCTTCAAAAGACTATGATGCTCATAATCCATAGCCTTTTCCCATTCAGGTTTACCCTTGGCCTCCGAATACTGTTGGGGCTCATCAACACTCTGAATGTTGGCCATTAGAGCAAATTTTATTGTGTTCTTTTTACTCTTGCCCTAGACAATCATCCCTCAACAAGCTCATCATCATGAACAACACCAATGAGCTTTGCCCACCACTTAGGACGAGGAGGAGATGCATCTTCTTCCAGTTCAAGATGAGCATCATTATGACTTGGGCTCCCTGGAATAATACCATTTGGATGCTAATCCAAGTTATCCTGAGGAAAATCTATTGGTACAGAATCTTGACTAGGAGATTCCACAATGTCAAAATCATCAGAGTCCCTCCCTGCTGGTAAAGGATCGTGCCTAGGAGATTCCACAATGTCAAAATCATCAAAATCCCTCCCCTTAGGTGGAGCTACTAAAAGCTTAGCTCCCAAATCCTTGGTCTTCAGAGGCTAATTGTCAAGACTCTTGATGGGAGAAGAGAGCAAAAAGGGCCCACCTTCCTCATCAAACACAACATCCCTACTAAATGTCAAACGATCAATGGCCACATCAATCAACTGATAGGCCTTATGATTGTCAATATATCCTGTTAGCATCAACTTCTGGCTCTTGGATTCCAGCTTGGTCTTCTTGGCATCTAGAATCCAAACATATGCAGTCGAACCAAACACTCTGAGATGAGAGATCCTTGGCTTCCTCCCAAACCATGCTTCTTCTTGGGTCATCTTCTTGACGGCTTGTGTGGGAGACCAATTAAGAAGGTATATTGTTGTATACACTGCCTCAACCCAAAACTTCTTGGGAACATTTTTGTTCTCCAACATACAACGGGCCATTTCTATGATGGTACGATTTCTCTGCTCGACAACACCATTTTGTTGAGGGGTATAAGGTGTGGTAAGCTGACACTTAATATCATGTGAAGCACAGAAGACTAAGAACTGGTTGGAACAAAACTCACCCCCATTATCTGACCTAAGAGTTATGATTTGACATCCAAACTCTTTTTCAACTAATGCCTTAAACATCTGAAATTCATTAAACACTTATTACTTTGCTTTGAGAAAATACACCCACATTTTCCTACTAAAATCATCAACAAACAAGAGGAAATACCTGGCACCAATGACTGATGTAGTATTCATTGGTCCACAAACATCTCTATGAACCAGTTGTAAAACCTTGGATGCTCTCCAAGACTTTCCATCTAAAAATGGAGTACGGTGTTGCTTCCCTGTTTGGCAAGCTCCACAAACACCATGTGTTTACTGTTGAATCTCAAGTAGGACTTCTACCAAATTCTCCCGAGCTAGCTGAGAGAGGTAGGCAATGTTGAGATGCCTATACCGTTGATGCCAAAGAGTGTTGATAGATGAAATCCTTGCAACTAGTGCATACTCCAGAGGATCTCCAATATCAAGCAACCGATACAAACCATGATCCTCAAGCACAATTGCCACAGTTTTCTTAGACTCCTTATCAACAATTCAGCACTTGTGTGAACTGAAGATGATGTCCACCTTCAAGTTGTGTCGCATAATTTGACTCGCTAAGAGAAAATTGAGCTCCATGCCCGACACAGTATGCATTGAGAAATAGTAAATTTCTCCCACTAGATGTGATCTGAACGTTTCCCTTATTGACAACTGTATACTCTTCGCCACCACCAAAGATGACGGAATCGGAGCAAACCATATACTCCATGAACCAATCTCTCATGTTTGTGAAATGCCAAGAGGCTCCAGAATCAATGTACCAAGCAAATAATTTGATACGATCTGTTGGTATTTTGGCCATTAATGCATAAGATGTAGACTCTTGTTCAGATTACATAGATGTCATCCCTACTGTTTCCAAAAGCACGAAAAACGAGGTAAACTCTATGATCAGCTAGCACGAAACCTTGAACAATCAACTAGCACAACTCCCACGAAACACGAAAGAAGCAAGTTTTTTTTTAGAAAAAACCTTCAAAAATATCAAATGATCAAAATACATTTTATAGAAAAAAATCAAAAAATGCAAATTCGCCCATGAAAACCCTAGGTGTCGCATAAGACCGTCAGAAAAAGGCTAGAAAAACTCTAAAAAATTCATCTCAAAGAAGAGGAAACCCACGATTTGCAGTCACATGCCCAACATTGAATCACGATTTGTGTAAAATCCGCTCAAACGATGCAGAAAACCCGTCACAAAAATGCTCAAAAACACAGACACGTGAGCTAGAAACCAAACGCCAAAAAAAAAATCCCGTGCTGGAAACACAAACTTGCACAGTCACACGCCAAAGAGGAAAAAAACCCTCATGCATTTTCAAAACACGATTTCCTGCAAATATGAACAAATCTAGCGCCCTTTGCTGATAAAAACACGATTTACTGATAAAAGCACAATTTTAAGAAAATTGAGGATGCGATTTTTGTAGACAAACAGGGCTTCCGCGATTTTCCTTCAAAAACCATTGTTTTTAAATAGAGAAAAAAACTTGAAATCGCCTTCTAAAACAAAACGTGATTTTTATTGGTAAGAAATCCACAATTTTTTACCAGAAAACCCTCAAAAAAGTTTACTGTAGAGATCCCATGAAATCTCTTGAAAAAACCCTCGATGTTCTTTTTTTTTTTTTAAATTTAAATACTTTTGAAAATTTTAAAAAATCTTTTAAGTAATCAGCCATGAATTTTTATTGCTCAAAAAAATCGCCAAAAATGAGCCTACACTTTGATACCATAAAATGATAATTGATATTCGATATTCGTTATTTACCAAGGAGAGGAAACTCCTTAAACGATACAATACAAGACGATGTTTCTAAAAAGAAACAATCGTTAACTAAAGAAATTAACAAAAAGATACTAAAAGCTAACAGAAGCAAACTAAGTTAACTGAAAGTAAACTACTAACTAGCGAATGACCATTAAATATTACAATAATACTTTAATAGAACCTACGAACCAAACCATCAAACCCAAACCCGAACCCAAACTAGTAACTTAGATTCATAGTGCCAAAAGAAAATGATTCGACATTGAAGAAAGCTGAGACTTAAATTTCATCCATGGCCAGAGTTGGTTGATGCCACATAAAGATCCTTTGTACAAGGAGAGGCCTTCTATGCAATGAGATGTGAACAATTCACTTCCTACATATACGAATCAGCTCTTAGAGTTGTCTGGTACTGAAAATGATTCACTACTTCCTACAGATGCAAATATTGGGAATTACAGTTCCTTCAACAATGCAAGCACATGATGAGTTGATGTGAATCTCTCAACCTTAGATGAAGAATATCAAACAAACCTTCTTTGTATTCTCTTCTACTTTTTAGTTTTTGGAAACTTTCAAATGTTAAAAATTTAAATGTACCGCAATGTACAAACTGTGGATGTATTTTCTTTGATACATACCAATATGAAAGATTGATAATAGTAAACTTGAAACATGATACAATACATGTATGGTTTGTCATAATTTAACATAAATAAAAACAACAATAAATAAATTTAACTATCCCAACCTCTGACCTTCATAACTATCCTTTGCCTTCATATATGTCTGTTGCAACATAGTTCACAAACTAATGAACCATCTTGTCTCTAACAGTCTGCATCAAGTACTGTTGGAATTTGTCAATACTGCACTTGCAGATTTATCCCACAAGCATCCCATGAGGTTATAATATTGCAATGTGTTCATATTTAATTTTTTGGATTTACTCCACAAGCGTTATACCTCATAGGTCACTGTTCAAGTGGTACTGTATAGTGTATAATAAGAATGTTGTAGTTGTACAATGAACAAATAGCTTGAGATGAAATTGAAGAAAATTGATCAATGAAGTAAAGTGTACCAATGTATCCATTTTAAATTTGTTTTTCTATTTTCTTTCACCATTTACTTTGATTGCATTGTCCTCCTGTGCAGTGTTATTTCTATCACATCAGATGTTAGGGTTTGTGTATGAAGGTGGAGTACATGGTATGGCCAAAGTCCAAGGGGTAGCCTGACAGCCTCATCTGCATTTAAATATCTCCCTTTTGCAGATCTGTGGCTGCACCATTCAACCTATGGTGTCACATTTATTTGGATGTGAGTTGCAGGTCTAACCAACAGTATTTGGATGTGGTAGCCTGACAAAGTACATTGGTTGCAGAAGGGCATCATTGCCAAGGGACAACGCAAGGTTTGAGCATGGTATTAGCTGCAAAGGGAGCTGGGTGCAGGCATTGGTCGTAATGAAGCTGCACAAATCACAACACCTGAAGTTTTAAAACCTTTGAATAAAATCAACAAAAAAATTGAACTTAGCACCATTGAAGTGTTTTTGAATGCTGCAACAGCAGTAGAGTTAGGCTGTTTTCGAGTGTTCTTTTAGTTAGAAGGATGCAGGACATGAAAGAGCACAGCCTGCACAATGGTGTGTTGCAGGCATGTGGAGGATGCAGACCGTCATGAGGCATAGACTGCTGCACCAGGCACCATTGCAGAAGAGCAGCATCAGGGTCCATCGGTGTTGGCAAATATTGGAAGCAGTTCAAGGCTGCAGCAAGAGCGGCATCATGAGTTGTAGTTGGGAGTGCAGAGAATTGGCCTCTGCATACTACATTTTGTTGCAGATGTGCCATGTTTCAAAAGAATTAAAATCAAACTTATGAAATAGTTTTTAAATCTTTTGTTTAACCTATTATTTCTGTGCATTCTTTTTTCTCCTCTCTCTTCCACCAATCTGTCGTTAAGCCATAAATTTGATGCAGAGAAGATCACAATGTCAAAGGAATGAATAAGCTTTCTTGCTCTATGAATTGATACACCATTAGAAACACTCAAGACCTTTCACATGCCAGTAGGCTTCCACATACCACTCTTCTTCTACAAAACACTCTTCCATGTACCATTTTGCTTCTGCATACCAACTGGTATATTGGTTTTCGTATATTGGAAGACTTGGTAGATCAAATGGTTTATGTATATTGGAAGGCTTGGTATATCAGAGGTATAGTCTATAGAAAACCAGGATTTATAAGGCTAGAAGCCTAGAACAATAAAGGTTTCTTTTGGGAGCGATGTGGGAAAACCTTGAAACATTTGAAACAAGCATCATGGATCCATTGGTTCTCATTGGCAATGAGAATTAGTTCAAGTGGAAAAGAGATATTGCCACCCAATTTTCGCAGCATGCACTTTGGAACATTGTCAGTCAAAATCTAGCTACACTTCAGTTGTTGAATGACAATCTAGTGCAGCATCGGCATGGATTGAATTGTCAGAAAGCAAAGGCAATGCTATTAAAGTATGTCGAAGCTCCATTTAACACATAACTCATTTAGTATGACACCATATCAAATTTGAGAGGCGTACGAGATTAGTTACACATGTCAGTGAATCTGTCCATGGCATTAGACCGCCTCAAGGGTGAGGACAAGAACAACATTCTTGTTTATTTAATTAAGCTAGAAGAGTATAGGACCAAGCTTGTGGCTCTAGGTGAAGACTCTTCGAAGGATGATAAACAGATGTAAAACCTAGTTTTAAAGAATCTTCTGAAGTCATACAGTAATTTCTTTAACTCTCATGAGGGATGACTATCTGAGGCAGCAATCAAGAAATAGGTATTGGTGAGAGAAGTAAAGTTAAAATGGTTGAATCCTCTTGGTTTGGCATCCTTGCAAGCCCTTGCAAGTGCATTGAAGGGCCCAACCAATTAGAAGAAAACATTTCTGAGGAAGAATGAAACAAACAAGAAGCAAGAGAAAGGACACATGGAAGTCGATAAGAACAAAAATCAAACTTCTCAGTGAGTTGCTAGGAAGGAAGAGCCAAATTGTAAAGGCATATGTTTTGGTTGCAAGAAGTATGTAGGCCCTAGGAAATTTGAATGTGTAGTTTGACTCAAAAAAACAAAAATAAGTTGGCAAACAAGTAGATAGATATCTTGCAAAAATTGTGAAGCTAGCTACTTCTGGTTCCAGAGATGCTGGTGGCATGACATTGTTGGTTACTTCTTCTAAAAAGGTATCATATTGGGTTCTTAATATGAATGCCCGTAAGCACATTTGCCATGACAAGGATAGTTTTGTGTCCTATAAACAATAAGGCAATGTTCAAAATGTGGTTGGTGCTGGTTGTTAAATAACTGTGCTTGGTGTGGGGACTATAAAGTTCAAAAATGACTTCTTCAATAATATTGTGTATGCTTCTAGAATGGTGAAATATCTTTTGTCAATGCACTAGCTTGCTTTAGAAGGATATAAAATTGAATTTCCGAAAAACTGATGTTGGATTAAAGATCCAAGGAACGTACTCTTTGTTGTCACAATAGGTGCTTTGAAGGATAATCGGTGGATCTCTGATAGATGCAAGCAAGCACTAATTGCTTCAATAGATGATGCTAATATATATGTCATGAGCAGTTGGAAAACCTCAACTACTAGAGTATCGTATTCTTAAAGAAGCATAATATGGCACATGATGTTCCACATGTCATTGCATCAAAGGGTGCTTGTTAGGGGTGTGTGGGAAATATCACAGAAAATCCTTTGACAAAAACACTGCATGGTGGACTTTAAAGAAACTAGAGTTGATGTGTAATGATTTGATAGGTGCACAATCAATAAATTCACATGGTGGTGTTAAGCATGATTTAGTCTTGATTGATTACTTTACCAAAAAGACTTGAATTCGATTTTCTAAAAAGGATGAGATGCATACTACATTCAAGATCTTCAATGCAGAAGTAGAGACCTAATCTAGTAAAAAGGTCAAGTCGTGAATAGACTATGGCATGGAATTAGTAAATAGGATGTTCACAAATTTCCTTGGCAACATGGCATTCCGAGGGAATTGATGAATCCTTGTACTCCGCAGCAATTGAGGTAACTGAGAGGAAGATGTGTACGCTCATGAAGATGACCAAGTGCATGTTGGAAGCTAAAAAGTTGCCTAAGGTCTATTGGGTGAAATAAGTGAATTGTGCTTGCTACAAAGGTTGTGAAGAAGGTGACCCTTGAGAAGAAATGGAGTGTAAGGAAGCCTTGCTTGTCTCATCTTGAAGTCCTTGGTTGTGTTGTTTATGCACATGTTCCTGATGACAACAAGAATAAACTTGATGAAAAATAGTCACAAGTATATCTTTGTCACTTATAGTCCAAAATCAAAAGCTTGGAAACTATGGGATCTAATGCTTAAAAAGGTGTTCATTCACAAGGATGTGGTATTTGATTAAAGGAAGAGTGGAATATATAATAAGTACACTATTACTCCCAATCTACTTGCTCCTAATGCATATTATCCAACTCAAGGTTCCTTGATGCTAATTTGAAGAATACAAATGAAAGGGGGAATGGAAGTTACATTGCAAACTGAAAAAAAAGGAGAAGCTACACAAAAGAGACCGAAAACCTCTAGCAATGGCAGCAAAATGCCTCTCAGGACCAAGCAGACCATTCATGATACTAACTAAGGTATACTATTTTACTGATCCAGGGGTGTACAGGGAAGCCAAGGGCAATTCAAGTTTGGAAGCAGCAATGCAAGATGAATATGTTTCTCTCATGAAGAATCAGACTTGGAAGTTGCATAACTTACCAAAAGGTAAGAATGCCACTGGTTGCAAGAAGGTCTGTAAGATCAAGTTCACCTCTAAAGGGAAAGTTGAGAAGTACAAAGCTAGACTTGTAGCCAAGGAGTACTCACTAGCTAAAGGCGTTGACTATAATGAGACATTTGTTCTATATCCACAGTTTATTAAAACGAGGACAGTTCTTGCAGTTGCAGCCAAGTGGTAGTGTAATATGATAGAAATTGCTTACTTTGCAATCTCTGCCTTATGTTTATACACTCACTTTAATGCCTATCCCACTTGTATATTTTAAGCTCATTCACACCTATTTCTAGCCATCCTCATGTCACAAACAAGCATTGCAAGCACCCTAGACCTTAGGAATCTAATTTCCCACAAAACAAAGCATTCCTGCCCCTTTTTGCCCCAATGCTTACTTCATTTTTTGTCAGTCTCGCATCTAAAAACTTAATATGGACTTGAGCCCTGTTTTTGCTCCAATTACTCATTGTGCATCATTGTGAAGACTTGGTATCCCCTATCCACCTCCAATACAAAGGAAAGTTGCAAGAACGCCATCAAAGCAAGAGGGTAACAAGCTAACAATTGAAGATCTGAAGTTATAGAACCCCCTTGAGCATCCAGCTATCGCATCCTTGTAGTTTTCCTTTTCCTTTCCTACTTCCATATTTTATTCCTCCATTCCTTTCACTTGTGAGCCATTGGAGACACTTTAACCATTCCCAACTCTGCATACACCCACCATTATAACCCTAGCCAAATTTAAAGCCCTTGAACCTCCTTGTACATCTTTTTGTGATCACTTTCCACATCCTCCACTCTTCCCACACCAGATTTATTAGTTTCCCCCTAGGGTTTGATCTTTTCTACACCATTGTTGCACACACCACCATCACACCAACCCTAGGCCTACACACACCTTATTTCCCCAATCAGTGCTATCGTGGAAGTTGAATTACACCAATTTTAGGGGACTAGCTAAGGCAGCATCCCAAACAGCACACCCATTATCATTTGTCCCCCACACTCAGATCTAAATATCTCATCATCAGCACTGAACATGAGTAGTCTGTAGCCAAGAAGATAGCCAAGAAGAGAAGACTAAGGTTCAGCTGCAACCAACAATGCAGCAGCAACACCATCCTGCACAACAGCAGTGCCCCAATTCCACAGTTTTCAACTGACACCTTCTCATTTCACCTACAGCCAGTTTCAAACCTCCTTGGTATGTACCAACTTCATTTCCTTTCAAGCATTTCAAGTTATATGTTTCCAATTCAAAGCTCTTGTGTTTTGATGGTATAGGTCATACTAGACACTGTATGGTTTCAGATCTATTATTATTCTGATTTATATGCTATTGAACGCTTATAAAGTTAAAAAGGGTGTTTATTGCATTGTATTTTAGACACCTACAGACCTGATCACTCTTTATGTATTTTTCACGTTAGTGCAGCAATTGGATCTAAAGAGTGCATCTCTTCATGGCGATTTGGTTTGTTGATTGATGAAGCTGTTATATAGATTGAAGCAAATGCCTGGTGCATGGAATGAGAAGATTGGTCAATATCATTAGGAGTTGGCTTTTAAAAATTGTCAACGAGCTGAATTTGTATGTCGATAAGAATGATTGGGATATTCTCATTATTGTTTTCTATATGGATGATCTGATTCTGACAGGCAGCAACATTAAATTTTATTATTTTAATTTAATTACTAAAATGAAGACAAGTATGTTATCTCTTAGTCGAATTTTTTAGGATGGAAGATGCGAAAGTTGCTAAAACTCTAAGTGATCCTAATATTAAGTTGACAAACAATATAGAGACAGAAGAGGTAGATCTTGTGCAATATCAGAGCCTAGATGGAAATTCACTATATCTTACCCAAAACCACTCTCATATATTTTGTTTTCATTGGATTGGTGGCCAAGTTCATACAGGCACCACACAGTACTCACATGAATGTTGCAAAGCATATCTTGAAATATGTGAAGGGGACTCTAAATTTTGATCTTGAGTTCAAGACAGGTAATCACTGTGTTTTACAAGGCTGCACAGATTCAGATTGGGCAGGAGGTCTACTTCAGACTATCTCTGAAGTTTGGAAATTACCCAATATCATGGTCTTCCAAAAAGTGCAAAAGTATTTCAGAATCTACTTCAGAGCAAAATATATTAGGATAGCTCAAGCATTACATGAAACAGTGTTGTTGCAAGAGATGCTATATCACTTGCCTGTACTAAAAGACATGCCAACTATTCTTTGTGACAATCAGAGTTCTCTTACGAATATACCAAGAATTCAGTCTTTCACGTAAGGAACAAGCATATTGAGATCAAATACCACAAGGTTTGTGAGTTGTTGGAGCTTCAGAATATTGCTATTTGATATGTAAGGACAAAGGATCAAGTGGCAGATATCTTCACAAAGCCTTTGGTGGAGAGTTGGTTTGTCAAGTTTTGACAATAGTTGTGATTCAAAGAGCTTGTCTGAAGAGGGGATTGTCATCATGACATTCTCTTACTTGTCAAGTCACTAACTGTATGGCACCGAATGTGTTGTAAATTCTCTAATTCAATAGTAAGGTAATTCAATAGTAAGGGGGGGTGTCAGAATATGTCAGTATTCCATTGTATAGATTTTACCGCATGCATTATATGAAGTTGTACTATTGTAAAGTCTTCATATTTAATTGTGTGCATTAAATTTGCTTGTCTATTTCCATTCACCCTTTTCTTCAGTTATGCAGTCCTCCTATGCAGTGTTATTTAACAATTACAATTCTTCCCATCATGAGACAGTCCTCATTTTCCTTCATGCATTGTCACAAGAAATGCAACTTACAAACCACATTGCCTTTTTTGCAGCAAGAAACAAGTTTCCATTTGGAGAACTTGTTTCTTGGGTCCCTTCTGCATTTCTTGCTCAAGAAAAAATATTTGCCAAAATGTCAAAAACACAGACATAAAAATAAATCAAACCACAAGTGCAATTCGATAACAAAGCCAATAGCCAAAACATGACCAAAGCAAAAGCGAAGATGCAATGGGGTGGATTGCAAAACTAGTATGTCAAAATCATTAAGTCCCCGCACATATAATTGCAATTAAACATAGGAACACTAATCAATAGCACAAATTTAAAAATTAACATCTTTTGCATGTCTTATCTAAAAACTTAAAGAGTGTGTGAATCATACTAATGTCAACTAACTTACTTACATAAAAGTGCTATAATGTGCAATAACAAAAGGGTGTCAAAGTGCCTGATAAGGGGCTTGAATCGATTGGGGACAGCAAATTAGTACATGCCAGCTCATGCCAAATTATGACAATAGTAGGATAGCTTGTGGAGGGATGCTATCATTAATGTGAAGGGAATATTACTAGAGCTGGAAGCAGTCAGTGAAATCATTACATACATTTGATGAAGAGATAATGGGTGGCTCAATGGATTTGGGAGGAAATATTTGGAAATAATTGTTCTTCGCACACAGGTGACTGAAGCAAATTGTGCCAGTGCTTTGGGCAAGAGCTGTGTGGAATTATGACTTCTTCTTTAGATGCTGGAAAAGGAAAGAGAAGGTTGATGGAGAAGAGTGGCAAGTCTGATGTTGAAGTGAGAGGAAAAAGGAGAGGCGATGATAGGGGATTTTATGGTTTACCTGGAGAGGGGATCACAAACCCAGACCTAAGGACATGGGCCTTGCGAATATGGGAGTTCACAAATAATATGGAGGCTCTCCACGTGTTGAAATTAGGGCAGCTATGGCAGAGCTTCTCTTGGACCCATGCTAGTTGGTGGGAGGCACAATGTATTTGATGCTGCACAGTTTTTAAGTTGTGCATCCTTACTTTCCATGGCTGCAAGTAGCTACTTGCTCTATGAATATATTAAAGGAGTAGAGAACCAGGCAGAGCCATTTTTTAATTGCCAGCTGGACACTTCTATGGTTTGAGTGAGAACATCTACAGGCTTCATTGAGCATTCATGGAGTTGGCTAGTGGCTTGAAGATAAAACTATCTTTTGAGGCTAATTTTAATGTTCTGATCTGCTGTTGTGATGAGTATGGGATGATCTTGTGGAAATCCTGCCTCCTATGACAAGTAAGGAATGTAAGAAATGTAAATGTGCTTCAGGGGCTTTAAGGGGGCTTGTGTAATTTGCCCCCTTCCCATCATATGAAAAACATACTACTTTTAGTGTTGGACCTAAGGATTTTGGTTTAAAGGTGTTTTGTGTTTTGGTGCATATGGGTTCTATGCAAACAGTTGATCAAAGTAATAGACTAGCATAATTATAGCAATTTTTGTGTGTTTGGTTGCTTCCTGTTTTTGATCTAGTGAGGAGGTTGATAACTGAAGATGTAAAGAGGGTTTTTCTTTGGAGTTAAGCGTGGGACTGTTTACACAGAAGTTTCCCTTTCTGAGGTGGACAGCTATAGTGGTAATGGCAGAAAACTATTGTACTTGGGTGAAGATGGATCCAGTGAACTGATTGGTTACTGGAATCTGAGCATTCATTGCTCTTTTAGCAACTCCTAGTGCCTTACCCAGGTTTATTTAGTAAAAATTAAAACAAAGTGTTCATTATTACAGTACTCAGATTGAAACAAACTAAGCCCCATATGCCAATTCAAATAAAAGAGACATGTGATACAGTTGGAACTTGGCAGGTACTAATGTATCCATTTATGCAACATACTTCGAACTCGTCTTCACAATAGTTACGTCTTTGTACTTCAAACTCATGAACCTGCTATAGTTACGTCTTCGTACTTCGAACTCGTCTTCACGATTGAACCAATAGTCCTCCATGGAAGATTTGTGTGAAGAATGTTGGCCAAGGCGTGCTGAATAGTGACCCCAAGGATCGTATGAGCGTCTTTCAATGAGATACTTAAGGTTAAGTCTCGTCATCTCATGGCTCATAGTCTTGGCGTTAGCTGCTGATCTAAACCTATAAAGTCCCACCTAAAAAGGAAAGTTTGCAGCTGTCTTGCATTTGATACGTAGAAGAGAATGTACCTCATGCAATTGTCGTAGGAATTCCATGAACACCACCTTATCCGATGGATAACGAGGTAGCATGGCTGGATGACCTGAGTATCCATACACGCAAATGTAGGTAAAAGTGGGGAACTGGATGAACCAATACGCCCAATCTACCATTGCCTCCTTGGCTGCTATTGAGATGCGTACATGCGACTCATGATCGAGGTCTCTCACAGTGTGCATCAGGAACTAATCATTCACTCACTTGAAGTGCCTTTCTGATTGAGTGATCTCAAGTTGCGAGAAGTACTCGTGAACCTTCTGCACACCCAAAGTTCCCATAGTGTTCAACGCTCTAAACTGGCCTTCGAAGGCTATCAAATATGCGAGGTATGAACACATGTGGAATTCGTGAGCCTTTAAGAAACTGGTCATTTGTTTGTGGAGTGTATCACTGATCAAGGCAGGCCAATCGTAGTGTTCTTTGTTGCTCACAATTTGAGCAATGACATAGTACATCCATGGCTGGAATTTGTTTGCCTCTTCTTGACCGGTAACACAGTTGAGTAGAGTGATCATCACCACGTATTCGTCTCTAAATTCTCCATGTCCTACATTCTTTGGAAAGTTGCTTCTTTTCTCTTTTAGCCATCTTTCTGCCATTCTCTTTTGAAATTTGTCTTTTGATGTATTGAACACCTTTTCGCATTCCTCCATAGATACGACCATATTTTTTGCACAAGATGGAATGGTGAAGCATCTTTTGATATCCCTAGGGTTGAGGTTGCATACTACTCGCCCATCTATTGATCGAATCTCTCGTGTAGTAGGGTTGTAATGCTTTATACAAGCTATTACAAACTCTACGCTCTACACCGAGATGGGAAATGAAACTGCCTCAAGCAATCCGGATTGCTCAATATTTTGAAGTGTGCATTGGTCTATGCCTTCCAACTTTTCTAAGTTGACCTCTGGGTATGCCCGATGCAGCTTGGTGTCAACCGTTTCAGGAAATCATGGAGTAAGACTGTCTTGGTCTTGTATTCAACCTGAGAGAATTGCATTCTAAAACACTTGACCGTTGACTGTAAACACGACACTGTTCGGACAACTTTTCTCCTACGACTAAAAATAGCCTCGCTGAGGGGTACTTTTACAAAAAAAATTGAGACGTGGATTTTGTTGGGAATATCTTTTTGATCAGAATTTTGAAAAGATGAATTTTTCTATGACATGCAAGAACCCTTCAGTGGCAGAGGCACCGAGACAGCAGAAGCTTATTTATCCTAAAAAAATCTAACATATGGGTTTTGTAGGTGCTTTAGAGCTGAACAAACCTAGTTTGTTTGTTTTTTGAAATGGTGACTTTTTCAAAAACCCTAAAAAAAGGGGTAGCGAGGCAACTTTCTCTAAAAGAATCTAGCACATGGGTTTTATGGCCAATGTTGTGTTGATCATACCGAGAAGGCCAGATCTGTGAATAACTACTGTATACTTGGACATGAAAGAAGATCTAAGACCAAAAACAAAAGAAATGTGAGGGTGAGAAGCTAGAAGAAATGAGGGAGAGAAATAAGAAGTTATTAACTGCCTCCTTGAATCTTCAAGAAAATCACGCTTGGAGATGTAAACCCTGAAAAGCTTTTCCTCTATGCAACTTGTCTTTGAAAACACGAAGAACATTGAGAATGGCTCCTGTCATATATTCCAAAGACATTGGAGAGAAAAATACTTGTGTTTGAGCTTCAACTTGCAAAGAATGATTAAGAATGGATGCCTAGGCTTGATAATATCAAATTTGAAGTTGCAAGCATCAATTAGGGCATCCCAGTCCTAATTGGGGGAATCACCTTCATGATCCGCAATTAACTGAAACGCCTCCATCTGATTTGGGACACTTGGGCATGAAGGAGCTTTCAAAATATCCTAACTCAAGTCAACTGGGCCTATTTTGACTTTAGGCGTCCAAGTCTTGAGAGTTGAAGATTTTCATCTTTTTTTGTGACAAAGTGCCTCTGTTTGATTCCTAATTCTGGTTGCTCAATTGATTTTGAAGACTTGCTGACAGATTCACTACAAATTTGGGTCAACTCTGAAGAGATGTTCTTGGGAGCTGCAAACTTAAAAGCTTTCTTGGGCGCCTTTTCCCAAAAGGGTACATTTTTCACTAGACTTAGTCGGTTTCTTGGATGCTTTTCAATTTCTCCAGTTTGACCCTTTGTGCTTTGATCTACCATCACCGGTAACTAACGACTCTCGTGAGCGTGCTAAGACATGGGATGGATAACCAGTTCAGTCCCAGAAAAGATGACTGGCATCGCAAGTCATGAAGGTTGATTTAGAAGGTTCAAATTCTTGGGCGCCCCTGGCCTGTAGGGGCGCACATGGCCTGTAGGGGGGGCGCCTTTGACTTTTTGTGTTGTAATTTTCACTTCACAACCTTTCACAAACAGCTCCAATTCGATCTTTGTCATCGGATGTTTGATTGTTTTGTTGAGCCTGCTAACGGTGTCATCACGGAGATTGATCAAGACGAAGGACTTCCTGGAAGTTATGAAGCCTGAAGACTGCATCTGATTTCCCAAAAAGTTGGGCGCCTATTTCTAGGAAGGTGCATTTTCTCCAATACTTAGTCAATTCTTCATGTACTTAATTTTGCCTTTGCCTCCAGCGTTTTACACTTGATCTTCGTTTGTGAATGCTTGGCAAGTCCTATGAGCTTGCAACTGGATTGATCGCGAAGTTGAAAGGATGCTAAGCAGATGCCTTGGAGAGAGCAATTGTTGAAAACTTCATTTAGTTGCTCAAAATGATGGGCGCCCCTGGCCAGCAAGGGTGCTTTTGCCTTGATGTCTACTGATTCATCCTTCATTTCGCATGGTCAAATGATCAAAAATTGTCGTCATTTGATGTGTCTCGTAGACTAGTGAACAAGTTTTTTACAAAGCTGAGCTGACACCGGGGAGATCACCTGGAGAGAACTTGCTCAAAAACTGACATCTGGATAGTTTTATTCTTGGGCGCCCCTAAGCTACAGGGGCGCTTTTTTCTCATGCTTGACTGTCGTCTTTGATGACTTTCGCCCTCAACATCTTCTATCTTCACCTTCGTTTGTCGATGATTGATGAATCAAGTGAACTTGCTTGATGATTCGTTGGAAAGCAAGCGGAATTACAAAGGAGATGACTATCTTGGCAAAAATTGATAACTGCTTTTGACCTTTTGAACTCATGGGCACCCCTGGCCAGCAAGGGTGCCTTCGGCTGCAGCTTCATCATTTTCTTGAAGGTTCTCACCTCTTCGCGCGAAGCGCTCACCGTGTAGCTTGACTAGCTTAATCATCTTTGTCAATGGCGCAAACGTGTTTGCCATAGCAATTGCTTTCACCATGTTGTGTGTACAGGTGCATTGAAAATTTCACCAAGGCATTGACTGCATAGCATCTTTCTAGTAGTAAGGCGTGCATCTTCCAGACTCAGAATATTTTCAACATTTTCAACTTTTGAAAATCTCCTTTGTCGTGAAGCATCTTTTCGAGCATCTTTTGCCATGGATTCTTCCTTGAAGCTTTTGAGGATTAAGATCTCAACATCTGGTACTGGCCAATCTGCCATTAATGCCTCGGAGGTCTTATCTTTTCTCCTAAAAAAGTGAAACAGACCCACCAGAGCAGACTTGACTTTCTCATGATTCTGACTTGACCAATGTGATCGTGAAGTGAAATAAACCTATCAAAATCATTTTGAGTCATTTCTGGGAATATCCTATTTTTTAGGGTTTTCCTAAAAACAAGGGTTTTAAACCCTAATTTTCAAATTTTCAAAAATTTGCAAGTATCCTCCTTGACATAAACCCACAAAAAGCCCATGTTTTGTTTGACCTAAAATTGGCTTTTAACAACAAATTTACATGATTTAGACTATTTTGATCAAAATGCCTTATTGAAGCAAAATTTTATTTTGTGTACAACAAAGTTACAAGGGAAAGGAGGGCATGGGATAGGTGCAAAAAGAGTATGTTGGATTCTAGGATTAATCGCATTAATGGTGTAATTGGAGGAGACAAAAATGTCATGACTATCAATAAATCCATCATCAATGGCTTGTTTCTTTTTACTCCTATTTAGAAGTCTAGTGGCTTTAGTTTGGGGTTGCTATATGTATGCCAAAGATCATCTTGGAATTTGGCTTGTTCAAAGACTTCTTCTAAGGTTTGGGGAGAAAAGGAGAGAATTTTATATTGGTCAGTAGGTTCTACTGAAATAAGGAAAATTTGGAATAAGCTATGGTAGGAAATTTATGTTCAGCTTTGTTTACTAGGGATTTCCCACAATTGATGTAATCATGTGCAGATTCAAGTTGGAATTGTTTGTCATTGACAAAGTTTTCTAGGTTATCTTCACGTAAAATGCAAGATTGGAATTTTTTGAGGAAGGATGCACTAGCTTTTCAAAGTTTAGGATACAATGAGGTGGAAGTTGATTGTACCATTCTAAGGCATTGTTGGTAAGGTTTTTGGAAAAAAAATTAGTGGCAGAATACTGCTTTATATTAACATAATAAGAAGGAACTTTGGAAATAAGATATAAAGTTGACCTAAAGCAAAGAGAAACTAAACCATCCAAAAGGGAAGTTGATTAATATTTACACTAAGATGGAGTACTCTATAACACCTTTAAATAGGTAAAGGAAAAAGGCTTCTTTTATTGGAACACAAAAACATCAATGTAAGGATACAAACAAACATGTGGGGCAATAAGATGAAGGGAAAAATGGTAAGAGGACAACAAATTAGGGCAATATGGTAATAAGAAAGAGAACATGTAATACATGAAATGCTAAGAATGTAACAAGAAATCTGACCTGCTAGAATGAAAGAGGATTGGACTAGAGATACTTATCTAGGGTCAAGTTGCAAGCACATTAACCTCCCCCTTGGCTTGAACACTTGTGGAGAGGTGATTGTAGGTAAAGTCTAGGCATAAAGGTGAAACCATGGCGAGCAACAACTAGAGACACTAGAGACTTGGCATATATTGGTAAGAATCCCTCTCCACGAATCTTCAAAGGTCCTAGTACGGCCATTTGTCTTCGTTTGATGAAGTACTCATTCCTATAACACTTTAAGAACATTTGTGCATGCGAGGGGAGCAGATGGAATGATTTCTCATTTCAAAAATGACAATAGGGAGCTTATTAATAGTCATCTAATCACTAAAATTATCATTTCCATAGACTGACTAGCTTTCCAAGACTTCTATAAAGGTAATATTTATAATATAAAAGCATATATCTTATAAATATATTGTCAAGATATTTGAAATTGGTTTTAGACCTCTGGGAGCTATAACATAGAATCTACTTTTTGGTGGTCACATTCAGATTCAAACTTAGTTAAATTTCAACATTCTAGGGTTTCAAGGTGCCTTGATTCAACTAAACAACAATAAGGGGGAATAAAAGCAGAGCGCCATGAGGAAGGAAGCTAAGGCAATAATGACCCACAAAAACAACCATAGTCACTTCCCAATATGCATAAGCCAGCCCATCCCCATCCCAATTTTGAAGGTTAATGCACCTACAATCTTGACACAACAAAATGTTAGCAAGGTCATTTTCAAGTGTATATAGATCCAAGTGCTAATGGGAATTTATAGAACATACATTCTTGCTTGACATCAATTAAAGCCTATTAGTTGAGGCCCAAGCCCATCAATCACTCCTAGAAGAAAAAACAATAGAATACAAACCATTCCAACTTCTATAGCGATCTTGCTTCATCTTCTTCAATGGAACTTGTATAAATATGTATAGTACTATGTTACCAATTTTGCAGATTTTGACTCTAGATCTAGGTCCCAATCCATACCAATTCTGGATTATGATCCAATTCAGTTTTTTCATTCTACCCAAGGTGCAGATATTTGAATATGGGTATGTCTCAAATGAAACCAGGCAAACCCAAACAAAACTAGAACAAATCCAATAAAGTCAAATGGAACCCACACATATTTCCATGGAAATTTTATTTTTTTGCTGTTTTAAATAAGTTTCAATATTTGACTTTGACCAAAATAGACTAAAATGAATCCCTAATCCTAAAAGTACCATCTAAACCATTTCAAATACTAAAACAAACTCATTTACCTTATTTTGATTAGTGAAGATAAAAACTATTCCTCATAGTTGAACTTTCATTCTTGCCATCCCACTTCAAAACAAACCCAAATTCTCCTCTTTGAAAGTATGTTGATATGATACAACATATTCTAGGTAGTGGGGCATATATTTGGATGTGCAATGGATGTGGTGTGAAATATTCAAGCTCGTCTAATCTAGTGAAAGCCCACTTATGTGGCATTCTTGGACAAGGCATCAAAGCTTGCCTTGGAAAGAATGGTGTACATGTGCTATCAAAGCAAGTGATAAAATATATTCAAGAGCAAGAGCAAGTAGATGAAATATCAAGTCAAAGAGCAAACCATCGTTTGTTGCTAGAGAAAAGATCTTAAGGAATGAGTCCCCCTCTACCCCCATCTAACTCTAAAGTTGTGGTTAAGGACCACTCATTTTTTACCATGGCTCAAGGAAATCCCATTACAAGTAAGAGACCAAAGGGATCATTGGAAATGACAAATCAAAATGACTCCCAAGAGATTGATGATCAACACATAGCAAGATGCATCTATTCAAATAGATTGGCTTTTAATGTTGTTCGCTCACCATATTGGCAAGAAATGGTGAGAACAACTAATGAGGCTTAAAAATGGTATAAGAACTTGGGTTATGAGAAGGTGTGTGGCACCTTTTGGAAATAGAGATCAAATTTGTAGAAGATTCATAGCAGCCCATTAGGGAATCATATGCTGAGATAGGGGTGTCCATTGTTTCCAATGGATGGAAGGATGCTAAAAATTGACCATTGAGTAATTTGATGTAGTGTCCCCAAAAGATGCAATGATTTTGAAAGTCGTGGATTGTGAGAGTGAGGTAAAGGATGGGAAATTATTGCTAACATCCTCCTGCAAACAATTGAAAAAGGCCACTCAATCACTAGGTAACAAAAATTGGAGTTTTTACATCACATGCATCTTACAAGTGACAAATTTACAATTTACAATTATTGATAGTTTGATCAAATATGGTTTGCTTACTAGCTCTTTAACATTTTGTTTTGTAGATTCTTAGTGGATAGATTGGTGTGCAAATACCCCAAATCTTCAAAGATTAGCCCTTCACATTTTGTACCAACCTTGTAGTGCATCTAGTTGTGAGCACAATTGGAGTTCGTTTGAGGCCATCCACATGAAGAAGAGGAGCAAATTAACTCAAAAACGCCTCAATGATCTTGTCTTTGTGCAGTACAACCTTTGGCTTTGCACATGACAAGTAGAAAACAAATCAAAGGAGCTCATTTAATTGAATGATATTAATCCTTATAGCAATTGGACAAGCCAGGATGAGCAGCCCCATTATTTACTGAAGATGAGCTTCTTGATTTTGAGAGGTAAGCAATGGAGGATGTGGCTGCAACAGGAGCTATAGGATTGGATGACATTGATGAGGCAAAGAGGAGTCATTGCCATCTACGAGCAAGATGGATGTCAGGCCAGAACCACAAACACAACCTTCTATGCCGAGTGAAGAGCCATAGCAGACTGCAAGGATTAGAACCTCAACCTCTCCCCAAGTCTTCACTAGATTAGGGAAGAGGAAGATGTAAAATGTTGTATTTTGGAATATGTAATTTATGAATTATGATGAAGATTTTCAAAGGATATGTAGTTCATGAATTATGATGATGATTTTCAAAGACAATCATCATAAATTCATAATAGTTGTTAGCTATCTATTGCATCAGGATTCTGCGTGATTATGCAATTTTGTACTCAATTTATATTCAAATACTCAAATCTAATACAAAACACTTTTGTACTCATTTATGGACTCATTGGATACATTTCATTATTGAGTTTTGCAAAAATAAAATGTGTTTCCAAAGAAATTTAAACAGTTTTTTCAGCAGCGGAGTTTGTTGCTGAGTCAAATATTTGGGTCTACCGAGTTTTTGCCAAGTCAGAGATTGCCAACTATGTAAAGGATGAAAACCCCCTAATTTCCATCACTGGATTAGTGGATGAAAAAAACCCGGATTCAAACTGTTTGTGTTGAGCCAATTATATTTGATTCTTGTTGGATTATTATATAGTTGGGGTGGCTAATATTGCCCCAGAATATTCAGAGTGCACTGCAAATCCCAAAGAACAGAAATCTGGCGCTCATTTATAGATACAGATGCTGTCAAAGAGGGTCTATTAAATACAGCACCATTTATGCACCAAACTATGATTTTGTGTGTGAGACAATTTAATTGGCTTGACTGAGTATCTTCATCTGTACAGCATCATACATCTGTTTGGAATTCAGTGATCTCATACCAGTCTGTAGTTCACATCAGCCAGGGCGAAGTGAGGGTTTGTGGCAGATTTTATAAACTAAATTACAGAGGTGACTGACTAAAACAAGGCTGGCTAATAAATATTATTCAGTAACATATGTTCAGCGACTCACATTTCATATTGGAGAGCGTACCAATTTATTCCAAAAGGGGTGGTAATTCAACTTATGCTTTAATTGCTACATATTTTAGCAGTTCCTATTGAATTCAAAAAGGCTAAAGATTTTGTGGCAAAACTGGGCAACCAATGTATGATGCTGCTGTGATTAATTTCACTTATTTATAATATACAAAGATCTTCTTAAGAATTAGCTAACCCTTGTGAATTATTGAAGGAATTTTAAATTGATCAAATATCATAAACTATTCCATCCAGGATATTACAGTTATGTAGATGCACTCCCTACCAAGATAGACCAGGTTTGACTCCTGAAGGGTTCATGGTTCCTACGATAATGCGGAAATAGAATATGATTGGCAAACCAATGTAGCCCATAAGTCCAAAAGAGTCTGTTGATCAAAGATAAATCTTGCAAATGACTACACATGAGAAAACTAAAACACTAGCAGATATTTGAATATAATGTACCATGCTTCGATAGGACAACTACTTTTGTCATTGATTGCATATATCAGCCCAAGCTTTTCTTCATGAAGAATTGAGATGCACAACATCAAAAGGACTGAACAATTTAAAAGGCATTAGGATCTGGGAAATTTGATATCATTGACAATGTCCTTTTGCATAGACTTCATTACAATCTTTCAGAAGGAGGAGAAGCATGCAATATGACTAATAAACATACAAGCAATGACAATCAAATGTCCACATTCATATTTGAGAAAGATGGCACACTGTCCCTAAGAAGCTAAATACGTAAATAGCTACAATTAAAATGTTTACTGCAGATAGAACTCAGTTCAATCCAGAGCTTGGTCATGAGGTTGAATGCTAGGAGCACAAATTCTGAATAATATGTAAGTTAAATGGCAGAAATCCCCTTGTGGGATTCCAAATGGAGGTCTCATACACCAGATCAGTGTCTGGCTTGGGCGCAATCTAGAAAATACCTTATCTGGTGCAGGGGCACCATAGGATTTCATGCCTCCAAAGGGGGTCAAAAGTTGATGTTTTGTGTTGGTTGAGTTCTTGGCATGTAATAAGGTCTTATGAGACCATTTCAGATGTGTTTGAGTCGGTTTGGAGTCATTAGGTGTTAAGGTAGTGTGTAAATGCAAAGTTGTCATAGTTGTCCAAATGTTGCCACATGCAACTTTTGCAATTTTGTCATAACAAGTTATAATGTTGTTTTGTTAAGTCTCTAAATTGAAAAGTGGTTAGAGCTTAGAGGTAGTTGGAATATGATTGTAAATGCTTTGAAAAGCTTTCTATGGTCAAGGTGGAGGGTGATTGATGAAGTTCTGAAGTGAAAAGCAATAATAAAACTCTATTTTCTGCAAATTTCAATGTTTCTTTGCTGCTCCATTGAATTGAATGGATCTGTACGATCCAGGGATGATCTGAAACCACTTGTGATTGATTGTGCACTGAATCCACTTTCTTTTGGCGTTGGTTGCATGTAGATCCATTGTGTTTTGAGCAAGTTAAATTGATTTTTCTCAAAACTGGTCTAAACCCTAAGCAGGGTAACCAGGGAGCAAGAAAAATGGATATCTTTCCATTCCACCAATGAAAACCCCTCAAACTCGGTGGAATGGCTTGTTTGGACATGTGTTTTAAGTTTTCAAACTTGCAGAGGCAGGAAGTGAGATTTGGCACGTGTGGAATTGCTGCTACGGCCTGAATCTTCATGCAGCAGGCCTAGAAACCCCAGTAGTTTGAAGTATTTGATCCTAGATTGTTGGAAGATGATCCTTGGGGTAAGAGTGGTCATTGGGGGGTCTCATGTGATGTGTTGAAGCATTGGAACCAGGGTTGGGACCTTTGAAGATCCCTTAAGACAAAGTCCTAGTGTCTAACTAGCCTATTTTGCCAATTAGGCCTCATTGCAAGCGGGACAGTCAATTTTTGGCCTTGACATTTCAAAGTAACCCCATCTGGCTTTAGGATATGTTGAAAAACGTCCAAAAAGGTATCTAAAAATGGCCTTACATTCTGAATACCATATCTGCTCTGCAAGTTATGTCTGAATAACCAGTATTGGAAGGCTACTAGGGTAAGGAGTAGTTTGTGAAGGAAAGGTTATTGATTGGTGTGTGAGAGTCCTTGTAAGTGATTGCCTGAGTGTGTTTGATAGATTAGAGACCAAAGGGTGCTTGTGGGTGATTGTGAGTTGTGGTTATCCCTGAATGGCTAGTTGTCTTGAGATTGAAGGTCTACCCTTGTTGAAGAAGCCTGCCCAATATGATTGTCTTTGGATTTTGAGAAAGGAATGAGGCTATTTGTTGTGAAATATGGTATCAATTGCCTAATTGCTGCCCCTGCTCTGCAACATTATATTTACCTCTCTAGAATAATCTCTGGCAGTATGTTGAAATTTATTAGAGCTTTAAGCAATCAAAGATAGCAGACAATTTGGTGTGTAAAGAAAACGCAAAAAAGAAGTGTATCCCGCCTACCTTTCAACTAAAATGAGACAATGGCATAGAGGGAGAGGTTTGCTGAGACAAAAACATAAAACTACAAAAGACGATACAAAGTTGGGGCAGCATCTGTAGTGGCAATACTCTAGAATTGCCACCAAAAATTGAACATTTAAGGAAATTTATGGACCTGCAATTCATACTGAACAAACATAAACATAGAAAAGACTTAACCATATAACTTATTAGAGAAACTTATTAGAGAAACTATCTGGTAGCCATGATGAAATAATGAAGTGACCCAAAGGGCACGAGTAGTATATTTAATATTTTTAAGAGGACTTTAATAAATCAAGAAGTTCAAGATACAAGATAATAATGAAAATGGTAAGAAAAACATGTAGGACCATAAATCTGGAAACTTATTAAAAATTACTTCACTACCTAGGGATTTAGTTACAAAGTAAAAAGTCAGTCACGCATTCAAAGTTTGCTCTAGCATCTCATTAGTCCAAGTTACCAGTAAAGAGTAATAGACTAATAGTTGGATAAATGCTTTATGTGCTCCCTAAATCAAAAAGAGAGCAAATAACTACAAATGAACTTATGCCCCTTTAACTGGTGCTAATAGGGCAATATTAAGAAGTCAAATACAAAAACTAACCAGCAAAACTAGATTACCTCTCACTGGGATCATCTTCCCACAGACGGACACAATTGCAAGAAACATAATCTATGCATCTCTCTGATACCCTGGAATCTGCAACTTTGTGATGAAAATACAACTCTAGGGAATCATATGACATCACATCTAATGTATTACTGTTGCAATCTGAAGTTTCTGCACAATTTGTACATAGATCCTTCACTCTATAAAAAGAGTTTGCCACATGCTGTTTGTTTCCTTCTGAATTAGCAAGTCCATTCTCCTTGGAAACCAATAGTCTCATACCATTTCTGATGCTGCCTGAAGCAAAGCTAGAGGAATTGCCAGTTTTCTCAGACTTTCCATCCAAAGCCATGCCTGCATGTAGAAGTACAACCCTTCTTTTCGTCTTTCTTATGCCTTTTTTCTCCATTGTCTGTGACATAACTTCAGCAACAGACTGAGGAAGCCCTCCAACCCCTGCATTTGCCAAAATGTTATCCATATGTGATGGTATGGCATGATACATTTTTGAATTTTTCATTGCATTTGAATGTGGGTGGCCATGAGCAAGGAAGGGTTGATCCTTGACCAATGTACTCTGATGACCTCTGTCAATTTCCTCTTCAATATCCTCAAAAACTGTATCAAACTCAATATCTGTAATGTCTTTTTCTATATTTAATGGAGAAGTAGGTTGACAATCAATAGAACATGAGGAATCAGATAAATATAATTCATCTTGACTTGTCTCACTGTCTGACGATGAAGCCAGAGAATATGATTCAAGAGAAAGCTGCATAAATTCTTCCTCCAAATTCTGCCGACGGTGTAGTATATCTTTCTTGTAGTGAGGGGGGGAACTGTGACAATAAGAAGAGGAACGGGATTCCATTATTTCATCTATAGCCTTTAGTGAGTCCAAGCTTTTACCCAAACAAATTTCCTCATCTGTTAGATTACCATGTAGAGATGAGATCGCATTTCCTCTTGTCAACTTTCCAACCGAGTCATATGCAAGACCCTTCAATACTTCCTGTGAGACATTAGCTTCTCTGATTTCTGACTGTGGACAAGCAGGCAACAAAGTTCCATTATTTGCCAAGGGCTCAAAAAATGTTTTTTCCTTTGGAGAAAAGTTTTCCGGAATGGAATTTTCTTCTACTGTATTCACCATTTTATCACCATTGTTTGTTTCATCTACCATCTCTAGTGACTCAGTATCATGAAAATCTCGCTCACCATGATCTGTTGGCCCTTTGATGCCCACTAAATTTTCTTTAGAACAATCATCCTCTCTATTTAACAGCTTTCTGCTTTCCATACAAGCCTCCTCACTCCTGTAATTATAATTAACACCCCAAAAGTGATCTTCCATATCATCATTAGTCTGGTCCAACAAGTTTGTTATTTCCTGAGAACATGTGGTTGATTTCTCTTTCTTGAGAAATTCTATTTTACTCATCAATTCCAAGGCACTTGTTCTAATATTCTCACCCACATCAGTTTTGTCCCTTCTCTGACTTTCACTATCACAAGTAGATGAACGAGACTCGTCCTGTTCAACACCTTCTGAGAGCATATAGCTCTTATTTTCTGAATCCTCAATCCACGCCAGCCGAGGTAATTTTGTCTACAGGAGGTAAAAGTTGAAAAGCAAAGATCAGCACATAAAATAAAAAATGAAATAAGATGCTACAGACAGAAAATTCACAATAAGTAAGTTCTTTTGAAGATGAAAGTGTATATTACTTGTATTGAAAATAATATACAGACTAGGAAAATAAAATAATATGATGAAGTTTGGGAATGGAAAGGACATATGAATAAATAAAGAATGAATAGTAAAACCTTAAACAAACAATATCAGTTAAACGGCATTGCTGCAGCTTCGCACATAAGCATTGTTGCTTAACAGCCACAACAATTGTAATTAGGAAAAAGAAGCGCATATTCTGCACAAACTTACTTTAGCCTTATGTTGGAGACCATCAGACTTATTGGCTTCACATGACTCGAAAGCATTTCTCAGCTTGCTACTGTCATCTGACTGAATTTCACATTTTGCGGGTGCATAGAACCCATGACCAGTTCGTTGCTTCTGTCTTCTTGCCACAATAATCTTTGCTGTCCAGGCCTCCCTCCCACTGATCGCTTTTTCATCTAATATCAACTAGGGTAGTGACCAAACAGCAAGTTACACCTCTCAAGTAATCCTGGTGTTATTCAGTTGATGCATGACACACTTGAATACATAATCATGATTAATTTTTAACCACGTATTGCAGAAGATGAAGAATGCTAAGTTGAAATGGCTTTCCATATTAAGTATTAGGAGAATGGAACTTTTAAACAATAAAGGATTGAGTCCAAGAAAGCAAGGAGGAATGTCAAAAGGTTCTGGTAAGCAGAGGAAGAGACCGTGCTCACTAAAATGAGATGATTAATCTTAGAAGATGCAACATTAAAGAAAATAGAGTGTGCTAACTTACTTTGCGTGGATTGGAAAAGAAGCTGAAAACTTGTTGCCGATATAGTCGAACAAAACTTATGGGATTACCTTCCAGCCAGAGGCTTTCCAAGGAAGGAAGACTTGCAAGCAACTCAATCTCCGCAAAATTGGATATCATGTTATATGATAGATCAAGTCCTTCAATAGTGATCAAATTTTCAATCCCACGCAAGGTTGTCAATGCATTATTTCTAAGAATAAGCTTGCTGATCCCAAAAGTAACCTGCTTCAACCAAAACAATGGGAGTGAAGAACAAAAGTAATAAAATATAAATGCAAGCCAAAAAATGCTCCATTTTTCCCTTACTACAATTTCCCCATACTACAAATTTCCCAGATTTTGGCGCCTCTCAACATACTTAAACCAACGAAGAAGATGAATACAGACTATAGAACTAAAGCTGCTGGAAGTCTCCAAATGCCTTTACTTCTATGTACAAGGATATGTTCCAGGCTTCCAGCTGAGGGAAAATACACATTAGCACAAACTAAAGCAGAAAAAGTAATAATCGTCCAACCCACCTCATTCAATGATGAAATTGTGCGGATATGGTTGAATCCCAGATCTAAATGCTTCAATTTTGTACATTTTTGTAAATTGGCAATTTTGGCAAATTGATTTCGACTCAAATCCAGAATTTCAACCACAGGAAGCAATTGCAAGGATTCATCCATGAGAACCATAGTATTCCCAGCACAAGACACAAAGGACAATCGAGTCCATACAGGGCAATCATGTATATCCACAATCCTTCCTGCAAAAATATGCCTGAGTGCATCCTGTAAACAGAAATAAATAATCAAATAAATCAAAATCAACAATAGTAAGCATAACAACTGCCCATGGAATTACAAGTCTAGAATGTTGAATTCTTTACATTTTAAAAATCAAGAAGTCTATGTCTTACAGACCAATGCTTAAGATAAACATATAAATCAATACCGATATTCATAAATTTTGTCAAGTTCAATAACATTGTCTACAATTTGTATGAAACTTGCCAAAAGATTTTCAGAAAATTCTATATCTGACAATCTAAATGTTTAAAAAATTTATGGAAAATTAAACAATTGGCAAAATGCAGCCCATTAAAAAATTCTAGTGCCCACAAGAAATTTACTATAACAATATCCATAATATCTGGTGATCTAATGACCATGGGTAGGATTTTATATAAAATATTCTTGAAAAATATAAACAAGTTGGCAAATTAAAGCATTTAAAATTCTCTGAAAATGAGCCAATTTGGCAACAACAAAAAAATAGCCAATAAAAATCCCTATCACCCGGTAAATGTTTCGACGTGTCATAACAGTGAATAGTCATAAATCATAAAATTGAGAAGGTCCAATGAGTTATGGAGTAATGCTAAAGGGTTTGAATCACTAATTTTGAAAAGTTTATATTGACAAATACCAAAGGGTTGTGATGTCATGGTGAAGGGATCATGATATCATCCACTAATTTTGAAAAATATAAACATAGCTACATCAGTATTCATCAGGTTGGATAGGTTCAAATGCCACTACTGCAGTAGGGTAGACCTTAACACTAAGTAAATTTTACAGAAGTTGTAGAACGTTGAATTATGGGCAACATAAGTTGCGGCTTATTGAGAATGGAGTACACCTGTCAGCATGTGACTCCAATACACAGTCTCAAAACAGAAGCCTGAGAAAAATCAGCAATCAATGAATTGCAACATGATTGAATTACAATGAAAATTATAAGAAATATCTTACTGTATAATTTTGGCAAGTGCAATTTTGATTTATTCAAGTACTGCATAGTCATAACTCCTTGAATTGTAAAGGCCCAAAGAGTTGCAATATAATGGTAGATAGTTCAATCAAAAGAGCAGCTCAAGTGTGGAGTTTTAAGATATGAACAGTTGTAGTTGTGGAGCATTGAAAGTGAGGTAATTAGTGTAAAATCTAGGTTGAAATCCACATAATGCAATAAGGTGCTCCACAATTCGAAGAACATGTCAGGTAGGTGATGGAATCCTGAACATGAGTGCATGGAATAGTGGGGCACTGAAGACAGTGTACATCCATATGTATGTGGCCTAGGTTCAAAGCCGCAAACTGCAATAAGGGGTCACACAACATGGAGAACATGTCAAAAAAGTTGTAAAAATTTGAAATACGAACTAGTGTAGCTGTGGAGCATTAAAAATGGGGCACACATGTAAGTGTGACCTAAGTTCAAAACTCCACACTACGATAAGGTGCAACAAACAGGAGTTAAGTATCAAAAAGAATGCAACTTATTGAAATACGAATAGGTGAAGTTGTAAAGCATTGATATTAGAAATGGGGCACACCCGTAAGCTTGTCACCTAAATTCAAAATCCTCACACCACAATAATCAAAAAGGTTGTAAAGCATTGAAATATGAGTTGGTGGAGAAGTAGAAGCATTAAAAAATGGGTCATATCTGTATGCGGGCTGTGAAGTAGGTTGTGGGACACTGAAAATGGGGTGCAACGTTGAAAATTTGGTGCCTAACCCTCTGATAAAGAATTGTAATATGAGAAAGACGAGTTGTAGAAGCATTAGAAAAGCGTCATATTTGAAAGCGCGCGACCTAATTTCGAATCCCCAAACCGCAATAAGGCAGCCGAACACCAGGAAAACCTGTCAAGAGGTTTGGTTGGCATTGAATATGGATAAATGATGTTGTGGACTGTTGAAATTGATATACAAGAATATCGGTAAGCGAGGTTGCGGAGCACTGAAAATGGGGTATGTGCATCCGTAAGTGATTAACCCTCTGATGAAGTAATGAAAAAACCATTGAATTGCAATTGGTTGAACTCACCGTAGAATTGTGGCAAATGAGTTTCTCCAAAGTGTGTCGGAGGTCCAAGAGGCCTCTGGCGGCAGAGGTGGAGAGGTCGCATCCCCGGAGCTCCAAAAACTTCAAGCGGGCAAAGAGCAAGAGCGGGAGCGGTGTGGGGTCTCTGCAGGGATGCGGCAGAACAGAGACCACCTTAAGAGACGTCAAGAGGAGAAGCACACGGCGGAGCTGCTCCAGCGCTCTGTGGTCCCCCAAATCCGCAATGTATGCGCGCAGGTAATCGACAGGCGCTCCCGTCCGCAGCCTCTCCAGCTCCTGTAGCGCCTCCAGCCTAGACTGCACATAATGCAACCCCACCGGATTCAGCTTCAATACCACACTCCCATCCAGCAATGACCCCGCGTTCTTCTCCACGAATTTCACCAACAGCTCCACATACCGATCGCCTGTCACGATCGCCATTACTCTTCATCTGCTTCTGCCTCTGCCTCATCCATTAAATTCACAGATGTTTAGATTTTAGATCCAACGTTTCACCAATAACACATTTTTTCCCAAACACACAAGAAGAAGAAGAATTGTTTGGGGTTTGCTTTGTTTCACGCCAAGTGTTGTGAGAAACGAGATAGAGATGGGTTATTGCATTAAATCTCCGCGGCGGTGAAGAAGAATAATCGTGAGCAGTTGCAGAGTCAAGAATTTTGTTCCCGAGTTTTGACGGGCTATGATTGGGAAGATGATAGGAAGAAAAGCGAGAGGAAGAAAAGGACACGTAGGGGTGTGGAACTCCTCCTTTGGAGGCTTCTTTGCCTGCGTGTCGCCACGGGGACTCCGTGGATTTTCCATATTATTTTAGGGAAACGCGCTGTAAGGAGATCATTTTTTTGCGGTTAATCATCAGATTTAAAATCTTGAATGTTTTGAATACGTCTGCTTTACAGTTAAAACATATTACCTAATAAACTTCAAAGGAAATTTTCCTTACTTTTGATTCGTACACTCAAGGTTTTTCTTAAATTTGAAATACACTACACTTAAACTTTCTTTTTTAAATGAAATAAATTTATATATTGTTTAAAAGAAAATAATTGTTATAAATATGTTTATTTTAAAGTATAATATATTAAAAAATAGATTATTAATATAAAGTATAATCATTAATTATAAGAAATTTTTTATAAAAAATTAAAATGATAAGAATACAATTTAATAAATAATTATTTTAATAACATATTTTAAAAAAAATTAAATGAATAATGAGATTTATTTTATTTAGATAAGAGTTGTTTTATTGCATCAATGTTTTGGATCACATTCGGTGATCCATCATGAGGATGAAAGAGCTCAAAGAGAAAAGTGATGCTACACGTTATGGATTGTGGAAACTTGATATCATTAATAGATTTATATTTTTTTAAACTAAATCTATAAAGTTAAAATTATAGTGAGCATAATGATATATAAAACAAAACAAGAAATCAAATCAAACAAGTGTTATATAGTGGTGAGTACTTGTCTCTCTAGTATTGCAATATTAGTATTTATTGGCAAGTCAATAATGAAGATCATAGTTGTTAGAGATGATGTTGGCTCTAAGTTGGCTTTGTACTTATAAGCAAATGGCTTCTTAGAAAAGAGCCTCTATAAATTGGTTGACTTTGGTTTAGTTGAAGTTGAGTTTATTTTTAATCATAAATATTTGTTAAATATTGATGAGTAGAGTAGTTGAGTTTATTTTTAATCATAAATATTTGTTAAATATTGGTGTATAGAGTGGCTTTGTAAATTGATTGGTTGATTTATGAATATTAAAAAATATTATTGATAATAGTTAGTTAAAGAGAAGAAAATATTGAGTATTGTAATTACTTTGTAACATTGTTGAAAGTATGGTTGATAATAACAAAATCAAAAGGTTTTTAATTAATGAATATTTTGATATAGTATTTACAATTATAAGAATGTAATAATTGTAAATTTATAAATAATTTATTGGTTCAATAAAACTAAAAATATTAAACTATCACTATTATAAGATTTTTAAAACTTAAATCTAAATTAATATATTATAGATTTAAATAATATAAAAAATAAGATTAAAACTAAAAATAATTACAAAAGATTATTTTATCACTCGAATTATTTTAAAAATATAATTAGAGATAAGAGATTAAAAAAATACAATTACTATATATTGTAAATTGACATAAAATAATTTTTTAAGTGAAAATTGAAATTTATGTATCTTATAGGATATATTCATCAAAAAAATTGTGTATCCTATATAATAAGTAAAATAGTAAAAAATTGTGTATCCTATAATAAATAAAATAGTTTTATAACACCCAATTTGAGATACTCAATCCTTGTAAATGTCGCCCTTGAAGGCTTTTCCAAAGTTTCTTGAGGTCTTCAACAAGGGGGTCCATTATCACCCTTTCTATTTGTTATTTATGGAAAATGCTTTGGGGGCGGTGGTGAATTAAGTAGAGTAGTAGGAAAAATTGAAGGAATATAAATTATCAACAACTTTCTTCAAGTAACACCTCAACAATTTGTTGATGATACAATATTATTTGGAGCAGCCAAAAGGAAAGAATCTAAACAAGTGAAATAAATTTTGAACACTTATACTCAAGCCTCAAGTCAGGAGATTAATATGTTTAATTCTAAGATTTTCTTCCTCTCAACCCCACTAGGAAGCAACGAGAGATCATTAAATTTTTGAACTTCAAACAAGGGAAATTCCCTAGCATATATATTGGGCTCCCACCTACATTGGGTTTAGAACAAGCAATATTTGAGAACCTTTAATAGATAAAATCTCTAATAGAGTAGTCACTTGGAAAGGTAGGTGGCTTTCCTAGGTGGGTTGAATAATAATGTTAAAGCTATAATCTCAACCCTCCATATATTTAATGTCATGTATAGCTCTTTTGGTGGGAACGAATCAAAAACTAAACCAAATCATGAGGAGATTCTTTTGGTAGGGATCATCTAATAAAAATAAGATTGCCTTTTAGTTTGGGACAGGGTCTGTAAAACAAAGGAGGAGGTGTTGGTCTTAGAAGGCAGATGTCACAAAATAGAGCTCTAAGAGCAAAATTGGTGTTAGGAAAAGGTGTGTTTCCACCTTTCATAATGCTATAATGTAATATTTTATTATTTATGGTGCACCTAGGGGATCTAGTGATGTGTTTATCACATGGATTTAGCATTCTTGGGGCCACTTTATGTGTTGTATGTAATGTATTGTGATAAATATTTAATTTTGGTTTTCACATTGGATAAATATTCAATATTGGGAAAACTTAGTACTAAAAAGTAAATGTGGGGGATAATGGTTTTGTAAGCTCATGATATTACTCACATGGTTTATATAATTTCACTTGGTGGTTTTGTGCAAGATTATGTCTATAAAAGCAAGCAAATGAGTAGTTGTCTAAGGTTGGCTAGTTGGTCATTTTCGTTGAGGGGTGTAGAGCATCTCTTGGTTGCATTTGTGAGGTTTGAAGCATGGCATGGGATGTGTGGTTATAGGTTTTTTCATATGGATTTCTTGTAGAAATTTTGTGTTTCAGAAGTGTTCATGGAGAACTCTAAAGATGTATTATAATGGTTTCATTATTGAATAATACATGAGTGATGGATGCTTTTAGAGGTTGGGTTTTTCCCTCCTAAGGTATATCTTGTGTCATATTTGATGGTATGTTGTCTATTATTTTGCATATGAATTTTGATTATTTGCATAGATTTCTCTATTTGGGTTATGTGGAAATTGTCTTGGGAGGTTGCATATTTCCTTACAATTGATTTGGAAAATGTTTGATCAACCATGATTGAAATGGGTAAGAATCCTTCAGAACAAGTATTTGTATAGTAATGAACCTTCAATAATTATTCAATAGAAAGACTCCCACAAGGTTCCAAAATTTAGAACCTTGAGTAATTGTGGGTCGATAATAACAAACTATCTTACTTGGGACATTCATGACAAGAAAACGACCCTCTTTTTGGAGGACCCTTGGGGCGGATACCCACCTATGGATAAGTTGATGAACCTAGCACAAACAAAAAGACTTCTAACCCAAAATTGGGGATCAAACGTTAGAGATTATTTGGAGGAAGTGCCTACAAAGGGCTTAATACAATGGAAAATGAGAATATACTAGTAGCTAAGGTGGAAATCTTGAAAAACATCTTAAAAGAAAGAAATTTAACAATCAAGAGAGGGAAAGATGTCATAAAATGGAATGGGGCTAAGAATGGACAATATAATTCTAGAGATGGTTATAAGCTAATAGAAAACAACACAGAAGAAATTGAGATTCCTATTCACCTTTGTTGGAATAAATTTTACCTCCCAAAAGTAGGGGCATTCTCATGGGTTGCTTTATAGAAGAGGATTTTAATAGTAGATAGATTTTACCAAAATGGGATTTAACAGTCCTTCTTAGTGCTCTCTTTGTAGAATTTGGGAAGAGATTGTAGGTCACCTGTTGTTGGGGTGTTAGTTTTTGTAGGAATGTTGGAAGTGGTTATGTGCTAAGTTGGATAGAGTGGATCCATTCCCAATGATATACTAAGCCTCTTTAAATCATGGCTAATTCTCAATATGAAAGCCTCCTCATGTTTGTTGACTATTTTCCCCTCAATCCTAGTATGGGAAATTTGGAAGGAAAGAAATAGAAGGATCCTCCAAGAAAAATAATTGTGTATACCTTCCTTCCTAAACAAAGTGGAAGAAGCAATAGTGGAAATTGCTAATATTAGGGTAACCAACCAAACCAAAAGGAACAAGACATTGATATGGTGGGATAAAAAAATGTTGAAAGGATGGTTTGGACTTCACCCTTCCCTTATTCATGGGGCTAGTGGGAATGAGTCCTGAACCAGTAGATCCCTATTAAAATGGAATCCTCCACAACTCGGATGGTACAAGTTGGCTGGACTTTGAAGGCACATCCAGAGGCAATCCTAAAATCTCTAGAGTTGGATACATGATTTAGGATTGGAAGAGACAAATTGTATGCAGTGCTTTAATGCCTCTTCCTAGAGGAACAAATAATGAGGCTAAAATTTAGGCCTTAATCTTTGGCCTTAAGTTATGTCTAAGTCATAAAATTGTCAACTTAGAAATATAAGGAGATTCAACACTAATTATAAATACAATCAGGTCTAAAACAAGGCAAAATTGGAAGATAAAGGCTCTACTTGATGTAGTGTTAGGATTGCTAGCCAAATTCAAAAATGTTATTACCAATCACACATATAAAGAGGCTAATATGGAAGCATATTCGTTAGCAAATATGATGGTAGATGGGACCCAAAAATCACATACAAATTAATTCAACATGATAAGGGAAATTATGACTTTGAAAGGGATTTATAATTTCTCAACCCTTACAATATTGACGAAAAATAATTGGTGTATACAACCTCTTTAGCTACCACATTTAAAATCACAAAATATTTCAAAGAAATAGTGAGATGGTGAAATGGGATGTAAGGCTGATAGGTAACCTAAATTACACATTCCACCATTCACATTAGGGGACATAAACGCAACCAAGAAAAAATATTAGGCTATTGTCCTCAAGGAAGATCCTGAACAGTTGGATATGGTTTTGGTCACCTTTTTATTGATTAGATGGATGAGTGATGTGAATGTTTGTGATTGATAAAAAGTAAAATTGTCATAGTATCTGAAAAACACATAATAAAAGTGCAAAAATAGAAAGCAAGAATGCAAAGTGTAGAGAGGAGAGAACCTTGCATTAAAGTTTGAGGTAGAAATGGTTGGACAATGGCAAGGGAACCCTCGTCTAAAAATGGTGTATTTTTAGAGCTTTAAATTTTGTATAGGAGCATCATAGTCTATAGGTTCTTCCTTGTTGAGGTCATCATTTAAAGTCCATCAGTTTGTGAATAATCAATCTTGCCCTAATTTGATGAGATAAGGTGTTTGAATGCTTGTCTTAGGGTCTTAAACTCTTGATATCTCCAATCCACTTCAAACTTGTAACTTGCAATAAGGATAAGGGGAGAAGGGTTATGTCGTATAGAGGCTTACCTAATACCTTGGTCAAACCTCATTTTGGTGTTTCCACCTCCATAAATGATAAAGAGTGCTTACCCTAGGTCAGGCAAAGGCAAATAGATAAAAATGAATGATAAGCGGCAATGATGTAACTTACCACTCAGATTTTACTTCCTTGTTAAACTAAGGTCAATTGGATCATCTCACACAAGGATAAATTGAAAATTGCTTGGAAATCCTACAAATGTTAGTGCTTATAACAATAACAAACATGAAACATCGTACTATGCATAGCATGGATTTTTTGATGTGTCATAAACATGAATTTGTTGATATAGTGTTGTAGATATTCTACTTATTTTGCTCTTGTAATTGCTTTGATTGCCTTTTGATTGTTTGATTTATGTTCAAAATTACTTAGATGTTCAAATGGAGGAAAATATGTATATTTATATGAGTTTCAACATATTTCGTATTAACCATTTTGATAAGCTGGCAAATGATTTTAAATTAAAAAAATATTAAGGCAAATGATAAATCTTAAAAATTTGGGCCAAAATAGGGGAGGCAAGGGTGAGGGTGCCCTAATCTAGCCCTATTTTAAATTGTAGGTGTTTATTATATAAATATTTAATTTAATTTCCCATATTTTATCCAATTTCTTGAAAATGACAATAAAATGGATGATTAATAAGAATAATTAAGCACAAGCATTTAAGGGGGAACCAAACATAGTGTGAAATTTTCAAGGGTGACAATTTATGGTACTGCAACAATGAAAGAATAATCACAACAGTGTCGAAGTAGTTGTAATAATTTGAAAGATAATATCAAGGACTCTTTTGTAATAATATCTCTAATGGAGCTTGAGTGGCTCATATGGAATGAAAAGAAAAAGACTTATTTATGTCAAGTTGAGGAGAGGATAAAATCATAAGCAATTTTAGGATAATTTCTCAAGAGCGGTAGCAATGGATACCCTAATCAAATTATTGAGTGCTAAAAGCATATGGAATTTATAGGGGAAATCACAAAACATAGACTCAAAATGGTTTTCAAAACACATCATGGGTTGGTGTTGGTGGAGATAAAATGGGTTCTTGGGTATGATCTTATGATTGAAGACAACCGATATAGAGTAAATACCAACATTTATTCCAGATTTGTGGCTTCACTCTTGGACCTAGGTGAACCAAAAGATTTGGTTCAAGCTTTGGATCAAGAGTTGATATAGAAAGCTTTCCTAGGTGGTTTGGAGGAAGTTTTCCTTGCAACCAAACCTAGGGTAGGCATACCACAACCAAAGGATATCAGGCAGCTCCCGAAGGACAAGGAAGTGGTATAATGACATCCTTTTCTAGAAAATTTTAGCTCATCCACATTGATGAGTCATCATAACAAGAAAACTAAGGGTTACTCATTCTTGTGGAAGATCACAAATCTGGTGCCAAATTTTGGAATTGAGTGGATGTTCAACTTCATCAACCATGAGGAGGAGTTGAAGGAATAGGTATTCCCACGCCATGGATAAAATCATGTAATATATTCTACTATAGAAAGTAAGTTTATCAAGATATTCCTTACCTAGAATAGATGGTAGGAAAGAACATATAGCAATGGCTCAAGTTTTTTGTTACCCTAGAGTGGATAGTAGTATAGAATAGAAGAAAATAGCCAAATCTGAGAATGACTTATCGGGCAACACTAAAATTGAATTTTATAATACAAAAGACAAATCTCTTTGTAATATTTTATTTTGATAAATATAGAAGAGGTAACCCCAGTTACAAGCCTACCTAGCAAAAAAAATCTATAATAAATTAAAACAACTTTTAAGTAAATAAAATGGTTCCAAATTGATATTTCTTGGTATTTTTAAGATACACTTATTTCATGTAGTGACCATGTACATAAAAACCAAAACACAACTAACGTATGTCTAATTACAAAATAAAAATATAACATACTTAAGTGTGTATATATATAAATTATTTTTTGAACAATAATTTTTGTTTTACTTTATCATTAATAAAATATATTATAAACTAATTAATTTTTATTTAGTAGAAAAAATATTTCTTATTTTTTAAATACAAAGACATCAAAAAAATTATAATATATATTAATTCCTACTAATTAAACTATTAAAAATAGCATAAAGTATATAATAATTATTGTTGAAGCAGTCAAGATCACTTGCAAGATCAAAAACACTAATGCAAATGAATATGTAAGATAAAAATGACTATCATATGGAACATGCAACAATAAAATGTAAATATACAAAAGAGCCTTATATACAAAGGGAAGGATGAGGAGGAGAAAATGTAGGAGCAAAACTTTGACTACCCATCCAAGAGTGAAACACATGTAGGACTTTACAAACAAATACTGTGACACTCGATGAGTCCATATGAGGTGAGATAAAAAGTGAGATGTCTCCCAATTGAGCTTAAGAATAGTGTGAATATAACTCTTCTAGATAGGCTAAAAGCTAACTAGACCAGTAATAACTCTTTTCGTACCGAGTGGTGTGAATATGAATCTCCTACATAGGATAAAAGCTAAATATATTAGTAATAAATGTTTTCACACCAACACCCCCTTAAGTGATACTTAGGGAGAAATTTAAACACTAAAAAATAAGTCCCAACAACAAGGCCTGATAAAGTATTCATGTATAATAAAGATCTCTCACAAACAAAGAAAAGGAGAAAATCTAGGGGGAATAAAACTCCTTTCTAGAAGAGAGAGAGAAGGACAAGACCTCAAAGATGTCTCGTGAAGATAGGAACATGAAGATGAAGAAATCCTAAAGCATGTAGAAGTTACAAACAATGTTGAGGGTGCTACCACAATAGTGTGCCCCACTTGTGGGGCATTTTATTTTTTGTCTAAGATCACATATTCCTTAGAAAAATTAATGATTTAAATATTGATAGATTCTATCTAAATGGTTTTAATTGAAGGGGGTTATATTATACCCCTTAGATCAAACTCCCTTGGATAGAACCCTCCAAATCTTAAATCAAACCCTTGATAGAGTCTCTTCTACACCTATCAAAATTTTGATTTTGCTTCACCTTTTGGAGGATCAAATGAAGTCAATTAGAAAATCCATGTTGTATGTATGTGCCCCTTATTATAATCTTTCCAAAAAAATATAATATTGAATATATTTAATTTTTTACGCTGAAGGCGTATCCAATTTGAGAGAGACCAACCTAAAATTTGCAATCCACGGTTGACCTCTCTCCACACCAGCTGGCCAACGATTGAAATGGAATTAACCGTTGATCATCTTTGGCTGAAAAGACAATGCATTTCAATGATAACACTATATAGGATATTTGAGGCATCATAAATAAGGTAGATTTTCAGTCGATTGCGGCCTCTTCAACTGGTTCCAAAAGTCTCTTTTGTCTTAATAATTGTCGCCTCTACAACTCCTTCCATAAGTTTCTTTTGTTTTAAAAACCAGTTAAAAACTAATACCTATCATATCTCTAATGCTTTATACCTTCCAATCGCATTTGCTAATATTTTCTTTAGATTGCCCTCCATCACAATGCGTCTCTTGAGTAATGTATCATAAGTGCATTTATGTTGCATTAGTTATAGGATATTTTTACTCTCATTTTCATAGCCACCTTCTACAAGTGGCTGAATGGGATCTTTTTACTCCATTAATGCACCATGACTGCTGGGCATTTTTCACCGCCTCCTTTCTTCTACAAATAGACATTTACTTGTAAGATTAAAAAAACCACCAACCTGCTACATTTACAAAGAACAACCATTGCAAAAAGCTTGTTAAACAAAGGACTGCAAAATCTTGTTAAACAAAGGATTGCAGAAGAACAAATTGGAAATTGTAAGGCAGTGACCAAGAAATTAGGTACCTCTATCTTTTTTAGCACTTTAAATCTTTCATATTATTTGCTAGATCTTACCATTTTAACTTACTATTCATAATTAAATCTTTCATATTACTTTCTAGATCTTACCATTTTAACTTACGATTCATAAATATTTGAGTTACTTAAAATTCCTTTATTGATTATGATTTTTTCATTCACATTCAAATTACTTAAAAAAAAAAAATCCTTCTTACATTTGTTACATTGCATGTCAATCCCATCGGCGGGGTTTCTGCCAGCAACTTTCTTCAGTTTATTTCTTCTTCACACTTTCTTCCTTGCTCCAACCCCTGATGGCTTAAGCACGATTGCCCTATCTTGGGATGCTAGTAATGCCTCTTTGTTTCTGTTCAATACATTTTCTTTAGCAACATGCATTCCAACATGATTTCAACTCCTTTCGTAACTCTCATAGCCATCTGACTCTCCCAACTTCAATAGCTGAAGAATGTTCTTATCTTTATACAAGCTACCATTTATTACATTAAAAAAATCATGTTTCTCCTGCACAGCACCACCACACCCAACCAAGGCTCGACTATTTGATGGTGCCCAGGCCCATTTCAGTTTCCCCATGTATATATGCTAAATGTTTCCATCTCTAAAATACTTGATCTAGTAACTTTTTGTCTTATTTAAATCCCCATTCCCTCTATAATTTTGTTGATCTGCAAAAACAAGAAAGAGAGTGTATGTTAAAAACAAAAACAGACATATGAAGCTTTTTTTAGTTCTCTAGAATCAAATGCCACATTGGTGATTCTAATACTCTCCTCTGAACTTGTGTTAAGGGTTGCAATCTCCTTGGAGAAAATCCCACTGCTATCAGAGAGATCTGCATAGATTTAACCAGAGACATTCAAAATCTGCAGGAGTTCCCATATCTCGCTACCTCTAATATCTTGTCAAGATTTTCTACAAATTGACACCTCACTAGTCTTGTGGCAAGGCATTTATGTCTTCTTTCATCTCCCCAATATCAATGATTGTATCGATGATTTTCCCTCAAGAAATCCTTGACAACCACCCACTGCACTGCAAAGAGGACAACATTATGCCTTGTCTTGAATACACGTTGCAACCTTTGCTTAGTTATTAGCCCTAAAAAAGCCATTTGGCTCTGGCACTATGTGAGCCGCACAGGTGTATCCATACTCATTCAACAATTGAGCTTTATTGTATGCCTTGAACTTCAAAAGGCTTGATTAAATAATTTGTAGGTTGTGAGATACATACATACTAGTTGAAGTTGTATTATCTTAATGATGATTGTGGGTAGTAAATTCATTCTTGGTGGTTAGCTTGGAAAAGCCATGGTAAATATGTATGTAGCTTGGAAAAGCCATGGTAAATATGTATGCAAATGTCGAAGATTGAATGAATCTCATCCATTCATCATTTTTTGCTCTTTTTCTGCTATTTTTCACCATTTTTTTTGTTGCTTTCCCCGCCACTATTGGTTATGTTGGTTATGCTTTTTGTTGCTTTCCCCACTGCTATAGATTGTTATGTTGTGTCCATACTTTTGGGGTCCCTGTCCAACCAATACGAATACTAATAACCACATTTCAACGAAAAAAAACAACTAACAACTGTCAAAGCAGGGTCACATCCCGTAAACTTAACCTTTAAAAATAAATAGCATTCCCTATATTCATTATTTTGAATTTGGTGACGTGGAAACCTTGGTGGACATTAAAAAACCCTAAATAAACTTGGTGGAGAGGAAGATAAGATGTAAAGTAGATGTTGTGGAAGAATCTAGAAAAACAAAAGTACGCACACAAGTGGATTTTGATGGAGGAATCCAAGTGTTTTGGTCTTTTTCCAAATCAAATTTTATTGATTGTCTTTGTTTCTTTTTACTTTTGTTAATTTTGTGATTTGATTTTTGTTTTGTAATTTTGTTGATTTGTGGTAGTTTGATTTTAAAACATGATTGAATATATTATCTAAATTTTTAAAAGGTTTGAGTATATATTAAAATAGGATAAGATAATATCATATTTACGAGTGCAATGTCTATCAATCATATTATTTTCTAAATTTCAATTAATAATTATTTATAATCAAATAGAATGACAAATGTCGATTTTAAATGCATTGGTCTTATCTATTTAAAAAAAAACTTGAATATATAGTCAAATAAAATGAGATAATATCAAATGTAAGTGTCTAATGTCTATCTACCATATTGTTTTCCAAAATTCAATTCATTTTATTCATAATCAAATATAAAGACAAATGTTGAACTTAAGTGGAGTGGTCTTTTGAAATTTGAAAGGACCAATTTTCTCATATGAAATTTTGTCTTTTAATAAGATTAATATATATATATATATTTTTGGTAATTTTCAACTTAAATATTATTGATAGAAATATAGTTGAGCTTATCTAATTTGATATATAAATTTTTATTTTATTACATTTTATAAAATATTTTGTATTTCACTTTTACCTATTAAAGAAATGTCAAAAGTGTTATTCTCATATGACAATATTACAAATTGAAATTTGTTGATATTATAAAATAATATATTTTTAATGTTATAATAAGTATGAAACTAAAATAATTTATATTTCATTTTTTTTTAAATAACAGTTTTGGTAATTGTGAAATAATTTTTTTTAAAATACTATAATTGTAAACTTTTTCTAAATTTAATCTAGCCCAATTTAATAAAATGTGCACTCATAAGTTGATTTAAGTTAGCTCAATAATTGATAATTAGAGGAGTGACAATTGAAATAATATATGTTAAGCATGTAAATTAAATGTAAAGTGAGTTATGATATTTAGTAATAGATTTAAAAATGAATAATTTTGACATGGCATTGAAATTTGTATGTTTGAGATATAAAATGACAAGTCTTGAATTGTTCATATTTGATTTCTAAATATGTGTGATTTTTTTTTATTCATATTAAAACACATATTGGTGTAAGGCAAAGTTGCTTTAATAGGTTAAATAAACAATTTTATATTAGTTGTTATCCAAATACTAAATAGATCTGTTGTTTACTACTTGAACGGCGTGACAGAATTGCACAAAATATAAAATATATCTTTACCTTTGTATTCAATTACATATATTCTTTTAATTGCAATTAACCATTCCATTATTTCAAGTTCTATTTCAATTGTCTACTATTTCCATTTAAGTTTTTTCATGTCTTGCTTTTATAAGTTGTATACACATTTTCCTTTTTGAACCAATATGTCTAAGACCCTCAATTTTTATATTTTTATGTAAATTATATTTATCTAAAAAGTAAATTTTATTAATGTAGTTATATTTAGATTTGAGGTACGATTTATTTATTTTTACAGAAATACATGTTTTGTTTTACATAGTATTCTTAAAAAAAAATTACGTTGTTGTATTTCCATATAAAATGTAAAATACTTTTTCTTTCTAAATAATTTATTTTATTATAAACACATTAAAAGGTATAGTTTTGTTTTAAGAATTTTTTTTATAACATTATAGCCAAGATCCCACTAACAAGCACATTTAGGCTTTAACATTACGGTATCTTTTACACTAAGTATAGATTTTTAGCCTTCTTTTTTATGTTTTTTTCAATTTGAACTAGAAAGTATGTCCAAAAATATCTAAGATTTTAATTTTAGTGTAAGCACCTATATTTTTATTTAGTGGATCCTTAGCATTGGTTTCCAATAAGCTTTAGGAAATATTATATGTTTACTTTTAAAGGAAATAATATTTGTCATTTAGGAACTCATAAACTTATACTATATTCTTAATTATCGCACTATCTTTAAGCAAATCTGACTTGAAATTGAATTGGGTTCTGTAGCTGAATTTGTGTTTCAATTTGTAACTTAAGAAAACTCTTTTAATTTGAAATATGTTGACCTCTATATCTTAAGCTGAATTTTGTTTTTGAAGTCTAGATATACTCTTTAACTTGACCTATAGCTGTAATTTATTTTTGTGTTTATCTATGGAAAAGCAATTGGTCTCACTTAAATACAACAATATTTATTTACCAATCTCAAGAATATAGAACAATCTAGAATCATTTAAATTTGCTACATTGGTTAAGATCCACATGTATTAAGAATACAAACACACCTTATAGTTAGAGATCGGGAGATTCTTTGCAGTTTCAAGTTTATTATTATATATGATTATATAATAAAAATCAAATTTATTATTTATATGTTTTTAGTTCAAATTTATTATTATATTTCGTAAACACTTTATTTGTTTTTTCAATTAAAGTGTTTCACTTTTATCCCATTTTCCAGACCTAAATTCATATCATGTTTTTACTTTGGTATCTTATTGCCTTTTAATATGGCTTAGTTTAGTAACCATAGTATTCTTTTAGTCAAGCGTATTACTTTGAACTCATTACTAACCATGTGCTATGTTTAAGCCCATCTCGATATCTTTGATGTGTATCCTGAACAACTTCTCTATATATAAAAGGAGTTTTACAATCTATTTTTTAATGAATGTTATGTCGAATACAATTACCTCTCTCTTCTAAAATATGGAAGCTGACTGGATTTTTAGTTACCTGTATTTTTACTAACTTGATATTGTAGACTGAAGAGAAAGATGTGAAAGTTAGTGTTCAAAGGGATCTACTAGAAATAAATTGAATCTTTAAGAAATGTACTAGATTGCATCCCATTTGGAAAAATGAGTTAGATACCTCCTTTTGGAGCATAATTATATTTAATCTGCCTTTTGGGAATACTTTTCTGATTTATATATCTTAATCTTACTATCATATTTTGCTTTAGAATATCATAACTTCTACCTTGAACAACTTTTACACCCTTATTAATCTCCTTGAAACATTAATGGATTTTATTTCCTTATGAATTAGCTTTTCAAAACATTTTGAAATTTTAAATTTGCATTTAAAATTAGAAGTTATGATCATTTTATTATTTTTGGGTATTTTTGTTTTATTATTCACCTTTAAACCAATGACTTTTAGTGTTATGGTGAATTCGATGGAAGTAGGATACTATTTTTACTTGCCCTTACATAAGTTGGCCAACGATTGATTATAAGTGAAATGGCTGATTTCAAATGCATGATATCATTCCATCATTTGATCTTTATGATTGTCTTGGTGTAGGCTTTAGCCTTTTTAGTTTGATTTCTAAATAATTTTGGCACATCATTATCTCTTGTTAGCTTTGTTACAAACTTTAGTTTGTATTTTTTCTTGTAAATTTTTATTAAAGTATTTTTAAAATAAGTAATCAATAATATCATTTTGTTTATAAATTTAATAATATTACAGATTTGTAGTTGTATTCAAAATAATATAAATTATAAAATTATAGCTTACAGATTTATATTTGTTTATAAATTTAATAATATTACAGATTTGATGTCCTTTAGGCCATTCAAATTTATTACTTTATAAAATCTTAGTTGACCAACAATTGATGTCCTTTGTGGATTATTTTCTCTCACATTCTAAGTAGCCGCGTGGTGTCAATGTATGTATTAGGTTCTACAAATACTAAATTTGGAGTTAAATTTTTCTTTACTTGTGATCAGATGTCTACAATATACTTTCTTCACGTTCTATTTTATAGCTCTATTTTTTGACCTATACAAGTGCATATTCAAAATTACCAATAAGGAAAAGAAAACAAATGGCTAAAATTTACAATGTTAGACATGGTAAAAATTTATTATAATCTACTTTGATATAGTTTGGTTTTTAATGCTTTTGCATTGTGGTTTTCAAAATAATTATATTAATTAATACTAGGGGTTATTTCATATTTCCTACATCCAAGAATGGCACTTCCTCATCAAGGAACTGATATCATAGAAATATCAGACAGTGACAGTTCACCTGGAATTCCACTAGCCTCATTTGCTTCACAAAATTGGGACGGAAGTTCTGCAAATGTTGTAGACCTCTCCAATGATATCCTCAGCAATTGCTTTGAAAATTTCCACAAAATACAAATAGTTGTTTGAAATATTCAAAATGTCCAACGTTTTGAAGTGCAGGCAATGGAAGGCGCACTACAAGAATTCCACTGGACTTGTGACAAGCTTGCTGCATTCTGTACATTTTTACAAGAAATGCATGCTGACGAGATGTACGAGATGGGTGGTGTGCAACAAATTAAACGTGCTTTTGAGAACTACATGAACAATGCCTAAAGAGCCTTTGTTCTTGTAAAGTGTTTATAGTGCACTATAGTAATGTAAATACGACCACTCCCAATTATGACTAGTGTCCTACTTTCTTGTTTGAAACTCATAAAATATATTTTTTTCTCATAGTACAATGACCAAGGTTATGTTCCTTGCAAAAAAAAACATTCCTCGAGATCTTTTACAGTTTGTACTACACATCTTGTTCAAAACTATGTATTTCACATCGCTATATTGAAATACAATTTTGTCACCAGTTAACTATAAAAATGCCTTATTTCTACTGGTGTTATACTTATCTCGCATGCATGCTCTTTTACACTTCTATGATTTTTTTTCATCTGTTTTAATTTTTAATCAACAAGTAGGATCCTTCAATAATTTGTAAAATTTCAACTTTTCTTTTCTTTCTAAAAGAGTCAATCTGCATATGGTAAAGTCTGAACATTTGGAGTAACATGAACCACTTAGTTGTTAGAAAAAATCCTTAAAGCCTCATCCATTTCAACAGTCCTTAATGGCCATTAGCCAACCCACAAAAGGTAACAATGTAAGAACCTAAATGTTTATCATCATCTTCATATGCACTTGTGGTCTTCCATAGCTGATTCCCAATATGTTTTCTAATCAAGAGATTGTATTAGTCACTACTAAGTGCTCACAAGAACTTGTATTAGTCTCATATTGGTGCTTGTGTGAACAAAATATTTATAAACTATATGCAACATAAAAAAGAACAAGAGAAAGATAGCTTGTTAGGGGACAACTAGGATTGATTCATTCTACCTTCTATTCTCTTACATCAGAAGTTATGTCTAACTCCATATGAATGTCAATGATAAGGCAATTATTTACCATTTATTCTCCCAACTGCTGCATATTTATTTACAACTACTTAATTACAGTGGTTCCAGCTAGGCTGGATAAAAAAATTGCAAAAGTTTACTTACAAGCTAGTAAAGCAAATGAATATCAGAGAAGCAATTATCTGGCTTGCAGACACAAATCAGTTGCAAAATATTTCTACCAAACTAGTAAAATAAATGCATACCAATAAATCAATTAGAAGTACGCTTTATCTATAGTAAACATTGAAATTTTCAAGCGCATTGTACAACCCTTTATTAACAAAAACCATTAATATGTTGTGTCAAGGACTTGTGCTCATCACGTTTTCTACTCCTTCCTACTTTTTGTACTAGTTATCTACAGGTATATTTCAATTTCCTTATTTCTTCTTCAACTTTACTGTACAATCATCCACTTTTGTAGGTTTCCTTTTTAAACATCCATTGTACAATGAATTTTTCTTAAAGGTTAATTTCTTAAAAGATAAAATGCATGTATTGTTAGTTTCTAACAATTTTGACATGATATCCTCTTTTATCTATATACAATCCTAGAAAAAAAAGATTTATTTATAAATTTCCCTTCACATACAGTTGGTAAAAGCTTACAATACCTAATTATTTATTTCTTCTTTATCACTATATTTTCCTTCACTTAACTATCTTTCAACATCTCCATTATTGTAGTTCTATTTAATCATCTTAATGCGCAATTTATCAAGTTCCCCTTCACAAGGACAACAACAAACTAGTCTACAATTTATGGTTTGAACGTTATAATTTGTTATAGTCCACTCATTTTAATAAATAGAATTAATAGCATGTTCTTTAATTGCATTCTTTTAGAATAAAAAATGTGTTATCTAAAAGACTTTAGGATCAAATTAGGTTCAAAAAACTTAATCCTTGTTTTCCCTACAATATAATTATTCTCAATAGGTGTGTTTCCATTTACTATAGTCTTAAGCAACATAATTGTTCACCTTCGATCAACTGTCTTTGATTATTTTCATTGTAACACAACATAGTGTCTTGTTCCTTTTAAATAATACCACTTTTGGGATCAATTTACATTAGAAAGCCTAATTTTTGGACTTCAACATGCTCGTAGGCACATTTAGTACATTGAATCCAAAGTAAAAAATGACGACATTAACTGCAAATGCCATTGCAAATATTCTTGCAAGCATATCTAGTTTGAGCCCTATTTTGCAAATTGCATCTATTGACTCAATTCAACAAGCTCATTCTACATTTGTCAAATACCGTGTTCAACTTTCAGATGGTTCACACACACATCATGCTTTACTTCTTGATCAATTCAACCATCTTGTTTTGGAGGAGGCTTTAGTGAAAGGTTCTATTGTCCTACTAAAACAATATACTTCAAATATGTTCAAAAAATTCACGTATGTCCACTCTTTTCCAAAAAAAAATCATCGTTTTATTTTTCCCCTACACACTCTTGCTAAATGTATCACTTTTTTCAAATTGCAGGGCTATCATAATTGACAATTTTGAATTAATTTCAAACAATGCATCTATTGTTGTTACTCCAACTCCTCTTCTCCAATCTAGAATCTCCCTCCCATCAAGTAGCTCTCAAGCCCCTTTGGGATTGTCTCAATCTACAAATGATTCAATTGAAGAAGATGGAGACCCTCAAACTCAACAAAGTATTTCACCTTTCAAACCAATTCCAATAAAATTGTTAACCCCCAAACATAAGCATTGGTCCATTGAGGGTCGAGCCTTGATGAAATCTTCAATCCATGAATATAAAAATGGTGGACATGATGGCAAAGTTTTTGGATTTGATTTCATAGACATGGTAAGCTCTAAAGTTCATATTTCTTGCTTCAATGAGCAAGTTGATGAATTTGACAATTCTATTCACTCTGATAGCCTTTATGTTATATCCAATGGCCGCATCAAAGTTACAAACACAAAGTGTAGTAGCTCCACAAATCCGTATGAAATAATTCTCCATAGCTCATCAATTGTAACTCCTTTCGCATCCTTGAACTCCACAATAACCACACATACTTTCCACCTTAAAAGCATTGATTCATTGTCCTCATTGCCTATCAATTACCTCGTTGACGTAATAGGAATACTTCTAGCTATCTCCCCTGCATCAACCATTCGCAAAAGAGATGGTACAAAAACAATCAAATGCACTGCTACAATCGTAGACATGTTAGGTTGTAACATTGATGTTACACTTTGGGGGAATCATTGCTATATAGATGGGATACAAATTTATGATATAGCTATACAACCAAACCCTCATGTTATTTTGATTAAATTAGGACGTATCACCTCATGGTGTGGGAGAGGTCTTGATACAATTTTCCCGACTAAAGTTCTAATGAACCCAAATTTAAAAGAGTCCTCCACCTTACAAGCATGGTATACTAGTATAGAAATTGAGAAGCCCTTCAGTTCTTTATCAAAAAAACACCTTTCTCCCATAATGTTTGCAAATCCAATTAGTATCTCATCTCTTGCAAACAATAACATGCTTGAAAAACAAAATGTTTGCATAAAGGCCTCCATTTCCAAATTGCACCTTGAAAACTTCTATTACCTTCCATGCCCTCTATTAGCGAGCAATAAAAGGTTTAAGAAATTTTTTTTGCAAACTTCCCCTACTACTTTTCACTGCCCAAAGTGATCAACAAATCTCCTTGGATGTGACTTCAGCTACATGCTCAAAATGGACTTAAAATATACAAGTGGTGAACTCCAAAAAGTTACTGCATTTGAAGGTCCAACAAATTCCTTAATGGGTGTTACCGCAAAAGAGTTTCAACTACTGATTGTTGAACCTAGTGCTACTAAAGACGTTTTGGACCATATTGTTGGTAGCCAATTTTTCATTGATCTGAGCATCAAAATGATTCTCTTTGGTGGACAAGAAACACAAAGCATTGTTATTACAACCATTAAGTGGATTTGAAACTTGGCGTGTCCATATATGTAAACATTCTCAACAATTGCAAATATTTGTTTTTGTGCTATTAGAAACATTGCATGTCCATATATGGAAACTTGCTCGTAAAGTTTTCTTTCTCAAATTTTATATTACAATGATCGTGTTGTTCCGCATTAACTCTCCATTAAGTGTGACCACATTAATTGGCCAAGCTCCTTTAAAAATTTAACATTATCCGTATAATTTTTACAGATTTATCTGCATTAACTGTCAATATATTTCTATGTTTATGCTTCCTCTTCTATTCCAAATTATTTTATTGCACCATGTTATCTCCACTCACATTATAATATATATGTACGTATATAGCACGTATATTCTACTAATTCTCTCTCAAAAAACTATTTAATTGCTTTTATCCTCAACATTTCTTACTATGGAGGGAGAGAATGAAAGGATGCAAGAAAAACGTTCTCGTAAAAATGAGATGAACCGCAAACGATACCATGCAAATAAAGATGAAATTAGTAAACGAAGACTTGAAGCCAATCAAATTCTTGTTGAAGAAGCCTCAACATCTACAATATCTCCTGCAGTTAACATGCCCCAGATACAAGGAATTTCACCTCAAACCATTGCCACTATCGAAATACAAACATCACCACCTTTTTCACAGGAGTTTTTCTTTGCTAGAAAAAACTTTCACACAAAGTTAGATAGCCTATCAAGAATTTCAACTTGTATGGTTTGTATGGAGAGATATGTAGGAATCAAAACTAGAAAATCAAATGGATTGACTACTTGTTATAGATGCACATCTGAAAAAAAATACCATCGCTTCTCAAACTGGAACAACATGGAGCCTAGTGAGCAACTTGTATGCTTAAAATTTATATCCCAAGTTGAGAAGTTGTTAATAGCACGGGTTAGCCCAATACTTCAAGTTACCTATGCAAAGGGTGGGCAACTAAATTATAGTGGGCACATTATCTGCTTTCCTCAAGATATATTTGTAATTGCATCCTACTTGCCCAAGCATATTACTGATCTTGATATACTAATAGTTAACAGGGAACAAATCGACCAACAACAATACAAATTTCATGTTAGTAGAGGACGTGTCCATGAGGCACTTAAATATAAGATTTACAATGACCCATACTACAGAGATGTCCAAATAGATGAGCTTGCATTATCCAATTTACCAGAGTCTCCTACTGACATCTCAAACCTTATTTATGCAACATCTTCAAGTCCCACCACCACAAATACAAGCTTTGAGGAAACAAGCGGCACGAAATATGACCCCAACAACCACAATATGGTAGAAACAACATACTTTGTGTCAAATGTCCTGCATGCACATACAAAGGTTGAAGAAGTGCACTCTTTGTTACAACTGGGTGTGGGGTGACCAACACCAATCATTGCATGGCCCACCATTTCTCCATCTCCTATAAATGAGTACACCACTAAAGGACTATTTGCTGTGGAATTCCCCACTTTGTTTCCAAAAAGAAAGGTCGTGTTCAAGCAATAACGTATCAAATAAATTAAACTGCATGAATATGCTCTCCATCTTTTATGCTACCATGATAATCGGTTTGGCCAACACCCCCGCTTTAGGTACTTCATACTCAATATTATTATGCGACACCATAGCCAAGCAATCTCCTCAGTATTTGGTCACAAAAACATTGAAGGTTACCTACCCTCGACAGTCTCAGACCTTCGTCAAAGATTGCAGGACATGCCAAACAACAAACTTGCAGATGAACTCATGCAATTTAGTTCGTCAATTCGTGGAACTCGTCCTTTTTGGACCTAGTGTCAAGGGGAACTCTCAGACATGGTCATTCAGATTGGTTTCCCCACACTCTTCTTCACCCTTAGTGCAATAGATACAAAATGGACAGACTTGCACACCATCATGCCTACCAAGTCTCCTACAAATCCTTCTATGGCTTCTAGCTAGAGGATCCAAAACATTGTACAAAATCCACACCTTACTGCAATATACATGCACCACAGGTTTATTGCATTTCGGGAAGAGGTCTTGGAAAAACTTCTTGGTGCATTAGAATATTGGTATAGGTAATAGATTTTTTTCCTGTTCTCACACAATACACTCATTTTTTATTTGTTTACTAGAAATAATCCATTCTTTTTTTACAATAGAATCTTACCTTTATAGTTTTCTAAATATCATCTTTTCGTAGGTATGAATGGCAACACAGAGGATTTGCACACATCCATGGTTTCCTATGACTTGAACAAGCACCTATTATTAGTAGATTACAATGGAATAAACTTCAATCTATACAAAGTGCACTTGATTACATAGATAGATATGTCTCTGCTTGGAACCCACAAACCCTCCATTTGAGAAACCAAACATTTCACCACACATGATGATCCTTGTCTACTTGATACAAGAAGGATCTTGTCATGCGACCCTTCAACTAACTATTGTGAATTGGTCAATCGTGTTGAGCGACACACAAAGTGTACTTTGCTAACATGCCTTAGGAATAAAGGGCCAACTATTGTATGTCTCTATAAAGCACCATGGTCCATGCAAGACAAGTCAAGTCTTTCAAATGATGAGACTGGCCACCCTAAGCACACACTAGCTCACAATGATGATCATTTGAACCTTCACAACCAATCTATCCTCTCTATCTAGAGGGCTAATATAGATTGCCAACCTGTACTCTCAATTGATGTTGTCCTCAAATATATTACAAAATATACAGCAAAATCTGAGCAAAAATTTGAATCATATCATGCCATGTTATCTCGCATCTCAACCAATTTAGAATCAGAAATGCCTACCCCAATAGATTTTTGAAAAATGCTTACTGATAGCCTTGTCGATTATGATATTAGTGCCCAAGAAACTTGCCACCTTTTATTAAAATTACCACTCTTTGTATCCAGTAGGACATTTGCGTCCTTAAATGTTAACCACCACAAATTTCAACGTGTCTCAATTTTACCCACATCAATAACCACTTCACCTACATACATTGATGCCTACATGGCCCGCCCCATATAGCTAGAGGCAATGCCTCTCATTGAACTAACCCAAAAATGGACCTTCAAAGCATACCGAAAAAATGAACAATGGAAGCAGCGCCCCCAAAAAGAAATTGTTCGTGTCTCACCTGGGTTCACAAGCATCCCTGCAAGAGAGGACAAAAGATTTCATGAATTTTGTTGGAGTGAACTAATTCTATACCAACCATTTTGGGACATTGACATTGAGTTTGGATCCTCCGAACATTAAATTATATCACAATGGGAAAGGTTCTCTTCTACATACAGGCCATGGCACATACACCACAAACATCAAAGTCCAACCGAACAATCAGATGCTAGCAGTAGCTCAAGCATTGACCAACTGTTGCAAGGACAAAACCTTGAAGAATGGCAGGTTCTCTCAAGTTTGCACCCAAACTTTCCTATACACCTTGATGCACTAGACATGCTTGGTCGACGTGACATTGACATGCACCATGAATGGGAATTTACCAACTTCACCCCACAACGAATTCATTTTGCAACTGCTTTCATAGACTCCAATTGACCAACCTTTCAAGTGAACCGTGATGTCAATGAACACACCCTTACTACTTTCTCTACTCAACAATAGAAAGTGTTTGATATAATTTGGTCTCATCTAACCACTCTTCCATTACAAGCAGCACTAAAGCTCATTGTTCAAGGAACAACAAGAACTGGAAAATCACACCTCATTACAAGAATAAGGATTGCCCTCAATACCTTAGCTCCAAATAATGAGTCACCATTACTACTACTTGCACCTATAGGTGTTGTTACATTCAACATTCAAGCATCAACAATTCATTTTTCCCTTCAAATTCCAATAAAACAAATGGCCCCCCTTCAAGGGCAAACACTTGCGGCCTTCCAAGAAAGCATGTACTATATTAGGTACATTTTAATAGATGAGATGAGCTTCGTAGGCCCAAAGTTGCTAGAACATATTGACATGTGACTACGCGAAGCATTCCCTACCCACAACCATCCTCCCTTTGGAGGTCACTCTGTTATTCTCTTTGGTGACTTGGGCCAGCTACCACCAGTTAAAGATATCCCCATGTATGCTTCTACTTCATATGGTGGCACACTATGGCGTAGCCTCATAACAATGGTAACTTTGACAAGATTGTTTCGATAGGTTGGTGATGCACCTTCCCAAATTGCTTTGTGTGCACTTCTCTCAAATCTACGAAATGCAGAGCCTACACAAGAAGACTGGAAAGTTCTAATGTCATGCTCAAGTTCATCACTCAACGCTATGGAAAACTCTACTTTCTTCTCTGCAATACACCTTTTCACAACAAATGAAATGGTGTTACTACACAACAAATGTATGTTGTTGTCTTTGGAAACACCGGTTGCCCTATCCACTGTAGAGAAACTTAGGGGGTCAACATACACAAATCCAGATGAAGAGCAACTTCAAGCTCATATTTTGTTGTCTATTGGCCAAAAAGTCATGTTATGTTCTAATATATGGGTCGAAATAGGGCTCGTCAACGATGCACTTGGTCAAGTAAAAGCAATTGTATACAATGAAGGTGAAAAACCACCTCAACTACCCTTGTTTGTTGTTGTTCAATTCAAACATTACATTGGACCACAATAATCCAAACAATGTCCCCATAACCCCCCCAAGTCATGGGCTTCGACGTCAAATTCCACTTAAAATGGCATGGGCATTGACAATACACAAGTCACGAGGATTAACACTTCCAAGGGCCACAATCGACATTGGAAAAATTGATCAACAAGGCCTGACATTCATTGCTATTTCACGAGTACCTGATCTACAAAGTCTTCGCATACACCCGTCCTTCACATTCCAATGATATGCACACATGCAACAAAGCCCATATGTTGTACGTCAGAAGAATGAAGAGAATCGATTGACATCACTATCAAACTCAAACTCCTCAGACACTTGAAAATAATTTCACCAACTACAGGTATGTCACTTCCTTATTTACTTCACTACCAATATTTATATAGTAGCGTAATTGTAAATTATATCTCTCATTTTCCTTTAGCACAACCTCCTCTCATTGCTCATTTACACTATATTCTCATTAACAAAGTTAACTAATATATTGTTTTCGAATTTCAAATTCAACAATATGTTTTCTATTAGTTGCTTTTCAAATACTAACTAGTTCTTTTGTTTATTACAGATACATTGGAGTTCAATGTAACCGTTCCACATTTTGGCTATACCATTGTGTTCATCTAAATCCATTCTTGTAATACAAATTAAACAATCCATAAAAAACACATAAATTTAATCATTCTATATATTTCTTTTTCTTACACACATACAATATTTATTTTAGTACAAAAGTTTCAAGATCATGTGCACTAATCCCTATTTAAACCATTATGCCTACACAAAATCAAATATAGCCATACAATTTTTTGACGTACCCATTGCACACCATAAGTGAAATAGCTAGTATTATTATATTTCCATTTGGCAATTTGGTGGAGGTTGGGACATGTGTTGCTATGTCAGATTGAGTCGTAGAGCACCGAAAAGTTGGCACGATACGGGATTGCGGGAAAAGGATGGTGGAATTAACACACATCAGATCTAAGATGATGAGTGATTATCACAACGGAGCTAGGGGTGGGTATCCCGCATCTGAGTGACATGGAGAGCTACACCTTCCTTTTGGACGTGAAGGGTGAGGAGCTTCATGAGCAAAGAGGTGTTGAATTTCTCAAAATCTTCTTGTATCTAGAGGTGGCGTCAAAGGACGATTGGAAGGGAAAATTCAAGGAGTACCTTCGAGAGGAGGAGATATTGATGGAATGAAGGTATTGGGCGTGTGGTTTTGTTTTTTGGCTACCAATGACGACTTTGAAGACGGAATGAAATAGTGGATGGGAGCGGCAAAGATAACCTAATGTAACATATCTGGTTTGTTTTTGATGTCTCGACAGGATATGCAATGTAAATTTTTATGTTGGATGCTTGGCCTTGGCCATAGACATATGTAATGGGTGGGATTTTTTGTCAGAGGTAGTCCTATGGGTTTGGATTGGGGTTGGGTGGTGGCAGAATTTTGTTGTGAGCTTGGTAAAATGTTTGTATCAAGCCCATTGAAATGAATTGTACTGCAACTTTTCTTTTAATATAAAACTAACACTTGCACCTATAGAAGGTTCAAGACATACCCGATAGAAAAGTAAAAGTAAAATTTAAATTTATTCAAGTTTATATAATTAGTTATAAAACAATATAAAAGTATAAATGTCTTGATTAAAGCATAAATAGCCTTCAAAATATAAATGTCTTGATTAAAGCATAAATAACATAGATAGGAATTTAATCATATGATTTCAAATTTTGCATAGATAGGAATTTAATCATATGATTTCAAATTTTGCTAAGTGTTTATACTTTTCAAGTTTTGAACAACAAACAAAAGATTCCTTAAAGAGCCCATTGACTAAGCAAAGCTTCTATAAATCAAATACTAATTCACACTTATTACAACTTATTTCTTATTTTTTATTTTCTACTATTTTTTTTATTCTAGTTTAATATTTTCTAAATCATTTTTTATTTTAGATATTTATCAACCGTATACATATGAAAAATATTAATGATAATAATCACTTAAACCATAATTAAAAACAAGAGTTGTAGGGCAGCGAAGTTCCTGCCAACAAGTTCTATAATTGCTATGTTTTAATTTGTTGTGTTTGATAATTTTTAGCAATAATATTGATAAAACAAATGAATAATAGATACATAAAAAGAAAGTTTTCCAGTTGACATATATAACATATAATGTATGTATAATCTCAGAGTTGTTTGGAGATAAGTTTGTTGAATATCTCAAAAGTTACTTAAGTTATTTAAAATATACATTTGAAAGTTTGGAACAGATGTTTTGGAGCATAAAAAACACTATGAAAAAGAATGGCCAAACCTGCAAAAGAATGTGCAAACATGTTATCAATGATTATGTTGTTGAAGTTAATTAAATGAGATTTACATAAGAGGAAATATGCAGAAAATGAGAGAATATTAAACAGAGAAATTAAGAAGTAGAAGATAAGCATACTCTTGCTAGGCTTTATATGTCTCCACACAGACCATAATGTCTGCAGTTTCTAACTTCAAATGGATGTGAGAGAATGTTGTAAACAGAACAAAGATGCGAGAAGATGATAATACAGGAAAAAATCTAGTAGACAGATGAAATATTTAAATGAGAGCCCTCAGCATAAATCTGCATCCATGAATGCTTCTGATACTTGCTATAAATTCAGGAAAGAAGTTATTATATAATAAAAAATAATTTTGCAAGAAATTCCAATTCACAAATAAGGCTTGCAACAGAAGAAAGTACCTTTGATTTTATATTGCTTCTTTTCTATATCACAGCATAGGCAAGAATTGCATCCAAAATAAAATTTCATCTGAGAAGTCTTTGAATGGGAAAAAATCATTTGCCACGTTGCTTCATTGTATGTATGAAAATTTACAAGACATATGAGAAAGATTTGGAGATGGTGAGACATCTAATGATGCATTGTGCAATAACTTGAATGTACAAGTAAGATAATGCCTAATTTATTCAAAGTTTGTTCATCACGTTAAAAACTGAATGAGTTAAATTAAAAAATGTGTGTGTAGATACATTCGTAATTTCTATATACAAATACAATTATGCTTGGGTGGAAATATGAAAATAGATAAATACATGCGTGGTAAACACATGTGCACACATGAAATTTAAGTTTGTAGAGATCTTGCAAATTCTAGAGGACTAGTCACCAATACAAGTGAAAGTTATTTGTGGCCAATATGTTTATTTTATAACATATCTTTCATGTATATATAAGCACCAATTAATTTAGTCGAGCACAAATCATGCTAAGTATAGGTGTGTATGAGGGCTTAATTTTGGCTTTATTGTAGGAATTGTCCTCAATATTTATATTTTTTAAATCCCTAGTGCTTGAGTTGGAATTCATGGTTTAACATTCTTTTTGACAGCAAAATTTAATGAGAATGTTCTTAATGAGCATTAGATGTTTTGCATGCATTATAAAATTATCATTGGTTTAGTGTTGATTTCATGGTAGGTGTATTAATGGATTGATAGTAAATATGGTGCTCTAACAATTGAAGGAATGTTTCAGATGCTTGAGGTTTTAGATGGTGCCTACTAGTCACAAATGCCAAAGAGGCATTTTCTAGAGATGTTGTGGTAGATAGAGAGCATGCTTGATTTTCAGTTGGAGTTCATTGTGGTACATTTGGCTTATTGGGTTGCAGGAGGGTGTGTTTCTGAAATGGTTTGGATGGCAAGCAAAAGAAGCACAGGGAAAGGAAAGGTGCAAAATCCCTAAGGAAATTTATTTGAGGATAGGCAACTCTTTGGTTCTGAATTAAATGCAGCTCTAGGGTTTGTGAAATGTGTGTTGGGGGATATAGGTATGGATACAGATCACAGGCCAAAATTTGCTATAAAAGGAAACTTTGTTTCCAACCTACATATAGTCATTTCTGATGCATATTTATGTTTATGGTTGTTAAGGATTTTTTACTAGTCAGTTTAGGAAGGCAAGCAGATGTAACTAAAGATAAGGTGTTGGCCAATTTGCATGTCACACATTCAAATGGTAGTGTGAGGTTGGAATCAGCTATATTGTTCCAGTTTTTTGTGGTGGCTTTGTCCATTCTGGAGAGAACTTTGTGGTTGTATTTGTTTCCCCTCTTTTGTAGGGGCTCTTCAGGGATGGCATTCTTCAAGTGGCATGGGAGGAGGAGCAAGCTAGGTGGAACAAGTGATTGAAGTGTTGAAGGAAAAATCAACATAAAGGGAGCATTGGGGAGTGATGTAAAGAAAGGTCTGTTTTAGGCAGTTTAATTGTATTCAGTCTAAATTTTTTGGTCTCTATTTCCTCTGGTTTTACTTGGTTGTATCTACACTATAGAACAACATTGTATTACATGCTATTAGATTTTTGTATTTCACTTGCAATGTATAGGTGTTGCAGTTTTGATTGCCTTTATCCTTTGCTGGCATATAAGGGTGGTGTATCTTTCTGATATATGTAATGAATTTTCATGAGTGAGGGCCCCAAAAGGAGCAACGCCTCTAATTCTTTTCTCTTGTAGAAACTACAAGCATGTAATCAATTATTATTGAGGAATAGTCTGAAGAGATATGATAGATTGTGATATTTTGCAAAAAAAAACAACAAGAATAGCTAAAAAACAACAAAGAGGAAAATAAACATCATATAACAACTATGGTGAAAGGCTTCTAAATTTTTTATGCATATCCATTGTCATTATTATTCTTGTAATTTGTGATTATTGCTAATATAATAATTGCATACGCCTACTCATCAGCCATAAAGACAACATATAAGGAAGTTTTGATGACATTTTTTGCACATAAGTGTTTGATCTATTGTAAAAAATAATGAATATGCTTTCTACCAGAGAGAATGGATGAAAACATCACAAAAATTATCATTAGCAAACTTATTAAACCCACTAGGAGCATAGCACCGATCAATTTATAGCTTTTAATAGACATCTGGTACTGTTCTATGCAAGTATGCAATGTTGAAGAATCAAACAAGACAAAATAGTAGATTTGAACATGAATGATTAGAAATACATCACACAAAGTTCTTTTTGAACATATGATATCAAGCTATAAACATTCCAATTGTTAGTAATTGATAAGAAAAGCAATTTAAAAATTAAATCACTGCTAAATGTAAACAAATCTAGCTTGAACATATATTTACAAGGTAGAGGTAGCAAAAATGGCAGTGTTTGACTCACACATGACATTTATGAAAATATACAAAGGCAGGTAGGAATGCAAGCATCATCTATATATTTTCTTAAAATCATGATGTTTAATAAATTTAAAGTTTATGATTCGTGAAAAGAAAAATTAGGATAAAGAATCAAAACATCAACATCAAATGATACATTTCCAGGGAGCTTCCAATTAGAGCAAGGGTTATATATTTTCAGTTTCAGTTCTTTTAACCTACAAAAATGAACACACTATTAACGAGTAGAGGAAGAAAAGGTATAAAAAAAACTCCTTGCCACATATTGAGCTTACATGCAATCGACACATAATAGGCTTTTGCCATTGATCTCTCTATAAAGAGCAAAGGAAGCTAAGCCCAAAATGTATCATAGGAAACACTGTCTATTTCTTTGAAATGGAAACTATGCAAGCATGTTCAGTTTGCAGACCATACTTTCTGAAAGGAAAAAACTTTATAGCATGAATTCACAAAATCTATCATATGTATAACACTGCCCCTAAAGTACTTACTATCATTTAAATGCTATCAGTCATATACAAAACATTCACAGAGCTAAAGTATGAAAAGTAACTACAAATATGAGGCAAGACTATCCTCTGGTTAATTACATTGATTAGTAATCACAATAAGACATGCAAGTTGTTGTTAAGTTTCCAGTGTAGTTCTCGTCCACATCAGAATCCCATGGCTTTACTCCGTGCATTATCAGATCTTCAAACTTGCTGACAGGTGTCTCTCTGGAATGACCTTGCCTCGTGGGGGTTGCTCTACTGTTGTTTTTATCTAGCGCAAGAGCCGCAACTGAACGTCCTCCCTTGGAACCAAGGTTGGCCTCGCCTCCCCTTGAAGCCTTTGAACCCGAAGTGTTTTTGTTGTTTCAAGAAGACATGATTACCGACTTGCCAATTTTTGTATACTACATGCAAATAACATAGTAAGGAAAAATAAAAACCTAGAAAAAAATTGGCACACAAATGAAAAGAAAAAATGCATTTAATAGATTTCTTGAGGGTTGAAATAAGTTGCAACACCTAGAAGTGAATGGCTGCTAGTCTTTATGTGAGCTTCTTGAGCAACTGTGTAGGTTACGACAGTTGAGTACACTCTGTATGATTACTATCATGAATTAAAGTATTTATCATATTTGTTCACAAAACTTAAAGCCTGAACAACTGCCTTTTTACCCCACGGTGAATTGGATTCACTTCGTTTCTGTGACCACACTACCCAAAATCAGCGAGTGGCCCAAAAATTGCCCTAAAAAACTTGCTAAAGAAATGGTTTTTTCCTACCATGCCGAAAAATCCGCTTAAAATTTTTAGATCAATAAAACTGATGATAAATAATTTTAAGAAAAAATTAAGTTAAAAAAATTGCATCTCTACTTTACAAAAATTAAATATGAAAATAATAATATTTTGTAAATGAATTTATGTAATAAAATTTGTACATTTGATTGGCTTCAAAACAAACTAATAATCATTGTTTAAGCACACGGTGGTGGCTATAGTTCCTTGGGCAAGAACTAACAAGGCCTTGTTAACTAAATAAACAAATCTATTAATTAAAAATGTTTGTCAACAATAAATAAACATTAATTATTAACTAAAAATAAACGAATATGCATATTTTATTTTTACCAAATGCAAGTTATAAATCCTCAATTAATAACTTATAATAAATTAAATATTATTTAGAAAACATATTTTATTATTTGCATGATATAAAATGTAAAATAATAAATGTATTTGTTATTAAAACTAGCATACATATATTAATTAATAATAGATGTAAAAAATGTTGAAAGTTATCATTATCTAAGTGTCTCTTGAGGAAAATTGCTTACATCCTCATTAACATTATTAAATAAAGATTACATGTTATAAAATTATTAATTTTAAATTTTTTATAATTAATATTTTTTCTTTACTTAACATTGTCCTTAAATTTGAAATATAATTTAAAAAAAAAACTTTTTTTGATCTTTTTCAAAAATATAAAATGCAATTAACTCTTTTTTTTAGTTTACCATGTATTAAAACTAAAAAAAATAACTCTTAAATAATTAACTCTTAAGTAATTTAAAAATATATATATAATAATTTTAAATAATATTAATTCTAAAGAAAAATATTAAATGATTTAATTTTTCCTTTTCAAAATAAAGATAATTTTATTAAAAAAAATATTCAATGTTAAAAATAATATAATTTTTTTTTTATAATTAATTATGTAATCAATTTTGAGGGAATTGACGTCCATCATTTTCAATGAAGCTTTAAAAAGTTTACAAAATATTCTTTGTTGCTTTAGTGTATAAGGCTTTTAGCATTTTTTATAATTAATTATGTAATCAATTTTGAGAGAAATGACGTCCACATTCAATGAAGCTTTAAAAAGTTTACAGAATATTCTTTGTTGCTTTTAGTGTAGAACGTTTTTAGTATTTTTTATAATTAATTATGTTAGAGTAATAATTTTATTACGCTTAATTAATTACATCATACTGGTTAATTAATTAAGTCACTTATTCCTCTAGTTGCTTAAGCTAAACTTAGGCGCATTAATAATTATTTATTAATTATTAAGTGTGCACACTAGGGTTTCATTTAGGGTTTCCCTTTTAGGGTTTCTTGATCTCCTTCATAAGGATTGATCTCTTTGTAATAACTGAGATTCTAATAATGCATTTTACACTTTGAGGTTTGCAGAACATCTTCTTGGTTTTGCATGTCTTTTGCATGTGACAGGTATCCATTTGCATGCAGGTGATCTTGGATTCTAACATGGTATCAGAGCTCCAGACCTGCCGCTGCCTGTTCGTGATCTGAAGATATGGCTTCTCAGTGAGTTTCAAGTGCAAGGGTTTCCACAGGCATCGTTTTTTGCAAGATCTGGGGGTAGCCAAATTTTTGGGCACTATGGGCTCAAACGGACGTCACGCGTTCGCAGCAGTGCCCCAAAACCCTAGAAACGCCTGTCAAATCGTCCATTTTCGAGCAGTTGGTTTCTGAGGCAAAATTTTTTTGCTAGGGAAGCCGTACGGCCTCCCCAGCACGCTTCACGAGGCACGAAAATCGAAAAAAAAATCAAAAAAGGCGACGGCTTTGGTGCCGCGCCTCCAGTTTAAACCGCTCCCGCCACCGGGCGGCCACCGGCCCGCCACCGCCGCCGGTGGCTCCCCCATCCGGCCGCCGACCATGCTCAGCCCCTGAGGGCTCCCTATCCACAGCGCCCGGTCGCATGGAGAACCAGGGGCTCCGCCCAGCCCCCATTTCTGCGCCCACGGTCACATGGGTGACCAGGGGCCAAAATTTTTTTTGCAGGGGGGCCGAATTTTTGCTCCGACGGCCACATGGCCGTCAAATTTTTGACAGTGAAGTGCTGACGTCAGCATGACATCATGTACGGCAGTTTGTCCCCCTAACCCTAGTTTGCCCTAAAAGAGCAGTTTTTTTGTTTTTGGCATAACTTGGGCATACGGTATCGAAATCGGGCAAACGAGATATCGCCGGAAAGCTGGTTCCGAGCACTTTCATTTGGTGCAGTTTATTTTTCAGTATTTTCCTATTTTACTGCATTTATTGCTGGTTGAAGTCAGATGTACTTTTTATGCTTCCGAGCTCATAACTTTTTGCCACGATCTCCGATTTTCGCTATCTTTGCGGCGTTGGAATGGTATTGAGGAGCTCTATGTTGCTGTCCATGCACTTTTTTCTGTATCTGTCCCAGGTTTTTCATTATTCCAGATTTGGCCCGATGGGTGTTTTGGAGATTACTTGGATATTTTGACAGTTGGGAGAGTGCTTCTTGCATCTTTGCACTTCATTTTCAGTGATACATCATTTAATAATCAACTGCTGCTTCATAGATTCCAGAGTTGTTCCCGTTTGGATTTTTCGAGTGTTCCGTGGCATCGGGTCTGCTGTTGCATGATTATGATTCCGATATGGTTTCTTGTAGACAGAAGTATCTTTCCTTGCTTGCCAGATTGCGGTTCCAGTGTTACTCTATAGTGTTCTTCCAGTGCTTCTTTGCAGCATGTCATATCATTGTAGGGGGGTTTTGTCCCACTGGGTTTTCCTCCTCTACCTCTTTCTTGCATTTGTATATGGGTACCTGATCAGGCCTAGTTGCCGGGACCCATCTTTTCTTGCATGCATATTATTCTAGTGTTTTAGCTTCTTCCTAAGTTCATCTTAAGGGGGGGTGTTAGAGTAATAATTTTATTACGCTTAATTAATTACATCATACTGGTTAATTAATTAAGTCACTTATTCCTCTAGTTGCTTAAGCTAAACTTAGGCGCATTAATAATTATTTATTAATTATTAAGTGTGCACACTAGGGTTTCATTTAGGGTTTCCCTTTTAGGGTTTCTTGATCTCCTTTATAAGGATTGATCTCTTTGTAATAACTGAGATTCTAATAATGCATTTTACACTTTGAGGTTTGCATAACATCTTCTTGGTTTTGCATGTCTTTTGCATGTGACAGGTATCCATTTGCATGCAGGTGATCTTGGATTCTAACAAATTATGCAATCAATTTTGAGGGAAATGACGTCCACATACCTGTCATTTTCAATGAAGCTTCAATTTTTTTATAGAATATTCTTTGAAAGCTTTTTATAATTAATTATGTAATCAATTTTGAGGGAAATGACGTTCACATACCTATCATTTTCAATGAAGCTTCAAAAAGTTTACAAAATATTCTTTGTTGCTTTCACTATACAATGCTTTCAGCGTAAAGACATAATTAAATAACCAATATTTAATCTATAATATTTTACTTCATAATTAATATTGTAATTTAAAATATGTTATTGAAAATAAATATATAGAAATTACACAAAGTGTTATATAAAATCAATTATCCATAAACAACTTCTCAAAAAATAAAAAGTTAAAAACACTATGGGAACAATATACAAAGCATAATAATGAAAATAAATAAATTAATTTAAAGCTACCACATTACATAATTGATGGAAAAAAGTATATTCCGCTGTGGTTGTTTGAACATGCTCCTAAAGGAAAATTGAGTCCCTCGCCCCTCACCTAGACATCTTTTTGCTCCCTTTTTTCTATGATCCTAAATAGAAAATTACATAATCAAAACATGTTATACTTCATTATGTATAGGAATGACTATGGAACTTCCACAACTTCAATAAGAAACTATTTGAAGTTGTTGTCAACACAATGTCCTTGTTTCTAAAGACTTCATTAAGAGTTTGTCTACCATCAATTTGTGTCATAGCCACTGCATGAACCACTCATTTCTTTTTTAAATTTACACATCTCAAGCAACTCTTAATAAGAAACCACTCTAAATTTTTAACAAAGCTAACTTTGCAGATATTCAAGTTAACATAATCTATACATAGAAATGATTCTTGTGTCATCAAATAAACAAAAATATGGTAATCAAAGAGTAACATAAGGGCTCTAACAGGCAAGATGATCAATATTTTAGAAACAACATAATTTATTGAATTTACTCTTCAAGACTTATGTAATAAAAAATAAAATTGGAAGACCAAAACAATAGATTGAAAAATATCCATCTACAAAAATATTTTTCTTCTGGTATAGAATTCACTCTAGGTTGAATATTGCAAAATACTAGTACTGGGATCTACAAAAATGTAAGACCTAAAGTATTTGTTGGTATCAGTAATATCCTAGAGCTACAGATTATTAGAAGACATGAATTTGGAGGATACAAATGATGTTTTGGATCCTGGGAAACCCATTTATCCTAGAAATTTAATCTTTGAAAGCATTGCTAATCACCTTAAAAAGGTGGCCTTTGGATTTATTAGAAATACAACTAGTGTTGGTGGTAATTTAATTATGGCCAAGAAATTTTCATTTGATTAAGATATTGCAACCATTCTCCTTAGAGCTAGTGCAACAGTCAAAATTATTTCAACTGAGAAAATAAAGTCTGTGTTAACCATGGAAGAATTCCTTGATAAACCTTTTCTTGATTGAGGGATACTGTTGCTATTAGTATGCATTTCATACTAGAATAAAGTTAGTAATTGATTTGAAGATATTGAAATCAATGGTAGTGTTGAACATTATGAAAAGCTATTCAAAACATTTAGGACAACCCCTCGTCCGCTTGGTAATGCAGTGTCATATGCTAATGTTGATTTCTTCGCTCAAACCTCACTCAATAAACATCAAGGACATCAAATTGCAAAGCGTCTTCAGCTTGATTTTGGTGCATTTGGGGTGAAGCATGCAATAAGGGCTAAAAACATAGAAGAATTATTAGTTGATAAAGTTATATCACCATCTGTTCTTCTTGAGGCAATAGAAACAAGGTTACCCCAAGTTTCTAGGATGGGGACGATAGGGGACGGCGGGACTAGTCCCCAAGTTTCCAAATTTTTAGGCCAAAATTATGGACCGCTGGGGATAGCTATATAAAAATATAGGGAAAATTTAAAAAATATAGGGAAATTTTAAATATTCATATGATAACATGAAACAGGAATGCATAATACACATTATAGAACATTAACATGTAAAATTTGTGTTCAACATTATGCCAATACTCAACATGCATTCAAAATTAACATACACGAATCATGAAACAACCTCCAAGTTATAATTTATAAACTTATATCAAAATTCCCAAAGGCTACATTGCTGCCATATAGTTTTAAATTTTGCTATGAAAATCAAAATACAATGTCAGTAATGAATACAAAATAAAAAAAGTCAAAGAACACTGTTGCCCCTAATCATCCCTCATAACCGCATCAAAATTAGAGTCATCCTCTGAGTCACTGCCACTGTGATGCTCGTCCTCAACCAACGGACCCCAACCAAACCCTTAGTTGTCCCCTCCTCATCTACCTGGGCCACGCCCTCAAGATCAATATCCCACTGTAGAGCTGGAGTTTGTCGATACTCTGGATTGTGTCGATCTTGAAGCCGAAGAGCACTATGAACAACCACTAGCTTCTCTCCTCATCTAGAGGTAAGTCTATTCCTCTTGAGAGAGTGGATAAAGTTATATGTGGACCAATTCCTCTCTGCAGCAGAGGAACTAGCAACCTGTGCAAGAAGGCGAGTAGCAAGTGTCTTCAACTATGGTGTATCCCTCCCATGATAGGTCCACCATCCAATAGAGTTTGATTTAGCTAATATAGCTCTATCCAACCTCGCCTGTGGTTTGCTCAAGTTTGGGCCAATAAGATTTGCAAAGTCTAGGAATTGTGACCGAACTAGTGAAGCCTGCTCTGTTGGATAAATTTTTTCAATGGCTCGTGTGAACCCATCTAAAAGCTCACTATCATCACATGGAGGCACCCTACCAAGCCTTGGTGCATACCATTTTGGATTTAGAGCAAAGGCAACCATATGAAGCGGGGTTTTCATTAAATTCCACCTCCGCGTCACAATGGGCCCAATGTGTTGCTCATATAAATCCAAAGTGGGGTCATTTGCTGAAATAACTTGCTTGATCTTCCCAAGCATACTGTCAAATGCCTCATTAATCTCTCCAAGACTAGGAGAGTTTGTATCCGCATATCTGATGACATCTACAATAGGGGAGATGAAAAGAGAAAATGTATTTGCAAAATGCAAATAAAAATTTAAAATAATTAGTTGACAAGTTAATTGACATGTTAGAAACTTCAAAAGTTGGAACATTGGACAATAAAATTAAAATATTAAAATATTAAAATAAAAAATTTAATATGAAAATCAGCCATCTAATGTCTTACCTCACATTGGCCCACCAATCGTCATCGAGGATATTTTTTTTGACGGTCTTTCCTTCAGTAGAACTTGCATTAGGCCATCTAGCCCACTCTACATTGACCATCATCGCTTGTAGAGGCTCATACACCTCTACCATCCTCTCTAACAATATGAAGTATGTGGCATATCTACATTCAATGTTCATTCATTGATTCAATGATTCATTAAAAAATAAAAATTTAAAACAAAATCAAATTATGAATACAAATTGAAAGTGAAACAAAATGAAGTGGCATACCTTGTATCAACAGGTTTGAGAAACTCTTTCTTTGAAAATGTTCTGAAGACAGAAAGTGAGGTGTGGTGGTTGCAAATAAACATCTGAATATCTCTAGCTTTTTCCACTGTTTGCTTCACCCAATCCAACTTCCCTATGTCTTTCAATGCATTGTTCAATGCATGAACACAACATGGGGTCCAAAATATGTGCCTGTACTTACCCTCCACCATCAACCCAACTGATTTGCACACACGTGCTGAATCGGTGATCACTTGCACCACATTTGCAACCCCAACCTCCTCTATGGCATCTCTCAAAATGGAAAACTGGATTCTACATCCTTACGTCTCCCCGAACAATCTACAACTCTAAGAAAATAAGAACCAGCAAGGCATGTGAGTATGACATTGATGAGTGGCCAACATCTACAATCAGTCCACCCATCCATCACTATAGAGCGCCCCGTCCTCATCCACATTTTCCTCATCTCCTCCATTAACACATTAACTTTAGAGTACTCTTTGTCTAAGAGGGCGATGCATAGCTTATGATCTCTAGGGGGTATGAAAGAAGGACCAAAAATGGCTATATCTCTCACCATTTGTTTGAAATAAGAGGAACGAGCCACATGAAATGGAATGGCATGTGCAAAAAATAATTTGGCAATGGAGGATTTAGAGTTATCTCGTGCTTGGTTATTAAACATGGACTCAACCGAGGTTGCCTTTTCACTACCACTGGCACTCACCTTCCTCTTTTCTCTTAAGAAAACTCCACTACTACCAACCGTGGAAGGACTAGGAGTAGGCATGGATGATTGTGCACTTGGGAAAGAAGGAGACCCACCTTGAACCACACCATCACAGTCTATTTGAAAATTTGGCACTCTAAAAATAGGTCATTTGTCAATGAAGGACACACTCTAACTCCATGGCCCACCTCACCCAAAAAATGAGACCTGACTCTTGTATAGCTGCCCCTAAAGTCCTTTTCACAAACATAGAAAAACCAAACCTTATTCCCCCCCCTGAATTTTTTTGTCTTTCACCCACAGGTGTAACATATTGAAGGAAAGGTTTTTTTGGGTTTAATGAGTGTCTTGCATTGTCTTCCATGGTTTTGGTATTGGTTGATGAAGGAGGGCATTGGATTGGGGTTCTTTTCTCTATAGTTCTACTACCACCCCCACCACTTTCCCTTCTAGTTTGCATTTCAACTTCACTATCACTTCCACCCTCACTATTGCTCATGATTTTTTGTTTTTAGAATTTAAGTTTCAACTGAAAAATGCAAAAAAATTTAAAAAATTAGACAATATATGCTTCACATTTTGCAAAAAAATGAAAAAAAAATAGGGAAAGGAAATGCATACCTCTTTGGTGGATTTGCACTCCCTTCAACACTATTTCAACCTCCTCTCCTCCTTCAAGTTGTTGCTCCTCCTTCAACTACTACAACTTCTTTTGCTCTCAAACCGCTGGCTTCTCAAACAAACAAAATGCATAAAATGAGGTTAGAGAGGCCTTTTTTCCTTCATAAGAGAGTCAAACTCCATGGGGCCCGCACATGCCATGTAGGCTGGGCCAAATTTTTTTAATTTTGTGATTTTTTTTTAAGTTTTCACTTGCTAAAGCACGGGGGACGACTAGCCATCCCTGGGACGATTAAGGGATGACTCAACCATCCCCTGGCCATCCTCAGGGACGATCAACCATCCCTCTTCTAGTCAATGGAGTCCCCCCATCCCGGGGACATTTCCTGCCTTTTTTTGAAAAAAGAGGGATGGTCCCCTGTCATCCCCCTGTCATCCCTCGGAACCCCGGGTTTCCCTAAATAGAAATGCTTAAAGTACATATCATTCATGTGAAAGGTACCTCAAAATCTGGTTACAGGCAAAGTGTGGTTGTTGGTTTCCTTTTTGAATTTTTTTGTCCTTTAGTAAAGAATATGGTTCCTCCTTGCATTATTGATTCTCGAGAAGTGAACAATAGCCAGAGTGGGATTACACCCAACACTACGAATTGGTCTTGTAAACCGAAAATTATTACAAGTGGCAAAGAAACTATGTAGTTTCATCTCGAGTATCATCTAGTGGGCCAACCTTCTTCAAAATTAGCTGCAGAACTTTAGGCATCAAGTAATGTCTTGTCCATTTTGATTTTTTAACTATCAATACCTTCAATCTGCATCACTTTTATGGAGCTATCTATTCTGGATGAAGTGAAACAATTAATCCTCACAAGACTGTCTTTTGTACAAATGGTTTTAATAGCAGTCAAGAAGCTAAAGTAATCTGAAGGTGAACATTGTATGGAAAATGAGTTTTTGTATATGTGCTCGCTTGAATTAAGTAAAGTAATCTTAAATAATTTCCTTGCTCTGATATGGACCTCCTAACGACTTCTAAAATATCCCAACTAGGATTTTCCCTAAAATTTCAGATTTCAAACTCAGAATTCTACTCTAAATTTCTGCACTTTTATTTTATGTTCCAAAACCTAGATTCTAATTTTAAACATGTCATCATAGCGAACAAATCCATATCCAAACACCTCAAAGAAATGTGGTCTCATGGACTACAATGATTGCAGGATACACACAAAATGGATTTGTTGAAAAAGCTTTAGAAATTTTAATGCAAATGCAATTGGCTGGTGTAAAGAAAAAATCCACAACCTTTGCCAACATCCTCCCTGCTTGTGTCAAAATAAGAGCTTTGGAACAGGGTATAGATGTCCACCAAAGCATAAAGGATATTGAATTTTTTTTAGGTGTAGTTACAATTTCCCTGATAGAGTTGTATGTAAAATATGGAAGCATGGACGAGGCATGTAATTTTCTTGACATAATGCCTCAAAGTGATGTGGTCTGATTGCAAGATTGCATGATATGCAAAAAGTAGATTTGTTGGAAAAAAATTAAAAAACTTTGACTCATCAAATAACATGCGTAAGTTTGATTTTCTAAGTGGAAGTCTGTTGCCATAAATCAAAAGATTAAAGTCCGATTACTACATTCAAATCAAGGGCTCCTTTATGACACAAATGCTCGGAATGTTGCCGATTAAATCAAAACCTAATACATAGGTTGTACATATCAAATATTGATGAATTTATGCTCTTCAAATGTAAGGACCCCGACTTATTCTTGCCCGATTTTTAACACGATTTTTCCAGTTCGACACATAAATTCATTTTGTCAAACTTAACAACATGCTTTCACAGACATTCAAAGAATACATTCAAAAGCTTGGCATATTTCATATGAAATTACATATCATTAAACATTGCTAAAAAACTAAGTCTCAAATAGATACTCACTAGTTAACATTTCAGTTAACATTATTTTCAAATTGTGCAACAATAACAACCAGATTTTGTAGATAAAAATAACTTAAATTGTTTAAAGCAAATTACAACTTGTGATCATGAAATATATTGTTTTGTGCATGCAGTGGACAGCAAATAAGTACCGACCATCAAACCTGGAACTGCACGTCTAGTATAAAAATGATTAACAACAGTTTGCAAATGGATGAAAACCCTGTAGGAAGTTCACGAATTGCCTCTTAGACCTTTTGCGACCTCAATAACAACACCATGCACCTTCCGATTCTCACATGCAAGATTAATAGGTCTGTATATGAAGAAATAATGAAAGATAACAACTGATAAAGATAGGTAGTAGCAACAAGGGCCATGCCTAAGTATAGAATCATGCCCAGATTTTCCCAGAACTCATACAACAAGAAGGAAACACCATATTTATAGTCTATATCCCTTTGAGTTAGGCGAATTTAACTTCTTGAACATGCAACCTTCTCCACGACAAAGATTCGTACAACATGAACAAAATCAATGATTTGTCTCTGGTCCCATTTCTTCGTAGAGAAGTCAGCTCTTGCTATCTCTAATGTTAACAAACCCATCGACGTTTCATTGGGAAGATGGCTCTAAAAACATTTGATATAATTATTGTCATCGACTTGGAAATCGAATTTTATTTAGAGATTTGATTTCATCTGAATGCATTTACTGCAAACATTTATCAAGATTGATATGCATTTATTCGACAATATGCACGCCAACAAAAGTGATATGCATTTACTCCAATAGGAAAACGGAAAACAACTACCTTCAAATTATTTTTTGGCAGGGGTGAAGAGGTTTAACTATGTGTGAGACAGGTATGCGGAGTATTTGTGGACTGACAAGTCCACAATAAAAGCCTATCGGCTAATTATAACATTTACGTACCAATTTTTTTTTATTATTATATTTATTATTTATTTTCTAATGAACATAGGTTTTTTACTAAGTATTAAGATATCTATTTCACACCTACTTAAAAAAAAAAAATACTAAAAAATATATGTATACTAGGTATTAACTTCTTTGTTTTAAAAAAAAAAGATGTTAGTTTTAATATATACAAAAAAAATCATGATGGAATAAACCTATGTCTAAATTATAACTAATCTTACTTCAAAGATAATAAAAAAAAAAAATGTGAAAAAAATTATAATAAATTTGTTGCACAATAGGTATTAATGTTACTAATTTATGTTTAATAATTTATAATCTTATTTAAAAAAAAAAAGGGTTATGTGATATGGACTAAATGTCACTTTTAAAAAAATGCTATTAACTATAAAAATAAGTTATTAAAACTTCCTTACAAATTTTCACAAATTTTTATAATTTTTTTAATATATTTAGAATGTACACATGAATTATTAAAAAACTACTAGTTCACATCACCTTCAAAATTTTAACAATTTAGTTGTTATAGGTAATAGAAAGTAAAAATCTGGTTAAAAAAATGATTTTAATGTCCCACTTTGGCCAAAAAGTGAGTCACACTATTGTGGGATTACCCCAAAGAAGAAGTGATGGGGTATGTTGGAATTACTGAACCTCCAAATACTATAGATCAAGGTAGGAGATACAAAACACTACATGAGTGACATTAAGTACAATACTCAACCATGAATACATAGATGTCGTTGAGGTAAAAACATTATGTGAAGTTAAAGATGCAAATAGTACTATGGTCAAGGGCATAAAGACATCGTCTGAGTGACTTACGATACACTATTATTTAATGTGCATGGTGCTCTACATACAAACCAAAATCTCACAAATTATGATCAACAAAAAAAATGTAGAAGGTTACTCCAGAACTCTAGTAAAACCAAAGAAGCATTAGTGTAGTCATGTGATGATATCCCTCTTAATGCTGACAAGGGAGAAGTAGGAGCATATTAACTATATGGTATACAAAGGAGAGGTATGATCATATCAATTAAGTGGCACATGTGTGTGAGAGAATATAGAACATAAAAGCAACATCATGTCCAATATGATGTACAAGCAACTAAAAAAGGTGTGCAAAAAATGAAGGAACACACACATGAGGCAAAAATAACTAGGATTCATTATTTTTGTGGAGTTACACTCACTTGAAAAAAATGCGATGACATAAAAAAGGTACTATATAACCCCCCATAGCACTTTAAAACTCAATACAAGTACAAAAAAGACACTATTAGGAAAAGGTGTGTTGTACACCTTGCATAATGTTATAATAAAATTTGATATTATTTGTGTCACACTTAGGGGTTCTAGGCACATGTGCATCACATGAGTTAGAAATTCTTGGGGTCACTTTATGTGTTGCATGTAATATTGGGACAAATATTTAATATGAATTTGTACATTGGAAAAATATTTAATATTGAGAAAACTTAGTACCAAAAAATAAATAAGGGAGGAAATGGTTTTGCAAGCTCGTGGTATTAGTCACATGGTTTATGTAACACCACTTGGTGGTTTTGTGCAATTTTATTTCTATTAAAACGAGCACATGAATATTTTTTAAGGTTGGATTGTGTGAGCATCTCTTGTAGGTTACACATGTGAGGGCTTGAAGCATGGATTGGGATGTGTGGTTACATGATTCTCATTTGCTCGTTCACATGGAGTGTACATAGAGAGCTTGATGTTTCAGATGTATTCATGGAGACTCTACAAATGTATTATAATATTTGCATTCATGAGATAATATATTGAGTGGATGATTTTGGAGGTTGGGTTTTTCCCTCTTGAGGGTTTTCTCAAGGTTTATCTTATGTCATCTTAATGGTATGTTTGTCTATGCTTTTGCACATAGATTATGAATACTTGTTTCCACGATTTTATCTATTTGGGTTATGTGGAATAGTTTTACATGGCTACAAATTTATTTTTAAGCACAATAGATGTGTAAAATTCCCCCCCTAAGGAGCGCAAAATTAATATTTGGCTATTTATATGAGTGCATTTACAAACATATGTACTTTTTGAGTTCTAAAAATTGTTATCAAAACAAAAATTATAGTTTATGTCATGAGGTGAACAAAGAATACATAGACCAAGCATATGTTACAAACCTTAAAAAATGGCAAAAGCACACAAACATTAAACCCCCTTTATTCAAGCATGACCCCCCTACAAAAATTATTTGTTGCACTTTATGTTAGTGAATTTATAATTTCCACAAAGTGGATTTGATATAAAAATCCTTAAAAGCCATATTCTAAAATTACATTTTATAATATAGTTAAGAAAAAACTAATTGCATCATTGTGTAGTGTTCAAAAAAGAGGTAGGTTAAAAATGGGACCCAAAAAATAGTCCATGTGTGTCCAAACAAGCCCTCTAAAGTTCAAAAATGGGAACTATGCATGGTGACCTTTGAGAATCTCTAATTTAAAAAAAATTGTAAATCATCTTGGAAAAAAATGTATAACACTAGATAGAGCATGAAAAAATACTCAAAAAAAATCACCTAAAAAAGGTGTTTGTATTGCCAAGAATGAGGCTCTTGAAATTGAGCTAAAAAAATAAATTGGCCAACAATGAGGGGTATGTGTTAAGGAGAGAAAGGAATTCATATTGATGTCACAAATAGAATATTCAAAAATTATCCCATGGAATATTCTCTACCACTAGCATATTCTAAAATTGCTTTATGTTTACCATAAAACCACATGAAAAGTTGAAAATTGTCATTAAAAAACTAGAAAATTATCATCGCCAAGTGAAAGTGGTTTTTTGTTAGAATATTATAGTTAATATTTTGTCACTTAATGTAAACCCTACAAACGTCAAACCTATGCAAGCCGATGTCATCCTTGCACAGGTTAAACCTTACACAAAAAATAGGAAAAAGAATTAAGTTCATATGCCTATGTAGAGGTTGAGGTAGCAAATCTGATAGATGACAAATGTGGTACAATGGAATTAAATTCAAGACTATAGACTACATTATGATCATATAATTGCCATACGCCCTTCATGGATGAACCCTCAAAAAACACTAGATTTTCCTATCACCAAAATTGAAGAGTTGTATATGAAAATTTATTTCATAGCCTCTCTGAGCATAATGTTGGTGTTTTTTTTGCTCTAGGATGCACCATTTAAAATTTTATGTCCACACCCCTACAAAAATAATCCAATTTAGGAAGGAATTTTAAAGGGTATTGTACCATTTTGGAGCAACCAAGATCATTTGCAAGATAAAAAATACTTCCATAAATGAATATGCAAGATTAAAATAACTATCATATAGAAAATACAATAACATGTAAAATGTTAAAAAGATCCTTGCACATAAATGCAAGGATGAGGAGGTGAGAAGGTAAGAGAAAAACTCTAACTAACCCTCCAAGAGTGAAATATGTAAGGACTCAACTAATGCTCATTTAACTTGGTGTTAGAGACACAATTCAGAGGAGGAGTTCCTAGCTGAACAGTTCGCTAAACCCTTGCAAAGAATTCATTTAATTATCAGCCCGGGCTTCATAAGCTTTTGATTATTTTGGAACGGTATGTGCATTCATGGACTCTATATGGCCTATATCAATGAGTATATGTGGTTTACATATGTACAAGAAAATAATAAAGGTTGGAAAAGTAAATAAAGCGTTAACTTGCAAAATAGGGGAAATAACTTAATCTTCTATTGATGTTATAGGTACCTTCAACTTAATACAACTGTTAATTGCTAAACTTGAACTTTGCAATTCACTCACACTTTTGACTCTTACTTATAACTTTTTGACCTCTTTGGAGAATGACTCAAAGGCACATTATAGAGTATAATTCATGATACGAGATATAATTTATGTGCAATTAATTGAGAATCTACTTGAAATGAATGCAACAATGTAATCTCTAATCTGATAAAATAAATTAAGGTGGATGAACAATACCTCAAGTGGCCCTTTCTTGAGTTGTTGTACCCATAGAATAAATCAAATATGTACTACTGGAATTAACTAATCATAATAGTAAACTATAGCATCTTTATTGCATATAACTGAACTCTCACAACAAGACAAGAATCTTCACAAATCTCTCATTCATGAGTACATATACATTACAACTGAATAACAAAAAACTAAAAATGAAGTATTATATGTGAAACAAAACTAGAACTATCAAAATAAATCTATTCTAACTAGATCTGCTCCTCAACCACCGATCCAATTATACAGGCTTAGGAGGAGTTTTATTTGTATAAGGACTAAAAATAGAAATTAAATGTAGATGTCCACTCTCCTTTAAAATAAAGCGAGACAAAGTATTTGTAACTGAAACTATAACTAAAAAATATGGAAGAAGACAAATAGGATTGACACTTCGCCCTAACAATTTGACAAATATGTGTTATGTGAGAACAATCACATTGGCTTCCTTATCAATACAAACTTCTTCTTCCTCCTATCATATTATCAAATGATCTGGGGACTCACAATTAACTACTTCAATGACCGCCTTCATTATTTCCTTTAAATATCATGTCCTCAGTATTCTGGACTCTCCTCTGTAATTTTTCTAAAATACTTAGGCTAGAGTCTGGTCAATCCAGTTCTTGTGGGGTACAATTCTTTTGGCTGCAAGAGGTTAGTTTCATCTAAAGTATACACATAATTAATCAACCATGAATTAACACAAAATAATATTGAATTTCATAAACATTCACACAATTATCCATGCAAACAACATCATATCATAATTATATTTCCACCTGGTAAAGTTTGGTTTAAAATGCATAAAAGACAAAAGATATATAAGGTGCATGATTGTTTGTGAGATACAAAACTTGAAATGTTAAAAGACATAAACTAAAAGGAATAAAAATAGCTATTTCCTAGGCCCATCACTCCCCCCAACTAGAGTATTTTCTTGTAGTCAAGCAACGTTTAAGACCAAAGGTTGTACTGGAGAGTCATTTCCTTGAAATATTTCACCACATCAACTCCCTTTGATTGTCTCATATAATAGCCTTTTTGAAATGAAATCCTTACTAGCCTCATATTCTCTATTGTTTCAATTTAATCACAATTCCTCCTTGTCCAATCTGGCACTAGATAAAGGAGAAGAGGTGGATGAAAGGTGAGTGAAATCCATTTAATTCCATTATCCCTAGCAATGTCTATATGTTGGAAGTATGTTCTATATTGTCATTGATGTCACCATGTTGGTCTGGTACCTTGTACCGGTGTGCAGATCAAGCTTAACCCTTTTTGTTTTGGATCCTTTCTTACATGCCTAGTACTCTATTTTTTGAACTCTCTACCAGGAAAGAAAGAAGTTAAGTGGGAATCCAGGATTCCTGTTGCAAGACAGATATGCATGCACTTAGAAAGTTTAGAGGATAAAGTAAGTATGTGTAAAAACTTCTTCTTATCCTTGTAGAAATTAATGAGCTCTAGTGAAGTCATGTTGAGTCGATTTGAGGAAGGTTCTTCCTCCAAAACAAAATAATTGGAAGTGGTCACTAGTGATTCCCCTCTGGAATTGAAGAATATAAAATTTGTCTCTAAGAACATCATGTTATTCTTGAAGAGAAGGAAGAAGAAGAAGAATAATCTCTGCCTAGACCGAAATATTCTAATCTAGATGACATCCAAACTATGCTAATAAAAGGGAAAATAAAGAAAATTGGTGATTTATGGAGCACAACCTCTCCTATTGATAGAATTAAAATTGATGATGCTTTAGTTGAGTATCTACTTCATAAAGGTATTGATCTATCTATCATTTCTGATTCCTTACCTAAAAATTTAATTGAAATAGTTGAAGAAAGAATTTGCTTGAAGGTTCGAAAGGATGCAAATTGGACGCTTTGGTTGAAAAGAGATGTTCTAAAGCAAAGCAAAGGCTATCCAGACTAATCATGGAAACAAAGAAGTGCATAAAAGAAATGTTAGACATTTACAAGTATTATCTCTAGTGGCGTGCTGCAATTGCTAACTTTAGAAGCAAGATTGAAGCAATTGAATCCAAAGTGAACAAAATTGGAAAGAAGTTTGATATTTTTGAAGACAAAGAAGGAAATAAAAGGTTGAGAGTTGGTGAACTACAAGTTGAACTAATCATTGTGTAGAGAAAAAGGGATGATGTAGTGAAGACCTTCTGGCTTAAGGAAATCGTTGAGGTTTATTTGGACCATCTTTTCAAAATACTCTCTGATGCAGAAGACTATAAAAATAATGTTCATCCACAAATTGGTCATCCTCTTTCACAATGTTGGTGCTTTTGGAAAGTATGTGTACGAGAATGGATTCTGCAGTACTCGAATAGAAGAAATTATACCCTATTATCAAAGAATGGTACAAAAAGGTATTTAAGGTGAAAAGTGTCATTCTGGTTTGAAAGTAATTTGAAAGATTGGATGCTTGAAATTTTTGAGGTTTTTGAAATTTTGGATGTCACCATGTTTACATCTTTTTTGGCACCCTTTTCCATTGATGTCAAAGGGGGGGAGAGTTGGAGAGGTGGAGGAGAATTTTTGAAGAGATTGAAGAAGAGTTTTTGAATTGGAATTTTTGCACATGTTGCCATCAATGCCAAAGGGGGAGATTGTTGGAAGTATGTTCTATATTGTCATTGATGTCACCATGTTGGTCTGGTACCTCGTACCGATGTGCAGATCAAGCTTAGCTCATCTGGTATTTGATTCGATATTTTGGTCCACTTATTCTTTTTGGTAATCAACATGATATAAAGTTTTTGGGAAAAGGTTTATGATTGTTGGAAGCATGTATGTATGTATTCTTAGATGTTCATATGTTTGGGTAATATGCTGGCATCGATTTTTGTGATTGCATTTCGATATTAGGTTAATCATGGTTAACCTAATATTCAGTTTATTGCTCTACATAATCGTCCATTATATGTGAGACCTAGCCTTGGTCCCATCTAAAATAATGTTGCATGACATGGGTGAATTACATTCGGAAAATATTTATATGAAGCTGACAAGTTATCTTTATGAAAATATGAATTGCATCCAATTAGGTTGACCTAGTTGATGCATGTAGGTATATATGCAAGATGGTTAGAAGAAGAAGATGTATGGAATGCGAAAGGGAAGAAAAGAAGAAACATGTATGTGTATGTGTGGTGAAGATCAGTCTGCTATCATAGGAGTGAATACTCTGACATCAAAGGAACTGAATCTTCACTTGTGGTGTAACTTCATCAGTTTAACTCTGGCGGTTAGCCATTTTGTTTACATAATTTTTGTAGGCAGTGAGCCTCCATATTTGGATAGTGAGTCCTTGTAAGTAGTGAGATTTTTGTATCTGGCAGTGAGACTCCTTGTAATTGGTATTGAAATAACTATATATATTGTGAGCTAATCCTCATTGTGGTTTTTCCCTCATTAGGTTTTCCACGTAAAATTTGGTGTTCTTATGTTGTGGAATTTCATGTTCTGTTATTGCTCTTATCTTTTCTATGTTGTAAAGTAATTAAAGGTGTTTGTTCAATAAGTTTTAGTGGATACTGATTCACCCCCCCTCTTAGTATCTTGATTATTCAACACTATATACTTCTAATATCTAATAATGGCTATAAAATTATATAAGGAGTGTGGTTCCTTTTTCTTTAATTTAGGGATTAGTTCTTCCCATCTTTTCTTCACAAACTGGAAGGTTTGATTAATGGATCATGTATCTAGTTTCTCCATCCTCGTGTAGTCACATTCCTTGATACTTATTATTTTTTATCCACACTTTTATAATACAAGAGCTCTAACCACTAATCAATTATTGTGTTGGGTCTTGTGATTATTTCCTCAACTCTAGAGCAATAGATTTTTCCCTCATTGTATTCTTGTAAGATTTTACCTCTCTGATGTTCATTCCTAATATAAGTGGCTAATGTTATGATTTCTAAACCTCCTACAAACATTAGTGGATTCCATTCAGTTTGATATAAGAGAACAATTTTATGCAAGTAAAACTCACATAATTGGTCCTGCATGTCCGGTGTAGAGTTAGAGAAAGTATCTAAAAAAAACAAATTCCTATTCATTGACATTGGAAAATCACTAATCACTTGGATGAACTAAAAAAACAAATACTTTTCTTACAAAAATAATGCATAAACTCTTGAAGGAGGTCTGCACTTTAGAATTTGTGTAGTCTTGTCTGCTACTTCCTTAATCTTCACTTTCAACCTTTTTATTTTTGCATCTTCTTATTCAAGTGTCCTGGTGTGTTTTGATATCAATTCATCTTTTTCATTTTCCCATTCCTTCTTCTTCTCAAAGAACTCCTGGGTTATTTTCCATAATTCCATACCTAGGGACACCATAGTTGGCACAAAGAGAACTATGAGTGGAGGAATTGGGCCCTGGGGTACTAGTTCCTTGTTTTTTGTTTCTATGATAGTTGTTAGAATTGGCTATGGCTACCAAGATCTTGAGACCAAATGGAAAGCACAAAAAGAGAGAATATAATGTGAAAAGAATAAATTGTATTCTTATCAATTGATTCAATGATATGATGTGATATACAAATGAGTGAGACCCCTTGGTTATATAGCCAAGGTGAGATACAAAATGTCATAGGATTATGACAAGTGTCTTAATCATATGACATGAGACAACTAATCACACTTACCTAGGTCACATGTAGTAGTTGTCAAAAGATAAGATAACAACTAATGACAACTAACACCTTCTAAAAATATTCCTTCCTATGACCTAAGTAACTTAACATGTGTAAATAAGTCCCCTAGTAATGAATTAACTAGATCCAAGAATTTATTTACACCAACACCCCCCCTTAAGTGCAACTTAGGGAGTAGAAAATTATTATGCAAATGAAACAAAGATTGTTCCCGACTACTAGGCCATGTTAGGTACCCATGTACATATGCAAAGAAATTTCTCACAAACAGAGAAAAGGAGAAAACCTAGTGGGTCAAAACTCCTCCCCAAAAGATAGATGAAATACAAAAAAGAAATGCTCTCAATGAAGAATGAGAAGGTAACAACCCCATGTGAGGAAAAAGACCCCCCCATAAGAGAGACAAGATATAAAATAGAGAATAAGAAGAGAGACAAGACAACCCCCCCTCAATGTTGAGTCTCCTACAATCATGGTAGAAGCTCGACATTTAATGTTGAAGATGATCCAATCTCACCGAACAACATTCCTCCCCTTAGGAAGAAACAAAACCATGGATGTATGCAAGATATCTAGAATATGGATGATTGATGATGATGTCTCTGAAGCATGCTCAAGTGTCTCCATGTCGATGTCAAAATCTGACACACTCCAAAGGCATTCTAGGCCACACTGCTGAAAAGGACAATCCAAAATCTAGTAGAGATGAATATAGAGCACAATCCAAAGACAAGGATATCCCCTCTAAAGACAAAGAATCCTCATCCAAATGTTGTCCAAAGTATCCACACTCATGCCAAAATACAAAGAACGATCATGTAGAGAATGAACAAGAGGGTCAGAGTGTTCCCTCACAACAACTAAAGAAGGATCTTCTCCATCAAAGAGAAGATGAATGCTATTGATGATGTCCCCCAAATATGCAATACGAGACTCCACAAACAAGTCCGAAATACCTGTCAAGAAGCCATCCAAAGTAGCCATATCTGGAAGATAATGTAAGTCCTGCTACACTGAATCACAAGGAACCCAAACTATGGAATCACAAGAATCATTAACTGCAATAGTAGGTGGAGGAGATGAAATGGATGACTCAAGAACTAGATTTGATGTGATAACTCCCAAGTTCAAAAAACCAAATGTCTCCTCTGAATCATGGTTCATACGATCAACAATCGAAGGAACAATGTCATCATCATATGAAAAATGTGCAAAGGTATACAATCGAGATGAATGATCAACCACCCCTGTAGTAATGATCTCTCTAGTCTCCAAGTCTTGAATGATGATTGAATCAGGTGTGAAATCCACAGTCCTCCCATCTCCACCATGTGTAATATAATATATGGAAATAAGATTGTTCATCAAATGAGGAACACACAAGACATCTTGGAAAGTGTTGTCCCCAAAACTAATAGATCCCTTCCCAACTACACTCATGTATGCATTGTTCCCCATCAAGATAGGAGACACAGAACAAGGCTGAAATGAAGAGAATATAGACTGTAAAGATGCCATATGATGAGATTCTCCTAAATCTAGAAGCCATATCCCTGATCCTGGACTTGAAAAAGCACAAAGAGCTTATCCTTTATTTCCTGATGTAGATGCTTGAACTTTGTCCTTTTTAGACTATTTTGAAGAAGGAGAAGAAGGTGATCCAAACATTCTAAAAGGTAAATCAATGTGATTCCTTTTGAGAATATTTTTCAACTCATCAATATACTTCTTATAAAAATAATTTTCTTCATGTCCATCCTTCTTGCAATATGCACAAAAAGGCCTCTCCTTCTTAGATGTTTCCCCTTTAGAAGAGGATTTTTTCTTTGCTTGATTTGAATGTTGATTATTCTTTTCTTTCTTATTTGATTCTGATTCTTTCACCTGACTAACCAACAATGTCTGAGATTTAGAAGTCTTGATGAGACCCATTGATATAAGATTTTGTTGCTCATGTATCAACATCTCAAAAAATGATGCAAATGAAGGTGTAGTATATGCAAACCCCATAGTCAATCTATGAGTATGAAAGCTAGAAACAAAAGAAGCATAATCAGGACCAAGTTTATTCATTGTATTGTAGACCAACTGAATGTCCTTATCAGTTCCACATGATTTACATTGCTCTCTTAGATCATTAACCTTAGTGATGTAGTCCTGGATGTTGTCAAAGTTATTAGGATCAAGGCTCATCAGTTCATTATCAATTTGATAGCCTCTTACTTCATCTATAGTACCATACAATGTTTTCAATTTGTCCCAAGCTTCATGAGAATTTTTACATGATTCAATTTGGAGCAAAAAATCTTGAGAAACTAGTCTACGAAGACACCCAAGAGCTTTGGTATGTTCAATCATCCATTTTATCTTTTTATTTGCATCTGTAGGTTTAGGTGCCTTATTTTCAACATATAGAGAGTGACCTTCTATCATTAGAATACTCCATGCATTTTGATGCCATTTTGAATAATTGTATGATGTGAGCAAAGGAACCTTAGAATGATTCATGAAAATGAGAGAAAAAACAAACAAATCAAAGCAATGCACCAAGAGACCCCCAAATCACTCAATCAAGAAACACCCCAAGCAATATCTGATTTGGCACTTTATATTTAGTGCATATACAATTGCCACATTCCAAAACAACAAAGTGGACTTTGATCTTGGTACATGTAATTTCCATAATAGGCCACATAATCGAGTACAATTTTTGGTACAAAATGAGATCAATCTGATCATACGACTAAGAAGTACACAAAAAATCATGCACTTTAAAAAAATAAATAATCGCCCACCCAATATCATTTTATAAAAAAAAATTCAAATTTTTTCGATGGATTAAAATTAAAAAAAAATGTACCGTCATACTTATGGCGACCTAGGGAGTCGTACGGCTCCTTGAGCAATTTTTTTTTGCCTCATTGGACAACTGCTCTGATTTGGATGATTTTACAGTCGATTTTAAGGTTTTTGGCTCTTCTGGATGCGATGGTAGGGTCAAATTTGACCCAAAATGCTCCAAAAATGCAGCTACCTTATGGATATGGCAACCACACTTTAGCTTCAAACCCTCATCATAGATTTAGCCTTGTATGTCTGATTTGGATGAAAAAAAAGGCAAAATGAACTTTCTTGAACATTCTAGACGTAATAGTGAGCTTAGATTTGCACTAGCAAGCTCTGATATAAACCTAAAATAAAGAGCCAAAAATGGAACCTTCCCAAATCTGGTATCTCTCTTTAGAAAAAGACTCTCCAATGGCACCCAACCCAATCTGATACCATGTTAGAATTAGTTATGGCTGCCAAGATCTTGAGACCAAATGGAAAGCACAAAAATAGAGAATAGAATGTGACAAGAATAAACTATATTCTTATCAATTGATTCAATGATTTAATGTGATATACAAATGAGAGAGACACCTTGGTTATATAGCCAAGGTGAGATACAATATGTCATAGGATTATGACAAGTGTCTTAATCATATGACATGAGACAACTAATCACACTTACCTAGGTCACAACTAACACCTTCTAGAAAGATTCCTTCCTATGACCTAAGTAAACTTAACATGTGTAAATAAGTCCCCTAGTAATGAATTAACTAGGTCCAAGACTTTATTTACACCAACAATAGCAAGTTTTTCCAATCATCCAACCTAGACCCATGCTCAAATTTTTAAAATGTTTCCTCCAACTCTTTAATTCTTTTGTCCCTTTCATTATCTTTTTGTTGGCGTGTTTTCAACAAATTTTCCAATTGCTTTATCCTTTCCATAGCCTCTTATTATTATTTTTCAATATCCTTTCACTCAACAAAAAAAAATTCATCTCTTTCCAAAAATTGGTCATCCCTCTCACTTGTATACTCAATACCCTTTGAATCAAGGCTCTTTGGGGTTATCTTTCTCATTTTCCTTAAATTTTTTTTTCCTTTGAATCAGATTCAAAGAAACTTTGTATAGTACCATGACTATGCAATAGGTGTATTTACATTACTAGGGGAATTCCCCTCTAATTTTAAGTTTGTTTCAATTGTAACCATATCTTCTTTTTGTCTTCTACATGTGCCCCTCATTGGCCTTTTCCCTTTGAGGTGATGTGACTACCTTGTGGGTCTTTTCTACCCTATGGAAGGTGCAAAAGAAGATCCACCTTTCCTTTTCTCACATTTATTTGTTTTTCCAAAAATAGAGGTTTCTTCCTTGCCTTTTGCCATGAGTTTCTTAGCAATGACTGCAAACTAAGTGCCCTGCAAACCTTGCTCCTCTAGATCTCCTATGTTGCGATTAGGTGACATAGTAAGGGAGCCAGAGGGCATTTCCCTCTTTGAGACAATAGGTTCCTCTTCTATTTTTGGGATAACAGGTCCTTCAAGGATACTATTGATATGGTTGCAATTTTGGAAACTTTCCCATGAAACATGTGGAAATTGAGATCACAAACTTCTTTTTATCAATAATGTGACTAAAAAAAAATGTGATAATGTTGTTTTATTCCTTTTTCTTTCATACTCAAAGCTCATTTTTTTTAACAAATTATACAAAAAAATTGGATCATTCACATGCCTATCATGGCAAAAATGACTCAATAACTTAAAATGGACTGTATACAAAAATGATTGCCTACCATCACAAGTTAAATACTCTATTATGTAAGAAGAAACTAATGCCCAGGCCTTGGGTAAGGATAATATTTTAGTACCTTGAGAAGATGACTCTAGTTTCTCTCTTGGCTACCTTAATTCATCCCTTCCAACAATAGCATCTGCCCTAGCTAGAAATTCTTCTCTTTCCCATGACAAGCCAGATAATTCTAAAATGATAGCTTTTGAGGTATCTATTGTTAAGCCTCTCACTACCACTTCATCATTTTTTAGTGTGGAAGAAAATTATTGTGTCATAACCTTGTTATACTCTATAAGCTTCAAGAAATACTCTAGCCAACCAACATGTTAAAATGGGTAATACCAACATGTCTTCTAATAGTTGGGTGTGTTTTGTTGGTTCCCTACGAATAATGTCACCTCTCATAATACTACCACTATTATATATTCCATTGATTCTATGTTTATCACTCCAATATTACCACCTTCACAATGTATGTATGCTTGAAATCAGCTACCTTTAACCCTCTTTTTCTCATCTAAGCTTGTATTGTTTGAAAAATGGAGGAAAATACAATGGCCAAAAATATTGCAAAGGGTTTTTGAAGATCAAGAAAATAAGGAAACCTCCCCCAAAATAAAGGTACTAAGTGTCCTCACTTAGTGGTATAGTTTTGGTGGAGGGTTAAATGAAATATAATGAGAAAAAAATTTAGATATGAAGCACACACGAAGTAATGTGTAAACATTCTAAAAATTAATAATCACTATGTTAATTATGAGAAGTTAATGCATGTACCTATAGCAATATGTTGGAGTGAAATTGAACTTGTGTGAAGTAATTTTTAATAGCCTATGGTTGAAGATGAAATGACTTTTCATAATTGCAATGAAAATCATGCAGGGGAAATTCAAAATGAATGATAACATATGAATGATTAAATGAAAAGGTTGCAGAGTATAAAGAATAGGTGAGGTGAAATGAATGCATGGTATATGGTAATTGAGAAAGAATGTGGAAATGAGAAGGGTGAATGGATATAATAAAATAGATGTGGTTGAATGTATGAATGGATGTAATTCAAAATGATAGAAATGTGATGGATGTGGTGGTAATATAATATGATTGTTAGATAAGTGCTATGAGCGCTTATAGTAATAGGTCTCTTCTGAAAGTTTGTCACCTTCAGGCATTATGCTACAAGTCCCTGCTACTTCTTTGACTGTTCCATAAAATAGATGTTGTTGATTGTCACTTGTGTAGTATGTGCATGTGAATGATGTAGTGGAATTATACCTATGAAACATCAATTGGTGAGTTGTGTAGCTCATCCACTAATTCATTTGCAGAACTTGTAGTATTTGTTTTTGAATTATCAATTGTAGGTTCAAACCATTGAATTAATAAAAAAGGAAGTCATCCTTCTGCAATGACATTTTGTAAAGCTTCAAGATGTGCCCATTAACTAGTAATGAGAACTTGATATCATCAATTTTATGTAGATGTACTGCTCCATTTGGAAACACTTATTTTATCTCATATGGACCCAACCATCTACTTTGTAATTTCCCTTTGTAGTATTTATTTCTTGAGTCATAAAGGAGGTCCCAATCTCTTACACTGAATTCCTTTGATGTTATGAATTGATCATGCCAACAAATTCTTTGATTTTGGATAACTTCAATGTGGTGTATGAATTCCATTCTAATTTCATCAAGTGCATTTAAGCTATGTAATCTCTCCTACTAAGCTGTGGACAAGTCCATGCCTAATGTAACTATTGTACTCAATGTTTTATATTCAAATTCAATAGGAAGTACTGATTTCTTCCCATACACCAATTCATATGGTGTAAATTCAGTTGTGGTCTTCCAAGTTGTCCTATAGGCCCAAACTTCCTCTAGCAACCTAGCCGCCCAATCCTTCCTATGAAGTTACATTATCTTTGTGATAATGTTTTCAATTTACCTATTTGTGACTTTAACCTACCCATTAGCTTGAGGATGGTAAGGTGTTGACTTCCTATGTCTAACCTCGTACCCTTGAACCAATTTTGTTATCAGCTCTAATGTAAATGGGGGTCCTTGGTTTGTGAAAATCTCTCTTGGAACTCCATATCTTGTGAATATGTCCTCATAGAGAAATTTTTCCACATTACCATCTCTTACAAATTATAGATCTTTAGCCTCCACCCACTTTGTAAGGTAATTTGTGCATACTAGTATGTACTCTTTGTTTTTTGATGTTGGTGATATGGGACCAATAAAGCCTAATACCCATTTCTCAAATGGTGTTATTTCTAACTATGGTTGTACAATGGAATTTCATATGATTTTGTCAGTATTCTCATTCTTTGACACCTATCACAACCCTTATTATACTTCACTACATCTTTATGAAGAGTTGGCCAATAGTAGCTAGTGTTGAGAATCTTAAGAGTTGTCCTCTTTTCTTCAAAGTGTCCCACATAGGGTTCATTCATGGAATGCTCTAAGGATATCATATACTTCATCTTCTTTGATACATATCCTCATTATGTTATCTAGGCTTGTGTAGAATAAGAATCTAGCTATCCAGGAGTAAGGAAAACTCTTATGAACCAATTGCCTCTTTTCTCTTGGTGATAAATGGGGTGGTGTTTTTCTAACTACAAGATAGTTTACAATATTTACAAACCAAGGTGTATGTAGAGATAGAGAAAATAAATTCTCATCTAGGAATGAATCATCAATATCTTCTTTTGATTTGGTTAGTAGTCTAGATAAAAGATTTTATTTGCCTACCTCTTCCACAATGGTAATGCCAAATTCTTGAAGCAACAATAACCACCTACCAAGCCTACCACTAACCACTGGTTTATGCATTAGATACCTTATTTATGTATGGTCAATATGTATGAACACTGGATATCCTATAATATAATTCTTGAATTTGTTTATTACATATACCACTGCCAACATCTCTTTCTCTGTCACTATATAATTGAGTTTTTCCCCTTGTAAATTTTTTCTAATGTATATATGGCATACTCGGTTTTGTCTTCCTTCTATACAAGTACAACTACTATAGAAAAATCAAAAGAATCTATATGGATATGGAAAGGTAAGGTCAAATTTGGTCCTCTCAAGATAGGGGTTTTGGTCAATGTTGCCTTGAGTGCTTCAAAAGAGTGTTTGCAATCAGTTGTCCACTGAAATTCTACTTCTTTGGACAATAAAACAAATAGTGGAGCTGAAATTTTTTTAAAGTCTTGAATAAATATCCTATAATTCCCAACATGCCCTAGGAAACTTCTAACATATTTTTGTCTTTGAGGCATGATGAGTGTTGAGATTACTTCAATTTTTTGGGGTCCACTTGAATTCCTTCATTTGACACAAAATGTCCTAATTTAATCCCTTTTTTCATAATCATAAAATATTTTTCATGACTCAGGGATAAGTTATGTTCTTGACACCTTTTTAGCACCTTCTCTAGATTGTCAAGTGCTTCATCATATATATTCCCATAAGTAGTGAAATCATCCATGTAAACTTCCATGGAATCATGTGCAAAGTCTAAGAATATACTCAGTACTACCCTTTGGAAGGTAGTTGGTGCATTACACAACCCAAATGGTAGGATAAAATAAGCATATGTGCCCCAAGGGCATGTGAAAGTTTTTTTGTCCTGATCTTTGGGGGTAATTTTTATTTGGTTATAGCCACAAAATCCATCTAGATAGGAAAATTACTTCTTTCCTGCCAATGAATCAAGTACTTGGTCAATAAAGGGGAGTGGAAAGTGGTATTTACTATTTTTAGCATTTAGTTCCCAGTAGTCTACACACACTCTCCACTTTCCTCCTTTCTTTGGGATAATTACTAGAGGTGACACCCATTGACTATTAGAGATATGATAGATAAAGTTTGCATTAAGCAATTTTTACAATTTTGATTTAACTATGTCTCTAAGTATAGGGTTCATTCTCCTTTGTGGTTGCCTTATGGGTTTAAAACCATCATTGATATAAATCCTATGCATGCACAATCCAATTTCTATCCCCTTCATGCCATGTTAATCCCATGTAAAGGCTATTGTGTGTGCTTATAACACGTTCATCAATGAGGTCTGATGTATATAAGTCACTGTTAACATTCAATGATCTACCTGACATTATCTCTAAAATCTTGGATTTTGTTTGAACTGATGAGATGTCAAGTGTTGATATGTTTGGTACACATTAGTGTTGTAGCACGGTGTGGAATATTTGGGAAATTGAATCAGATGAGCTATTAGGGTTAACATTTTATAGAGGATCTTGTAAACATGTCAAGCAATCTTGAGGCTGCAGGTCCCTACCATAGTTATTTTGCATGATGTTTACTATCAAGTCATCTTCATCTTGGTTTTCTAACAAAGGATTGAGTTCAATAGTCATCAGGGTCTGCAAGGAATACTGATCCTCCTCATCTAGGGTATGCCAAATGGTTTTTTCTAGGTATACATGTGGTTGGGCTAGTGGATAAAAGACCAATTTCTTAGTCAAATTTCCATTAGATATAATCATATTCCCAGATCCACAACCTATAAAGACATCTATTATTGCCAACAAAGGTCTTCCTAAAATGAGGGGGTAGATTGCAAGATTAGCTTTAGGCTACAATACCATGAAATTTTTAGGGTACTCCCATGAATCTAGTGTTATTACCAAGTCTTCAATTATACCCTCAGGTTTAACTGTGGACTTATTTGCCAACTATAGAATAGTAGGTATATGTCTAAGTTCTATTAGCTATAAAACTTCATGGTATCCTTGGTAATTACATTAATAATTGTTCCCAAGTCAATTAAGATGTTCTTAATGAGAGTTCCATTTATCTTTACATCCACTACAAGACTCCCATGATCTACATACTCAGGGAAAATTATGTTTCCCAATATAATGTTTGCAAGTTGTCCTAGGACATGTAGATTCTGAGGGTCTTTTCACTTCCTGCTTGTATTTTTAAGGTATAGTTCTCTCACTATTTTAGTAAAGATAGGAACCTCTTTAATGGCTTGGATAAGGGGGCATTTTTATGCAAACATCCTTAAGTCATCCCAACAAGTCAGTTTCAACTTGTGTTTGTTGCTTTCAAACTACTAATCTTTTAGGGAAAATAGGCTCTAAACTTTGATTGGTTTGGTTAACCCGATTTGACTCAAGCTCCTAAGGTTGTTTTTTTAAGGTCTTTGTTGGGGTTCCTCGTTAATAAATTTAGTGATTTGAGGGGACGGAGGCCCAATCAACATTTTCCTTGATCTAAGGTGGACATCACTCACATGTACCCCACAAGAGGGTATTGAATAGGTTCATTTTTGCATAATCCTACTAAATAGGATTTTTATTGGGGTGAGGTACAGGTTGGGCTAGTAGCTAAGGTGTTGTAGGTAGCTATGGTGTTGGATTTTTTGGGTTTGGTATAATGGCTTGTTGTTATGGCTGCAAGGGTTATTGTGGCTACTGATAATTCATGTTTTGATTTGGCCATTACTGACCTCTTTGTCATTGAGGTTGCCATTGGTTTTGTTGAGGTGATCATTAAGAATTATATCCTTGGTAATTTTATGATGGCCACATGTTTTGCTACTATTAATTCCAATTGGTTTGATGAAGGTTTTTCATATTGGCCCAAGACTAAGGATTCCAATTAGGAAGATTTGAATTATTACCAAAAAATGACATATAATTCAAAGGATCTTGGGGCATACCTTGTCTTGGTTTCCATGGTTTCCTTTGAGCTATGTATAATACTTTTCCATATTCACCTTCCAATGCATGAAAGTTTGATTTCATTTTCTAATCTTCAAATATACTAGCCACCTTCTTACACTTGTTATTAGTCTTTCTCTATCTACAACGTGGGCAATATTTTTTAAGAACCACTTCTACCTCTTATTGCTTATTTTTGATATGGAGGGTGTCTAGATATGTAGCAATATGTTTGATAATATCCTCCTTAATATTTGAAATAATATTACCCAATTCAACTCTTGAGACTCCATTGGATGGTTTGCTAATGGAAGATGTCATGTCTCCTCTAACCTTCTTTGTGAGAGACCTTGATTAGTTCTTGCATGACTTGTAGATCTCCTCAAATTGTGCTTGAGAGATATCTCTTTCACCAATGAGGTTAAGTGCATCTATGAAATCCTCATTAATCCACCTTAATAATATTAGCTTTAAAGACCCATGAAAGAGTTTGTTCTAGTGGGATTTACTAAGGAAAAAAATGAAATCTTTCCATGTAGTCTTCCAAGGATTCATCCTCCTTTTGTGAAATCCCAAAGATATAATCTCTCTTTCTATTGTCTATTCCTCTACATTAGTCCTATTACTTCTCTAGGAACTTTGTCTTCATGGTATTCCAATTTGGAACAACATCTCTTCCTAAAATCATAAACCATCTCAAAGAAACATCCTTCAATATAGCTGGAAATAGTTTGAGACTATGTGCATCTATAGTATAATTATAACTTTTACATAGCACATCAAAATAAAAAAGAAAGGTATCTAGATCCTATGTGACCAACCCATAGAAGACACGTAATGCTGAAGGTGGTATATTCTTTAGGGTAGTTTAGCTCTCCTAGTTGGTAACAGGGAACTCAAAAGTCACATGCTTTGGTAGGTATTCCACTATAGCATAACCCATGGTTATGATTTGTGTATGGGAAGTCTCCTTTGTATTTGATGTGGATATTGGTTTTAGAGATGATTCTTCTTCAAGAATACTCTCGCTCTATTCAGATTGATCACAAATATCCTCTAAATCTTCGTGTGTTAGGGGGGAAATCTTCCTAGAGTGTCTTGTCGCCTCCATATATAATAGTTGTAGCTCTTTGGATCACATTCTCTTGCATAATGTTAGTAAAACATTTTTGTTTTGATGGATTAAAACCTAATTATCCTAATGCTAAAATCAAAACATTTAAACTATGAAAGATTGAAATTACATAAGAGAACCCTGAATGTAGCACCATCCTTGACAATGACACCAAAAATGTAAGGCCTTAACTAATGCTTAGTCAACTTGGTTCTAGACACACAATTCAGAGGAGGAGTTCCTAGATGAATAGTTCACAAAACCTTTACAAATACTTCATTTAATTATCAATGAGGGCTTTGTAAGCTTTTGATGATGTTGGTATTGTATGTGAATTCATGGACTCTATATGACCTATATCAATGAGTATAGGTGGTTTACACATGTATAGGAAAATAGTAAAGGTTGGAAAAGTAAATAAAGTGTAAACTTGTAAAACATGGGAAATAACTTAATCTGCTATTGATGCTACAAGTACCTTTAGCTTAACACTGTATTTGTTAATTGCTAAACTTGAAATCTACAATTCACTAGTTAACACTATTGACTCTTACTTCTAACTTCTTACCTCTTCGAAGAATGAATCAAAGACACATTAAAGAGCATAGTTCATAATACAAGATATCATTTATATGCATGTAATTGAGAATCTACTTGAAATGAATGCAACAATGTAATCTCTAATATAATATCAAAAATTAAGGTGGGTGAACAGTACCTCGAGTGGCCCTTGCTTGAGTTGTTGTACCCATAGGAGAAATAAAATATGTGTTATTGGAATCAATTAATCATAAGAGTAAACTAGAACATCTTTATTGCATATAACTAAAATCTCACAACATGAAAATAATCTTCACAAATATCTTATTCATGAGTACATATCTATTAAAACTAAATAACAAAAAACTAACAATGAAGTATTATCTGTGAAACAAAACTGGAACTATCAAAACACATCTCTTTTAACTAGATTTGCTCCTCAACCATCGATCCAACTATATAGGCTCAAGAGGAGTTTTATTTGCATAAGAACTAAAAATAGAAATTAAATGCAGATGCCCACTCTCCTTCAAAATAGAGAGAGATAAATTCTTTGTGTATACACTCAAATTTGGTATGGAGGAATTAATTAAATAGAAGTTATTTAATTAATAATCTTTAATTCTTCTACTTATAAATAAATTTTTATTTTTATTTATATAGTTCATTTTCTCTAATTTTTTCTATCCTAAATCATTTTCTTCACATCTTAATTAAATGAACAAATTTAATTAATTTGTTTTATTTAATTAACCTCCTCTCATTAAATTTGAATTTAAAGGCACGTTTCTACTAACTTCTTTCCACCTTCCACCTCATCATGTGTCTCATGAAATTAAATATCTCCAATATTTAATTTGGCATTTATCCTCAACAAATTTTAACCAATTTGGGACACTTGGCCTTCATTTCCATTTGATTCCTCTTCACACTTGGCAGTTTGTTCTTCTAAAGGGAACACACTCCCTTTTCTCTCTAACCTCTTCATCTTCAACCGTCCATTCTCTAGATCGAATCCAGACCGTTGATTTCTGCCTCTTAGGCTCATGCCTTGGGAAATCTATTAGTAGAGCTTCATTTATAGAAAAATGGAGAGATAGCTGAGCATAATTACACTCTGCAAAATTTTCATTAGCATTATCATCTTAGCATTAGCATTTTAGCATTGTAGAATCAAGTATTTTTATCATGGAATTTGCATTAGCAACATAACAGTCACAACATTTAAAATTCTAGAGACTGATTTATATCTTTATGTTTTGCAGGTGCTTTATACGTTGTCAAAGACATATATCTGAGACTACTAATGATGCTTACAAGGGCTGGATTTATTTTCCTTTGATTAAATTATAAATCTAGTTTAATTATGAGGTTAATGAACACCATGTATGTTGTGTTTGCAAAGTGATAGGCCTATGCTCTCCCCTTCACTAGATGACCAAAATTCCAGACTCACTCTTTCATTTTATTGCAATATCACTTGTAGAAGGCCTACCGTAGTGGGAAAAAATACTCACCCTACGAGAATGACCTAAGTGGGAACAACTAAAGCCAAGCATTCCAACCCACTACAATCAAATGTGATTGTGATGAAAGTCACATTCAACAGTAGTGTGCATCGATAGCCATCCCCAAATCCTTTGTTCTAAAGGTTGGGAGGTCTCCTGAGGGAGTTTATCATTTATCTCACTAAATGGAAGCCCTTACTAAAAACTTTGAGTGTAGTAGCCAAGATGAGTCAGTTTCTAAACATTATAATATTCACAGTGTAAGGGGAGGGAAGAATCTTCCCCCAAGATACTCACAATATAACTACCAGGGATTTCTAGCCAAAACTGGAGGATTCAACTTTGGTTAGGACTCAAAAAAGGAAAAAACACGGGTGCCCTCTTGGGGGTGACACGATTGTGTGAGCTAATGTAGTTCTAAGATGTGGGTTGTGATGTTATTAATGACCCTTGACATTAGAAGAGTCTGAATGATCTGTTTGTTTTTGTTCAATGCCAGTGGAAATCAAAGGGATCAAACGAGATCCTAGAACATACACTTGATGTTTAGATCATAGGATGAAACAACTATTTTAATTCTTGCTTCTATGTTTGAAATAACCATTTTAGAAGATCATCCATCCATTAAAACAATCAATTCACTGATTAAAAAAAAAAAAAAACCAAGCAAACTTTTAAAATGGTGACCATTTCCAATTTAACGCATAAAATTCTTGTTTCAATGCATTTACCCCTTCTTTCAACGCATCTGAAACTTGTTTTAGAGCATTCACCTCATATTTGAACGCATATAGGCCATATTTTGGTGCATTTACCCCATTTTTCAATGCATCAACTTTTTGTTCTAGTGCATTTAAGTGACAGTCTAGCGCATCCAAGCTCTATTTTAGCACATTTACCCCATTTTCAATGCATCTACTCCCTGTTCTGGCGTATTCACACGATACTCAAACAAAGAGCTAAATTGAATGTTTATTAGACAACTTGAACTAGATTTAGGGATTCTTTCTAGGGCAGAGATCATTCTTCATTACAACATCAGTTTAAACTAGAAGAAACTGGCTTTTGCAAGTGAGATTCCTTTAACTAAACCTAGATCAAACAACTTAAAGTGCCTAATCATCCAATCTCATCTCTGATTGTTAGCTAAGTTTCATCATCAAGATCTATCATCCATCATCATGAAACAAACATTGTACATCAGATTTAACCTGGTCTCATCAATATGATCTATCATCCTATTTGACTTAGGTATCTCATTGGCACTCTAAAAAAAAGATCAAAGTATAGAAAAACTCTAACACTTGTTTGCCCGTTTTAACAAGAGATCAAAAGTAAAAACTCAGAGAAAAAGAAGAAAAAACCCAAAACATCATGGGATAAGTAGAATAAAACCATTTTCACAGATTTCACCAACCTGACATAGATGAGATAACTGATGAGGATATTCAACAAGCTCAACAAGACCCTAAATTTCACAAGTTCATGAAAAAAATTCTAGAAAAATATGGAGAGAAATACTTTATGATGTTGGCAAACCAAGGTGTAAAACTACCCAATGATTTTGATGTTAACCAATTGAGAGAAGCTCCCAAGCAAACAAAATCTGACCCAAAAATCATAGATCTATTGAATGCTTTAACTCAACAAATACAAGTTCTTCAACAACAAGCCCAAAATATGCAAACATGAACAACAAAAAGATATTTTCTGCAAGATATATGTCCTTATCCTTTTTACAGAAGGGTGAACATGATACCTTTTCCACCAAATTGTGAATTTCCAAGATATGACAAATACAATGGAAAAATTGATCCTCAAGATCATGTAAGAGAATTTTGTACCATGAGTTTGGAATTTGCGCATGAAGAAACCTATCTAATGAGATTATTTCCAAGAAGTTTGGGTGGTCAATGCATGGAATGGTTTTTAAAAATCCCACCAGGTATTAGATCATTTGAGGAGCTGGTAAATAAGTTTATCTCCCAATATTCATAAAACATTCAACATGAAATAACCATGAAGGATCTTTGCAACACAAAACAGAAAAATGGCAAACCATTCCTTACATTCTTGCAAAGATGGAGGTGATTATTTGCTAGATATGCTCGTCCTATACTTGAGAAAGAAAAGATGGAAATATTCATTAAAAATCTCAAAAATGAGCTGAGCTATAAACTTCAATTGCAGTGTCCACCCAACTTTGAAAAGATGATTGAAAATGGACTTGAGATTGAGGAAGCCTTGGTTAAAAGAGGAGTATTGAAAATCTGTAACGAAGGAAAAAAATCTACTAACCATCATAAGAACAATGGAAAATCTAAATTTTGGACAAGAAATAAGAATGTTGGTAATGACGGTTTAGCTGACACATATAACACAAAACTAGTCTTCAATTTATCAGGTGTTGCACCCAAAAAAATTAAAAAAAATAATGAATCTAAACCAGATCCACCATAAAATTGCAAAAATTTACACCTTTGGGACAATCACTTGAATCGACATTAAAAGAGCTTCTTGCCAAAAAAATTATAACATTACCAAATACACGAGATTTTAAACCAAGGGTCAAACCATCATGGTGGAACAATACATATTACTGTGATTTTCATAGAAGCAAAGGTCATAAGACAAATGATTGTATGAAATTAAAACATTTGGTGCAAGACTTGATAGATAGATGAGAAATATCAATAAAAGGACATAAAACAAATGATGATCATGGAGCATTTAAAAACCCTCTACCCAGCTATGAAAAAGGAGAATCCTCTTCAACAAACAACAATGGGAAGAATGTGAATTATGTTTATGATACTACCATCCACCACATTTTTGCAGTTGATAATCAAATAAATGATAAACAAGACACTTTTGCAACTGTTAATCAAATCAATGCTATCAAAATCAATGATAAACAAGACAACCTTCCTATCAATGTGACCACAAGAGGGAAGTCCAAGTTCATATTGAAAGGAAATACATCTAACACACTTGTTGCCTCTTCAAATTGATACAATATAGTGGATCAATTGAAAAAGATTCCAACACAAATATCCATTCTAGAACTTCTTAAAACTTCACCAACCCATAAGGATATTTTGGAAAAAGCTTTAGTGGACACCACAATACCAACCAATTTGGAAGTTTGTCAATTTCAAGCATGGTGGGACATTTGACTACACCCCATTGTTTATCATTCTCAGAAAATGATGATGTATCCCTCAGTCATCCACACAATGCACCACTCCATATTGAAGTTTTAATCCATAAACATCGCGTCAAATATGTTTTAATAGATGGAGGAGCTGGTCTAAATATATGTACTTTAAAACTTATCCGTGCATTGGGATTTTTAGAAAATGCAATAGATTCCAAAAGAAAGATCACCATAAAAGCTTATGATGATGAAGAAAGATCCTCTCAAGGATTGATAGTAAATTTCCAATTCAAGTAGGACCAGTTCGAAAGGATATAATCTATTGAGTTTTAGAAAAGGACTTGAACTATAACATACTCTTGGGTCAACCTTGGATTCATGAAATGCAAGCAGTGTCATAAACATATCATCAATGCTTAAAATTCTTGTACAATGGACAAGAGATCATAATTTCAACAGATTCTAATAATCCCCGATACTGCAACACTCTCAAAATAGTCCAAGATGTCTTTGTACCGCACAAAAAAGAAGCTCTCACTTCTACTTCCTCAAGTGATGAAGGCCAACGTCCTTCTACTTCCTTAAGCAATGAAAGACAACTCAATTCCCTATCAAAATAATTTGAGAAAAAGGTTCAGTTGAAAGATAAAGGCATGGGTGAGTATTATTTTGAGTAGTCCTTATGTCTCTCACAACTACTACCTTCTCCAAAATCATATGGAAAACCATCAACATCTAGACAAAAATCTTCACAACCCATCATTATCTTTGATAGTAAATTTACAAAAGCAGGTACCCTAGTTGATGAATCTAAGGATAAAGACATTCTAAATTGGCTTTACAAAGACAAAGAAAACACAACAACAACTTCCAATATACCAACAAAGCAATATGGAAAAGGGTTTAGAATCTTAGAAAAGATGGGATATGAAGGAAACGGTCTTATTGGCAAATGAAAAAAGGCATTATGGAACTGATCCAACCTATCACAATCAATGTAAAAAATAAGACACGATTAGGATACAAAGAAGAGACAAAAGAAGAAGCCATTCGGAAGGTGTGTGAACGAATCCTCTAGCTACAAGCTAGCTCTAAAACAAACTCAAATGAATATGAATGGGTTTCACTATCTGAAGAATCTTGTCAAGATAAGGAAAATGATGTGATAAAAATGTATGCACCCATACGTATGGAGGAAGAAATCTTAGAGTCTAGACCATTTGAATTTGGATCACTACATATCGATGGCTCTAGTGAGGACGATCAGACATCAGGGGAGATAGATAATTCAGAGGATAGTAACATTATAGACCTAGACATTGCTACTGAACACCTTGAAAAAATTTCCATCATGACCCTCACCGTCTTGGACCTTGACCAACCTGATGATTCGTTACCTTTGATACATCCCAAGCTCATTGACTGGGAACAAACTGAGCCTCTTGATATCCCTATCTTTTTAGATGATAATGCCATTGACAATTTAATTTGTTTTGTAAATCCAGAAACAAGTTCCACCAATGAATTTCATAACAAAGCTTCACACCAGGGGATTGCCAAGTCTCTTACCTGCAAAATAAAAAATAAAAAAAATCGATCCAATGGTGAAAACCATGCAATGGAAGTATTAGATCATGAAAAAGTAAAAAGAAAGAGTATATACAATGGTGAAAACCTCTCTGAGGCACTGAAGGATGGGAGATTTGACACTCTTCTTGAGAACTATCAATAAATATCCTTAGTACTAGTTGATCCTACACAATCTATAAACATCGATAGTGCAGAAACAACAAAGACCTTACACCTAGCGACATCAATGATAGAGCAAGAAAAGCCAAATTTCACCAAATTATTTGAAGAAAGATAAATAAATTTTGCTTGGTCCTATGCTAACATGCCAGGAATAGATCCAAATCTAATAATGCATCATTTATCCATAACACTGAGAGTGAAGCCAGTAAAGCAGAAATTGAGAAAAATGCGTCCACACATCGCCCTTTTTTGTGAAAGCCAAATTTAACAAATATTAGATGTAGGATTCATTCATCTAATAAACTATGAAGAATAGATTTCAAACATTGTATCAGTCTCCAAACTAGACAACAACATTAGAATATGCACAGATTTTAGGGATCTTAACAAGACTTGTCTAAAGGATGACTTTCCTTTGCCCAATATAGACATCATTATGGATTTAACAACAAGACATGCAATGCTATCACTCATGGATGGTTTTTCAGGCTATAATTAGATAAATATTGCACCAAAAGATCAAGACAAAACAATTTTAACATGCCCATAGGGTATATTTTGTTGGATTGTCATCCCTTTTGGATTAAAGAATGTAGGAGCCACCTATCAACGTGTAATGACAACAATATTCCATGACATGATGCCCACATTCATGGAGGACTATGTGGATGATCTTCTAGAAAAATCATTCACCATGGAAGGACATCTAGAAATCTTGGATAAAATTTTTAACCAATTGGAAAAGTTCAATGTGCGATTAAATCCAAAGAAGTGTGTATTTGGAGTAACATCAACAAAACTCTTAGGATACATAGTCTCAGCTAAAGTCATCAAAGTAGATCCTTATAAAGTCAAAGAAATCATGGAAATTCCACCTCCTAAGAACATTATCCAACTAAAATATCTACAAGGAAGATTCCAATCCATTAGAAGATTCATCATGCAACTGGCGGACAAGTCTCATCCTTTTACTCATTTATTACACAAGAATGTTTCTTTTAGATGGGATGAAAAATGTGAAGTTTCCTTTAATCAATTGAAACAATATATGATGAATCCACCTATATTGGTACCACCAAAAAAGGTAAAACCACTTCTACTCTACATAGCAACTACTAAGGTATCTTTGGGAGATTTTCTAGCACATGAAGACTCTATAGGAAAAGAAAAGGCCATCTACTACATCAACAAAACACTAAATGGTTATGAAATTAACTATACATTCATTGAAAAATCTTGTTTGGTAGTGGTGTTTTCTACTCAACAATTGCAACACTATAAGTTAACCCATACCATCAAACTCATAGCCAGGATAGATCCTTTAAAATATCTACTTAGCAAAGTCATTCTAATAGGAAGATTAACAAAGTGGGTGATGATATTGAGTGAATTTGACATTCAATATGTAGATAGAAGAGCAATCAAAGGCCAAGCAATAGAAAATCAGTTAATTGAAACACCGTTGCAAGATGACCATCCTATGCACATTGAATTCCCAAATGCAGATGTCCTCACAATGACAACACAACATTGGATATTATACTTTTGATGGGTCTTACATTCAACATGGATATGGTGCTGGAATCTTATTCGTTACTCCTCAAGGACACACTATCCGAAAATCTTACAGGTTGATCTTCACTTGCACAAACAACATGGCTAAATATGAAGCATTAATCATTGGTATCAAGGTAGTAGTGGAATGAAAAATCATAGAATTACAAGTTTATGGAGACTCACAATTAGTCATTAATTAGGCTAATGATGACTATAAAACAAAAGATGACAAGTTGATTCCATACAAGAGAATAATAGACGACTTCAAGAAATAATTTATTGAGATCAAGTTCGAACAAATTCAAAGAGTGGAAAACAAAGCTACAAATTCCATGGAAACCATTGCTTCTCTTCTATAAATACCAAAAAAATGAAGTCGTTATGAATTCATGGTGGAACAATTGTTTACTCCTGCCTATGACAATCTTGAATCCAAAGTTGTGTGTCATCTAGTTGATGTCGATTCTTTAATCTATGGGAAGATTTATACCTATCTGAGAGACACTACTCTTCCACCTGATCTATCTTGGAATAAAAAATGCAACTTTATCCGTCAACCAGCCCGACACACCCTAGTAGCTGATACACTTTATTGACGAGGTCTCGGTGGTACTCTCCATTGATGTCTTGAACATGGAAAATTTGAAACCGCCTTATGAGAAGTTCATGAAGGTATTTGTGGTACTCATTCAAGTGGTCTTACTCTAGCTAAGAAACTCCTACACTTGGGATGTTATTGGCTGAACATGGAGAAAGAATATTTTCAATTTTTTAAGAAGTACAAGAAGTGTCAAGTCCATGGAATTCTCATACATGCATCAACACAGGAGCTGCAATCCTTCACATCGACCTGGCTTTTTTGTCAATGGAGTCCTGATCTTGTGGGTAAGATTCATCCATCTTCCTCTAATTGACATAAATTCATAGTCACAACCACTGAGTATTTCACAAAGTGGATTGAAGTTGTCCCATCAACCATGATCACTGGTAAACAAATTGCCTCTCTTATCCTGAGCTACATTGTCTGTCGATATGGCATCCGTAGCTCCATTGTCAGTGATAATGGTAGACCCTTCAAAAAATAGGATGTGCAAGAAATTTGTGAAAATTTTCATATCCAACACCGATTTTCCACACCCTATTACCCTCAAGGGAATGGCCAAGAAAAAGCCTCAAATAAGACCATTTTGAAAATCTTGAAGAAAACTGTCAATGATGTTGGATGTGACTGGCATGTCCAACTGAACCTTGCCTTGTGGGTATACCATACTAGCATCCAAACCCCTACAAGAGCCACACCATATGCCCTTGAGTATGGATCAAAATCCATCTTACCTATTAAGGTTGAGCTACCTTCACTTCGGGTTTTATTGAAAGGAATCATTTCAGAGGAAGACTATCAAGTATCCAGACTACAGGAGTTGGAATTGTTAGTTGAACGTCGTTAGCATGTTGTTGATCATTTGAAATATTATCAACAAATAATTTCAAGCAGCTATAACCACAAGGTAAGACCAAGAATATTTTAGGTTGGTGACTTGGTACTGAAAGAGAATCCTCACAATCAACAAGATCGGGAAAAGAAGAGAGAATTTGAACCTAATTAGCTAGGTCCTTTTGTCATTGTATCAGTATATGGCTCTGGAGCTTATCAATTATCTACACCCGAAGGGGACCTAATTGAAGAACCTATCAACAATAGTCATATCAATAATTTTTACACATAACTCATCTAGTGCATGACGAAAAGTAGAAAAATCCAAAAAAAAAAAAAAGTAGAAAAATACAAAAAAATTCAAAAAGCAGAAAAATACAAAAAAAAAACAAAAAAGAGAAAAAGTCAAAAAAATCATAAAATAAAAAAATGCAATAAAAACAAGTAGTGAAAACCTGGCAACAAGCACTATTTGTGATAGATTATCTTTTCCATCTATCAGAGCATGTGTTGGTCATCCACTTTTCGCCATCATTATGCTTGACCATCATAAGAACCTCATGTACATATCTGGACGTTGCGGTTGTGTCTCATCCTGGCTTGGCGATCATTGCGTGTATTCATAATAAATGGTTGGTTTCTCATTTGGGGAAAAATCCCAAACTCACTGGGGGAAATCTACTTTGAGCTTAACACAACAGAAAAACAATAGTATGACAACATAACAAGCATAATGATCATAGAAAAATTCAACATTCAACGTCAATCATGATCTTTAGAAAACCAACCACCCAAATCATCAACACGATCGATAAAACAACTCTCATTGGATGATATTCTTCTGAATCATGGTTTAATCCATTTGGCATGAATGTTCAACTGCTGTATTTTGATTTTTGTTATCATTTCTCTAAATCAACTCAAGGATGCCATGGACTAGAGAAGCTATGATTGAGTATGATACTTTTCTTTGTCTATTGTTTGTAAGTTGATCATTACTACTATGTAAATTTGTCACGAGACATGCTCTACAAAGTATCATTGATGACATTCCTGATTTACATAGGAAAAGGATTAACTCTTGTCTATTTTACGCAAGTAATATTCAGGTCATCTTGGTTCAATTATGCCTAGATGCTTGTATTACCTTGCAATATCAAAAAATCCATGGAAGTTGTACTCAGGTCATCATGGTCTAATTATACCATCGATGTTTGTACTGAATTTCAACATATCAAAAGCTCAATGATGATAACAAGCACAAAAAATTGGCTAACACAATGACAACATTGCATAATTAGATAGACATGGTTAAGATAGATCACATTCATATTAGTTTTTGCATGCACATTTTAGATTTTCCAAGGCTGGAAAATTTCAAAATGATTATCTCTCTCATTAATGGATTGAGTACGTTTGACATAATAAAAACAAAGGATCATTCAAATTTAGTTGCATAATCATTATCATATCATACATGCATTAGAAAGTATTATCATAGGCCATCCATACATGCATTAAATCATATATTTGTATTAGAAAAATACAAAAATAAGATGCATCACATCTTTTCTGCATATCATAAAGCCTCATCCATAAAGTCATAAAGAATTATAATCCCCACATCAGCATTTCATTATTGCATCCATACACAACCATGTCATAATAATATAAACATCACATAGCATATAGAATGGAAATCAAATGCATTCATCATAAAAAAACATGTAGACAACATATAGAACAATAGTATCTGATGCATCTCATATAATCTCAAAATAATCAATGTCAAGTGTACAATGATATCACAAAATTTGGAGAGATACATCAACAAATTGGTAGAAAATCATGAAGTCCCCGACTAAACAAGTGAATACATCAAGTTTCACTACATCAAATATGAGTACATAAGAGTTATGTGCTACTCCCCCAGATGTTGTAGGCATCACTGTGCCTACTGCTACACCACCAGATGGACCTATATCTGGATCTCTACCTAGTGTATCTCTGGGAGGTGGGCTAGTCATACCCCTGCTCGTGGTCTGTGATTGATTGGAGACCTGACCTAGCATTAATAGACTATGCATAACTAGGGTCATGCCGCTTTGCTGGAACTACCTAATAATACTACAATCTGTAGTACTCTGCCTCTCGAGCTAAATGTCTAACCTCCTTGAGCATATCCCCTGTTGTAGTACCCTCAGATACTTTCTGCAACCTCTCGACTAGGTCGTCTGCTTGCTCACATGTTTGTCTAGCCTCATCTCTCTCTACTATCAGAGTAGCAATCTATGCTTGTGCCTGTGCTAGTTGTCCCTGTAAGCCCTCCACTTGTAACTATAAGGCATCTATCTATGCCTGGTGGTGGTGGGAGGGAACACAAATTTGAACATGGGATGGTCCTGCCTATTGCTCTTCTGAGGGAACCATAGATCTCCTCCTTTGGGGTACTCTGAAATCCAATATCTAGTTGCCATCTCCACCTCCACCTCCTCCATCTCCACCATCTCCCCCTTCATCACCACCATCTCCCCCACCCCTCCTTCGTCTTGGTTCTAGTGCTCTCTCATCATCATCAAAGGCCGACATTGGCTCATTAGGATTGGATATCCTTGGTACAAAATGTGTGTAAAAGTGCCCAACATTCTCATCTATCATCACACCCACTGTGATCTCTAGATAGTAATCCCACACTTGTGCCTGTAATCCAAAGTACTCCTCGTAAGTTGCATCATATGATAGGGTGGGTCACCAATTTTTAATATCTTAATGCCTTTGAGCATACAATTCCAATCCCTGGGGCATCCCTTGCACTCGACCATACTAATGTAGCACCCTCTTGAGCATAAATCTCTAAAAAAAAAATTTGGTCTGTCCAATCAAATATCTAGAAGTGCAACCATATGGAATCTCTAGTTCATCCTTGGGCCATCGCTCACAATCTAAGTATGGTTGTAGCACCCCTTCGATTTTCTTCTATTTTCAAACAATGCTTTTATTTTGATAGACTATGATACTATGACGTTATTTGATCACTGACATTATAGTGATGATGGCTTTTATATTGAGATGTGATGGTACATTATATTGATGATTATTTTTTATGACATGCTCTTTGGTTAGCATAGTTGATTATGTGAGTTGATTTTGATATATGTTTATCTGTAGTTAATTGATGTTTTAGTTTCGTCAGTTTTGATGTGACACTGTATTGGTGAATGGAACGGGATCACATCACTCACTTGTAAGCGCCCTGCAATTTCGTGATTTTCTCTTCACAGTGTGATTGCTTATGATCCATATACATGTACAACATATGTTTTGATTGCAATATTGTAGGTACAGGACATCGAATCCACCTGGATTCACAGGTTTGAGTGTGTCCATTGCCTAACAAAACAGTTGATTGGGAGATAGTAACATGATTTCCTTGTCAAACCACAACCCTAGTCACAGTGTGTTATAAATCCTTGTTTTGGTCATGCTTTGTTGTCATGTTGTCCCCGTTTGCCTTGTCATTTAACTATTTTGCAAGGTATGCTCTATGGGAAATTAATGTTTATAATGTTTTAGATTGATTATTTATTTAATCATGATTAAGGTTGTTAGAAGCTTTAAATTTGATTTAGTTAATTGATTTAATTTATTGTGTAAAGTAATTAAATTATTTAGATTAAATTTATTTTACATAGTGATTAAAATTAATTAGATTAAATTTGATATTAAATTGTTAGATTATAAAAGCTTTGTTTAATTAATTAAATAAAATTGTGAATTTAAATGAGTGGTTAATTAGATTAATATTTGATTTTAAATTATTCAATAAACAAATATCTTAAAATATCTTAGAGAAAATATCTTGTGATTAATGTGGAAAGATATTTTGGGAATTGTGACATGTGTTAGAAAATTAATATCTGGTGTTGGGAATTAATGCTTGGAGAGAATTATTGCATTAACTAAAAGAGGGAAAGAGGCTATTTCACGGGAATAAAAAAAATCTTTTGGGGTTGTTGAAAATTGGGGAATAAGTTCTCGAGAAATTGGCTCTAGTTTTATTTTCAACTTTTTGGGAAAGAGGATTCCTTTGGAAGAGGCTTTGAAATTTTTGGAATCTGAAGGCGAGGCTCTACTTCAACTTCAATTCTTCAAGCTTCAGTAACAGGTTCTTTAATATTTTTATTTAAATACAAATTGGAAAAGGCTAATAAAATTAGTTATTGTTTTGGAAAAGATTGCCTATACAATGAAGGAAATTTTATTTGTTTTTAAAGCTTCATATGTTTTGAAATTGGAAAGATTGTCATGAAAGCCATAGAGCCTCTGTAGGAATTGATTATAAACAATAGAATTTCCTAGAAAGATTTTATAGAGAAATTTGGAAACCTTTGCAGGAATGGATTTAAATCTTCCTATCAAAATTTGTAGAAAACCTCTTATTGTATTGGAAAATATCTTCCTGTAGAAGATTATTGTTTTTCTTCCAATTAGTTTTATATGGCTCGAGAAATTGAAAACCTCTGGAAAATTTTGTAAATATCTCCTGTAAATTTTTTTGTGAAAATAAATTGCTCATCTAGAGCAATCATTTTGGTTTGTTTATATAGATATATGTATATGTATATATATACCAACATATATACATATACATATATACACATACATATATATATATATATATATATATATATATATATATATAAATATATGCATGTTAATAATTACAAAATTCCTATTAAAAATTGCATTTGAAGAAAAACTGGTTCAAATTTTTCATACAACGAATTTATATATTCGCAAGTTTTAAAGTAAGAAATTTTAAAGCTTATACAAGTGTTTGTAGGGGGGTTGGGGGCTACCCCCATAGTCGCTGCCACATAGGGGAGGCAGGCTGTGAAGGCAGCGCCCAACGTTGCCTTCACAGGTCGTGCCCCTATGAAGGGGGTTGGTTGTGTAAGCCCAACCGATGCTCATTAATGGCAAACCATTAAACATTTCGCCTGCCCACTTTTAATTCGATTTAGTTTTTATTGGTTATTTTAATGTATAAAAAATATAAAAAAATATGCATATAAATGCATATATGTATATAGGTAAATATATATTTATATATTTATATATATGTATATACGTATATATATATATATATATATATATATATATATATATATATATTTAATATTTATATTTGGAAAATTGTAATTTTCTTATAAATATTTAAATATAATTATATATAAATACATTTATAATTGTATATATATAAATGGATTTTAAATAGGTGCATGTAAATGCATGAATAATATGTTTTAAAATGAAATGATTTAAAAAAGGAAATAGATTTTTATATTGATGCAATTGGGAATTTGAATTAAATAATTAGATTTAATTCTTCTTTGATTTTAAATGAAAATGTAATAAATTAGATTATTTTGAGCAGTGAAATATTGTTTATCCTGGAATGGAAATTAGATTAAGGAAATTTTAATGAAAGTTTTATTACTTGCCTGAAATTGCTTATTTAATTATGAAGTCTTTTGTTCACATAAGTTGGGGAAATATGTTATTTGGGATTATGTAAGCCTTCCAGATGTATTATTATTGGGGTTGTTGTGATATTTTGTATAGCCCTTTATTCTCCTTGGGTAGTGCACTTGGTTGTGATTCAGTTTAAATGCCCGGTTACTACGAATGAGATGTGTTGCCTCTAGCATTATGGTTGGATTTTATTATCCATTTTTGTGTAGTTTGTTTACCCTTGGGTTTTGGATTAGATCCTTGTGTTGTCAGTAGGGGAGTGAATCTCAATGGGGGCCGACGCACAAAGTGGTGCCAAGGTAGCTCATGTGAGAGTTAGATAATTCAGTGGAAATTAAATAAAAGTATTAGGGGAAAGGGTAGCTTTAAACATATAACTTGTTAATTATGCCTCGCTCATTGGCTCAAGGGCTCGTTTAGACTTGAGATGAGATGAGAAGGCCTGGAATGGAAAAATCATTATCTTGTCCCTTTGAAAGATATTTGATTCCACATCGATTTTCATGTGGGGCTGGGGATCATGAGAGGCTACCAGGGTAACCCAAGATGGGGGTTGGGGCCTAGGAAGATCTACCAGGGTAACCCATGCTACTTTGTGACGACACTCCTCCTATAACAACAATTTGTATGTTTTAGTTGAAGTACTTGATTATTTTACTCTAGAAGCAATGTAAACTTTATGTTAAGTATTGTACTTGTATAGTTTAGTCTTGTGATTGCCTATGTCTTGGGGTTGTTGGTTTTGCCTAAGATTCCCTTTTTACTATCTCCTAGCACGGGGGGTGGGCCTTCAGGTACCACTTGGTTGGGTAAAATGTGCACCTTACACCATTGGGTTTCCACTTCATGTTCATGATGGAAAGATTTTCTAGATTGGAGAGCTCACATGTTCTAGATGTTTTTTTTGATAGGTTAATAGTTGGTATGGCCAACACCATTTATATTATTGAACCAAAAAATATTACATACTTGCCTATCGACACTATAAAGTCTTTCAAGCTTCAGATTTGAAAACACCCTACACAGTTCTTCCCTACCAACCTAGTTTATATTTATATATTACAAAGATATTATTTCCTATTGGTCATAGCTTATGTCCTCTTAACCCTTCTACCTTTCGACTTCCATGGCCCACATAGTGTTATGAATAGGGGGCTGTTTGCATCATGTCTTGACCCTTGAGCCTCCACTTCCTTACGCATCTACTTCGCATGTGCCGCACGAGTCTTTACTGGTCACTCCAATCTACATTTCTTATGGGTCAGCCCATACGCGATTTCCTCCACATCCCGACCGTCATACTCAATCCAATCTTCCCTAGAGTCAGGAAGAATCAAAAGTACCAGTATTTTGTCCTCCTTTGAGTTGCTATCCACATCAAACCCCTCGGTTGCACTAAGTAGGAAATTGAGGTTGCTATCAATGACCTTGCCACACTCTACTAATGCCTCTGGCTCCACTGTAGTCAAGATAGGAAATTTTGGGACTGGTTGCCCTTCGCTTTTCTTTAATAGGTAGTAATTTTATGGCAGGGGTATTTGACCATTCTCATCAATGTTGTCAAGAACTGCATCTATTTCCCCTAAATATGTATGCTTAAAGACACGTTGACAAAGATTTTTTACCTTTGTTTTTGCCAATCCTCTGTGGAGAGCGATTGTCAAAAACATCACCGTTATGTTCGTGTTGAGGCGGTGCTTGTGGAAGGACCAAATGAATTCTCTCCCCAGCACCTGCCTCACAACATTAACTATTAGCTTATCCTTCACAGTTAAGATGCCACAAAGTCTCAGGTTCGTTACCTCACCTTGGAACAGTATCATGGTGGTGGTAGTTTCCAAGCATACCAGAGTATCCATCCCTCACCGCAATGCTTTCTGGCTACTTTTTGTTGAAATGGTTTTATCGGTATGCTTACGATTCTTATATTCGATTTCATTCCATTTTTGGTCCTATTTTAGAGGCACCGTCACTTCACACGAGTGATCCTTTACCCCAGTGCTTTGTTCTCGAGGCCTTCTAATTGATGTGACCCCAAAATGCCTTGATTCCCTTATCAACATCTTGAAGGGACGATTTACCCTACTTTTATGATGATCATTCAGATTATTCAGCGTGCTTATCTTGCCTTTGCAATTGTCGGTGCACTATTGGTACTGCGACATTATTATTGACAAGACCTTACCCCCAGTCCTGGCTTAGCTATCTTCTTCCGATCCATGCCCCAAATATGATGCCGCACGTTTAGCCAAGCTGTCAGCCACTGAATTAACTTTGCAGTATGGCTAATACAAAATTCCTTGGAAGAAGACAACAATGTCCGAATTTGACTAAGCCAGTGCCTTAGTAGCTAGTTTGGGGTGAAGTTACATCATATGGAATTGACTATAATTAGTGAGTCTCCTTCTAAATGTAGTTTTCATACTCTGAGTTTTTTCCTAGTTCAACTCCATAGAGAGCCGCTCTTATTTCTACCACGTTGTTTATTGCTCAACCTATATTTATTTATTCTTGAGCGACCACCTTCCCTTCACAATTACGGTCCACACAGCCTATGCCCGCTGCTCCAGGATTACCCAAAGACGCGCCATCAAAATTAATTTTAATCCATCTTGGTTAGGGAACCTACCATATTGTATCACATCTGATCTCAACCTTCTGAGGGGCCTTCAGGGTATTGATTATGTGGGGGATGTGTAATCCATCAAACCTGTTAGAGAGCTCTATATCTTTATTAGAGAATATATTCTTTGGGAAAGAATTATTTTTTGCTGCATTATTCACTATTTCCACTATTGCCTTACTTAAGCAACCTCTTAGTATTTCTCTCCCCATAGATTGTTCTTGAAAGATGCGCCTATTTCTCTCCTTCCAAATTTCCCAACATACTGTGGATGGGATTATTCGCCATATACTGCTGAAAACCCCTTTGTGTATCTTTCTTGGCCACACAATTAGCCAGTCCCTTAGATATGGTGAAATAAGGGTTTGGAAATTTAACAGTTTGAGGGTGTTCTTCCAGCATGAGTCGGCATAGGGGCAGGTGAGTAAAAGAAGGGATGTTGATTCTGTTTGGTTTTTGCACATCATACATCTTCTAGGGCCTCTAAAGCCTAACTTTGACAACCTGTCCTGGGTTAATATTCTTCCCTAAGAGGCTAACCATAGGAACAATCCGACCTTAGGTAAGACATCTCTTCTCCAACATAATGTATTGAGCCAATTTCGCCTTTCCCCTCTCTTTTCCTTTATCCTGTAACCCAGTTTTACTTTATATTCACCATCCGCTGAGGCACTCCATCTCAAAATATCTTCCCCTTCATTAGCCGAGAAAGTTTTGGCTTCCATTATCCTTTTCAAGGCCTTTTTTGTACTACCGGGGCATTAAGTGTGTCTAAGTTTCTCCATTTCCATTTCCTCAACCCATTATCCTACATGTTCTAGATGTTTTATACCATCTCTTATGTTCTATTAGATCAGTTGGATGTTATTATATATGTACTACTCCTCATTTGTATTCAAGGAGAATCCTTGTATCATTGTAATTGTAATATTGTTGTATGATCTACCTCATTTTGGAAACGAGTCTTGTAACTGCTATATTGAATGAATGCAATCTATGAATGGTTATATTGTGTACTTTGTAATATTTTGAAATGAGTTTAATGTTATTGAATCTATGTTCTTATTTGATGAGTACAATTTATATGCTATGGATTAGTTTACTTTTGAATGTTATGGGTTTTAAATGTAAGCGTTGTCGCATACCTTAGAGGATGTATACGTTAAGTGTAGTTCACTTTACTTGTTGGTAATTGCACTTTTAAAAAACAAATTGTTACGCTTCCGTTGTGTTTGCGTCATCCTCTAGGGTTAACTGGTGGAGCCTTACACATGGTACCAGAGCCCAAGTTTAAACACTAGGTACTCTGGGACAATGTTGAACCCATTAAGCTCTTAGTTGCGTAGGATTTAATTTTGCGTTACGTTGTCTTATACCTCGATATGTTTGTGTAGGATCATGCCACCTAGGTGAGGTCATGGTAGAGGTTATAGTCATGGCCGAGGAGGTGGCCATGGAGGTAGTAAGTAGGATTCACCTCCCCATGTTCCCCATGACTCAGATTGTGAGGAATAACAGGCTTCCTAGAATGCTCCAGGATGCAGTGACCAAAATCAAGATCCACCAGGGATCGAGGGCGCTCAGTTACATCGATTATTAGAGGAGACTCTTGTTCGCCTTGAGCTGAGGAAAGATAGAGATAAAATAGATATTGGTGAGGGAGAGAGATTCCCTAGATGGAGAGAGGTTCCAACACAACAAGAGATGGTCACAACCGCTCATATGAGAGACCTACTTAGAGCCCGTCTGCCCACTTTCGATGGTTCTGATAGTGGACTAGAGGCTGAGACATGGTTGATAGACTTGAACCAATGTTTTGTTATGCACCCTTATGATAGCAACACCAAGGCCAAATGTGCTATCATGCACTTGTGAGACTTTGCATCTACCTGGTGGAGATTGGAGGAGCAGAAGCTTTGTATTGACATTAATTTAGTTTCTTGGGATATGTTTATCGAGAGGTTTAGAGCCAGATTCCTATCTGACCATTGGCGAAACTTCCATGGAGACGAGTTTCATGCTTTGCAATAGATAGACATGTTGGTAGAATTGTATGAGCATCGATTCTATGAGCTCAAATAGTACGCTCATATTGGTGATGATGAGGGCATGCTTGTTCAACACTTCATTAGGGACTTAAATGCCTAGATCAATGGTGGTGTTCAGGTTTTCGAACCCAAGACCATGGAGATAGTAGTGGAGAAGGCCATATAGGTGGAGGAGAATTTGGTGATGGCATTAGGTGGACATATTGGAGTACAAATAGGCAGTGCTTCAGCTGTAGGACCTAGTTCACATAGTGGCTAGGCTCAGGGAGCTGGACCACCTAGGACACAACAAGTGCTTGCATAGAGTGGCCAACATCAGAATTCATAGGGGAAACGAAATAATTTCCAGCCTAGATAGGGTGATAGATATTAGTTAGGGGGTAACAGAAACTAGAGGCAAAAAAAATGCCCAAATTATGAGCAACTAACATAGAGTATATAGTCTACCTATAATATGGGTAGCATTAAATAGTTAAGCGTGCCTCCTAGAGGTAGAGGACTCGATAGGGGTACAAGATGTTTTGCTTGTGGCCAACAGGGTCACATAGTATGATAGTGTCCCAATAGGGGCACATCAAATTATACTCATAGGCTAATAGCGTTAGAGCCGACTTTTGGAGATGTGGGTAGAGGTCATCGGGCATTTGCTATGGTTGACAATTGCCAGGTTGATCATCAGAGCACAGTGGTAGAGACTTCAAGTATGCTATAGGGTAATAGAGTTACCATTTTATTTGATTTAGGAGTATCAGATTCTTTTATTTCATCATATGTCATGGCACATTGTAGACTGAGGGTAGTTAAGTAGGACATTAGGTGGTAGGTTGAATTGGTCTCTGGTGCTAAAGTTACAGTGCATTCCCTAGTACATGATTGTAGATTGTAGATTGGATCCTTTCACACTATAGTAGACCTCCACATTATACCATTGGGGTTGTATGAAATCATCTTAGGGATGGATTGGTGAGAGGATCACAAATCCATTATTGACTATTGATGTAAGTCGATTTGATGCATTGATGTATCTGGTAGGGAGGACGAGATAGTTGGAGTTTAGATACCCATATCATTGAGGATGATCTCGGCTATGTAGCTGAAGAGATGTGTATGCTAGGGTTATCAATTTTTTGTAGTGATAGTAGATGAATTGGAGTTGGGAGATAGTGAGGAGAAGGTTTCACTTGATAGCCACCCTATACTCCAGCAGTATGCAAATGTATTTCCTAGTGATATTTTAGGGATGCCACCTTAGCGTGACATCAATTTCAAGATTGACCTTATACCTAGATCCAAGCCTATTTCATGAGCTCCATACCTTATGACTACATAGGAGCTTAACTAGCTCCACTTGCAGCTGAAGGAGTTACTAGCGAAGGGTTTCATCCGCCCTAGTGTTTCACCTTGGGGAGCACTAGTAATTTTTGTGAAGAAGGATGGATCTCTTTGATTGTGTATAGACTACCATCAACTGAATAAAGTGACAATTAGGAAATGATATCCCTTACCTAGGATTGATGATTTGTTTGATCAAATCAAGGGTACTATGGTCTTTTCAAAAATTGATCTCAAGTCAGGGTACCATCAACTACGTATATTTGATTTTGACATTCATAAGATGACATTTTGCACTCGTTACGGTCACTATGAGTTCATAGTGGTAATGTTCGAGTTGGAAAATGCACCATCTGTATTCATGAGCTTGATGAAAAAAGTCTTTCGCACATATCTTGATAGATTTGTACTAGTATTCCTTGATGACATATTGATCTATTCCAGGATAGTAGAAGAGCATCTGAGGCAGGTTTTGTAGTGTTTGAGAGATAACAAGTTATACGTTAACCTATCCAAATGTGAGTTATTTAAGACTGAGGTTAAGTACCTTAGACATGTAATATCAGGAGAGGGTATTGCAATGGATCTTGCAAAGATCCAAGTGATCATTGATTGGCCTGCACCTACTAATGTGGCTGAGATACACAGTTTCATGGGATTAACAGGTTATTACAAATGCTTTGTTTAGGGTTTCTCAAGGATAAGACATCCTATCACTTCTCTTCAGAGGAAAGGGAAGAGATTCATTTGGTCAAAGTCGTGTGAGGCATCATTTTAGACTTTGAAGGAGAGGTTGACCAGTGCACCGATTCTTGTGATACCTGATCCCACTGGAGCTTTTTTTGTCTGTATAGATGCATCTTTGGAGGGATTAGGAGCAGTCTTGATGTAGGATTTCTGATGCGGAGGAAATGATACAAACAAATTTTGCATATACTAAAGTGAGTTTCGCAGCTCATCCACCCTTCTCACTCCTTAACCTAGTTGACTCAACTAGAACTCACTGTCAAGAGATGTCTTCATCACTGGTTATTTTGGGATTGTCATAAAGGAATCATCTTTGAAATCAACATATCTTAGCTTTTTGTCCCCATATGACTCATAAACAACAATGGTTATTGTCAAAATAAGACAACTTCCTTCATTTTGCATAACTTCCTTCATTCTGTATATACGAACTTTCTTTCTCCTTAGTCCCTAATCTCTAATTCCTTACACCTTGTCACCGTACTGCTGTTCAAAGCTGATCCTCACATACTACTCAACACAATGGTCGATCTCACCCATGATGTGGTTCGCGGGTTTCTCTAGGAAAGAATGTAAGGTTTTCGAGACCGTCATCAAGAACCCGAGCCATAAACAATATTTGGCTATTTTAACACAATCCACAAATAACGAATTCCTCAAAACTAAACTACATTCACAACTACAAAACAATAAACCAGAAACAAATAGAGACACAACAGGAATGTAAACATTCATACACTAAATACTCCAAATATTAATATTGCAAAACATTCATACACTCAATGGCTCTCTGGCTGAAGGCCAAAGAACCCGATTTCTTCTCTCTCTTGTTACTCTCCTTAATGTTTTCCCGTAGTTGCACTCTCTATTTTTCCTCCTTGTATTCGGTTACATGTTATCTCTTTATAGGGATTCTAGGGTAGTTAGACAAACTGTTCACTATCCCCGTATTCGGTTACAATTGTCATTTAATCCTTGTTATGAATATATCATAAACACTTAACCATTTCTTAACATGGTCCTACAGAATTCTAACTACCTAAGCCATTAAAAATTATGAAGCTTGTCATAATTTTCAAGAGTCGAGGTGTCCCCGCACCATACTCCTAGGCTTAAAAGATTTCCAAGTCCCATGGAAATGTCGAGGTGAGACTGCTGCAGACAAATTGTTCACCTCTGTGTCTTCATCACTGAATCAAGGCGTCTGCTGCTTCCTCTATTGTCATTACATGACTTCCATCAACGGAGTTTATGCTGGTTGCTGTCCTCCTCTCTGCATGCAGTTGCTTCACACCACCACCATACTGCCATCTCACCCACACACGATTCTGGAAGATGCTTCCCACCCTTCTCTTGGTGGTTACTCTCATTGCACCTTCTACCCAACTGCATCATGGTGGAGACAATACCAAGACCCTAGCTTGAGATCTTCACACACGCAAGAACAAATGCGCTCCTTGACTGCAGCTTGGATGGATCAACTGGAAACCAAGAACCCACGCTACTACCTGGTGTAGATTGCCTTCTACACGCTCAGAACCTTTTGTTGTCTGATACCATTCGGATGCGGAGGAAATGATACAAACAAATTCTGCATATACTAAAGTGAGTTTCATAGCTCATCCACCCTTCTCACTCCTTAACCTAGCTGACTCAACTAGAACTCACTGTCAAGAGATGTCTTCATCATTGGTTATTTTGGGACTGTCATAAAGGAATCATCTTCGAAATCAACATATCTTAGCTTTATGTCCCCATCTGACTCATAAACAATAATGGTTATTGTAAAAACAAGACAACTTCCTTCATTCTGCATAACTTCCTTCATTATGTATATACGAACTTTCTTTCTCCTCAGTCCCTAATCTCTAATTCCTTACACCTTGCCACCGTACTGCTGTTCAAAGCCGAGCCTCACATACTGCTCAACACAATGGTTGATCTCACCCATGATGTGGTTCATGGGTTGCTCTAGGAAAGAATGTAAGGTTTTTGGGACTGTCATTAAGAACCTGAGCCATAAACAATATTTGCCTATTTTAACACAATCCACAAATAACGAATTCCTCAGAACTAAACTGCATTCACAACTGCAAAACAATAAACCAGAAACAAATAGAGGCACGACAGGAATGTAAACATTCATACACTAAATACTCCAAATATTAATACTACAAAACATTCATTTGGCCAGAGAGCTCGATTTCTTCTCTCTCTTGTTACTTTCCTTACTCTTTTTCCATAGTTGCACTCTCTATTTTTCCTCCTTGTATTCGGTTACATGTTATCTCTTTATAGGGATTCTAGGGTAGTTAAAAAAACTATTCACTATCCCCATATTCGATTACAACTGTCATTTAATCCTTGTTATGAATATATCATAAACACTTAACCATTTCTTAACATGGTCCTACGAAATTCTAACTGCCTAAGCCATTACAAATTATGAAGCTTGTCATAAATTTCAAGAGTCGAGGTGTCCCCACACCATAGGATGGTCTAGTTATTGCGTATAAATCTCACAAACTCAAGGATCATGAGTTGAATTACCCCACACATGATCTTGAGTTAGCAACGGTAGTACATGCTTTGATGAGGTGGAGACATTTCCTTTTGGGGAACAACTTTGAGTTGCATAGTGACCATCAAAGTCTATAATACATCTTCACACAACCTAATATTAATGCCAGACATAGGCGATGGATAAAGTTCATTTGTGACTATGACTTTGAGGTGAATTTCATCTAGAGGAAGGAGAATATAATTGTCGACGCTCTCAGCAGATGAGGACACGAGTTGTCAGAGGTGACTATTGGTGTGGATTTGAGGAGTCAAATTATTTTCACACTTCCTGTAGATAGTTGGTATCAAGAGGTGAGATCAAAGATAGAGATAGGCAAGACTCTTGAGGGTAGATTCTTAGGTTATTCTCTAGAGTCAGATGGTGTGTTGAGACACATGGGACACATTTATGTTACATCTTCTAGAGATCTTCGTACCTTGGTTATGACAGAGGCACATCGGGAACCCTATTCAACTCATCCTGGAGTGAAGAAGATGCATGATAATTTGAGACAACTATACTTCATGGCAGGTATGAAGTGAGACATCACTGAATTTGTGTCGAGGTGCTTGGAGTGTCAATGAGTGAAGGCTGAACACCAACATCTGACAGGACTTCTGTGGCCACATTTGGTACCAAAGTGGAAATGGGATATAATCTTGTTGGGTTACCCAATTTTTCGCAATGACACGATGACATTATGGTGACAATGGATAGGTTGATGGAAGTAGAACACTTCTCACCTGCTCGTTCATCCTATTATTCTTTGTCCATTGCTAGAGTGTTCATGGGAGATATTTTTAGGTTGCACGATATTCCTCGTCAGATAATTTTTGATAGGGATCCTATGTCACCTCCACTCTTTGGACGTCATTGCAACATGTCATGGGGATGCAGTTGAACTTTAGTTCAACGTATCACCTTGAGATAGATGGATAGAACGAGAGGGTCAACTAGATCCTTGAGGATGTGTTGCACATGTATGTGATGGACCAACAAACACGATGGGAGGACTATCTCCATTTAGGGGAGTTTTTTTATAATAACAACTATTAGAGTTCGGTTGGTATGCCTCCTTTCCAGGAATTATATGGATGACCGTGTTAGACTCCTTTGAGTTGGGATCGATTAGATGACAATGTTTTATTGGATCTTGAGATGCTACAGGACATGGAGCAGTAGGTGATCTAGATCAGGGAACATTTGGTTGCTGTAGAGGATAGGCAGAAAAGTATGCAGATGCGCATCGGGTGGACCATCAATTTGCAGTAGGTGGCCGAGTATTTTTGTGAGTGTGTTTGTGAAAGAGTCAAATCTAATATGGAAAGGGATCTAAGCTTGCACCTCACTTCATCGGGTCATTCGAGATTTTTTAGAAGATTGGACTAGTAGCTTATTGTCTAGCTTTGCCGCCCAATTTCTCACACAAACATGACGTATTCCATGTTTCACTACTCAGGCCTTACCACCCTGATATATCTCACATCCTTGATTGGAATGCCTTATAGGTAGAGGATAGATAGTTGGTTTTGGAGCTCATGGCCATCACACAACATAGGAGACTCGCCCTTAGGGGTCAAGATATTAAACAAGTTAGGGTCTAGTGGGATCCGAGAGATGATACATCGACTACCTAGGAGGATGCGATCAGGATGAGGGAGCTTTATCCCTATTTGTTCACAGGCTTCTAGGAGTAATCCTAATCCTAGGGGGGAGGATGTAGCACCCCTTTGATTTGCTTATGTTTTTAGACAATGCTTTTATTTTAATAGACTATGATACTATGATGTTATTTGATCGTTGACATTATAGCGATGATGGTTTTTATATTTAATTGAGATGTGATGGTACATTATATTGATGAATATTGTTTATAAAATGATCTCTGGTTAGCATAGTTGATTATGTGAGTTGATTTTGATATATGTTCATCTGTAGTTAATTGATGTTTTAGTTTCACCAGTTTTGATCTGACATTGTATTGCTGAAGGGAATGGGATTGCATCACTCGCTTGCGTGCGTCGTGCGATTCCACGATTTTCTCTTTACAGTGTGATTGCTTATGATCCATATACATGTACGATATATGTTTTGATTGTAGTATTGTAGGTACAGGACATTGAATCCATCTGGATTTACAGGTTTGAGTGTGTCCATTACCCAACAAAATAGTTGATTGGGAGATAGTAACATGATTTCCTTGTCAAACCACAACCCTAGTCATAGTGTGTCGTCATTCCTTGTTTTGGTCATGCTTTGTTGTCATGTTGTCCCCGTTTTCCTTGTCGTTTAATTATTTTGCAAGGTATGGTTTGTGGGAAATTAATGTTTATAATGTTTTAGATTGATTATTTATTTAGTCATGATTAAGGTTGTTAAAAAGCTTTAAATTTGATTTAGTTAATTGATTTAATTTATTATGTAAAGTAATTAAATTATTTAGATTAAATTTATTTTACATAGTGATTAAAATTAATTAGATTAAATTTGATATTAAATTTGGTCATGCTTTGTTGTCATGTTGTCCTCGTTTTCCTTGTCGTTTCATTATTTTGCAAGGTATGGTTTGTGGGAAATTAATGTTTATAATGTTTTAGATTGATTATTTATTTAGTCATGATCAAGGTTTTTAGAAGCTTTAAATTTGATTTAGTTAATTGATTTAATTTATTATGTAAAGTAATTAAATTATTTAGATTAAATTTATTTTTCATAGTGATTAAAATTAATTAGATTAAATTTGATATTAAATTGTTAGATTATAAAAGCTTTGTTTAATTAATTATTTAAATTAATTAAATAAAGTTGTGAATTTAAATGAGTGGTTAATTAGATTAATATTTGATTTAAATTATTTAATAAACAAATATCTTAAAATATATTAGAGGAAATATCTTGTGATTAATGTGGAAAGATATTTTGGGAATTGTGACATGTGTTAGAAAATTAATATTTGGTGTTGGAAATTAATTCTCAGAGAGAATTATTGCATTAACTGAAAGAAGGAAAGAGGCTATTCATGGGAATGAAAAAATCTTTCGGGGTTGTTGAAAATTAGGGAAGAAGTTCTCGTGAAATTGGCTCTGGTTTTATTTTCAACTTTCTAGAAAAGAGGATTACTTTGGAAGAGGCTTTGAAAATTTTGGACTCTGAAGGCGAGGCTTTACTTCAACTTCAATTCTTCAAGCTTCAGAAACAAGTTCTTTAATGTTTTTATTTAAATACAAATTGGAAAAGGCTAATAAAATTAGTTATTGTTTTGGAAAAGATTTCCTGTACAATGAAGGAAATTTTATTTGTTTGTAAAGCTTCATATGTTTTGAAATTGGAAAGATTGTTGCGAAGCTTTAGAGCCTCTCTAGGAATTGATTTTAAATAATAGAATTTCCCAAAAAGATTTTATAAAGAAATTTGGAAACCTTTGTAGGAATGGATTTAAATCTTCCTGTCAAAATTTGTAGAAAAAATCTTATTGTATTGGAAAAGATCTTCCTGTACAAGATTATTGTTTTTCTTCCAATTAGTTTTATATGGCTCGGGAAATTGAAAACCTTTGAATTTTTTTGTAAATATCTCTTGTAGAAATTTTTGTGAAAATAAATTGCTCATCTGGAGCAATCATTTTAGTTTGTTAAAATATATTTATATATATATATATATATATACTAGTATATATACATATACATATATATAAATATATGCATGTTAGTAATTATAAAATTCCTACTAAAAATTGCATTAGAAGAAAACCTAGTTCGTAATTTTCGTACGACGAATTTATAGATTCGTAGGTTTTAAAGTAAGAAGTTTTAAAGCTTATACAAGTGTTTGTAGGGGGGCTGGGGGCTACCCCCACAATCGTTGCCCTATAGGGGAGGCGGGCTATGAAGGCAACGCCTAGTGCTGCCTTCACAGGTCGCGCCCCTATGAAGGGGGTCGACTGTGTAAGCCCAACCGGTGCTCATTAATGGTGAACCATTAAACATTTCGCTCGCCCACTTTTAATTCGATTTAGTTTTTATTGGTTATTTTAAGATATATAAAATATAAAAAAATATGCATATAAATGCATATATGTATATAAGTAAATATATATTTATATATATTTATTTATATATATGTAATATACATATATATATATTTAATATTTGTATTTGGAAAATTGTAATTTGCTTATAAATATTTAAATATATATATTTATATGTACAATTATATATAAATACATATATAATTGTATATATATTCAAATATATATATATTTAAATGAATTTTATATAGGTGCATGTAAATGCATGAATAATATATTTTAAAATGAAATGATTTAAAAAAAGGAAATATATTTTTATATTGATGTAATTAGGAAATTGAATTAAATAATTAGATTTAATTCTTCATTGATTTAAAATGAAATTGTAATAAGTTAGATTATTTTGAGTAGTGAATTATTGTTTATCTTGGAATGAAAATTAGATTAAAGAAATCTTAATGACAGTTTATTACTTGCTTGAAATTGCTTATTTAATTATGAAGTCTTTTTTTCACGTAAGTTGGGGAAATCTATCAGTTGGGATTATGTTAGCCTTCTAGATGTTGTATTGTTATTGGGGGTTGTTGTGATATTTTGTATAGCCCTTTGTTTTCCTTGGGTAGTGCACTTGGTTGTGATTCAGTTTAAACACCTGATTACTACAAACGGGATATGTTGCCTCTAACATTATGGTTGAGATTTATTATCCATTTTTGTGCACTTTGTTTACCCTTGGGTTTAGGATTAGATCCTTGTGTTGTCAGTAGGGGAGTGGCTCTCAATGGGGGAGGACGCACAAACTGGTGCCAGGGTAACTCATGTGAGAGTTAGATAATTCAGTGGAAATTAAATAAAAGTATTAGGGGAAAGGGTAGCTTTAAACATATAACTTGTTAATTGTGCCTCGCTCATTGGCTCAAGGGCTCGTTTAGACTTGAGATGAGATGAGAAGGCTTGGAATGGAAAACTCATTATCTTTCCCCTTTGAAAGATGTTTGATTTCGTATTGGTATGCATGTGGGGCCAGGGATCATGAGAGGCTACCAAGGTAACCCAAGATGGGGCCCGGGGCCTAGGAAGATCTTCTAGGGTAACCCATGCTACTTTGTGATGACACTCCTCCTATGACAATAGTTTGTATTGTTTAGTTGAATTAATTGATTATTTTACTCTGGAAGCAATGTAACCTTTATGATAAGTATTGTACTTGTATAGTTTAGTCTTGTGATTTCTTGTGTCTTGAGGTCATTGGTTTTGTGTAGGATGCCCTTTTTACTATCTCCTAGCATAGTGGGTGGGCCTTTGGGTACCACTTGGTTGGGTGGAATGTGCACCTTACACCGTTGCGTTTCCAATTCATGTTCACGATGGTGGGATTTTTCAGATTGGAGAGTTGGCATGTTCAAGATGTTTGTACCATCTCTTATGTTCTATTGGATTAGTTGGATGTTATTGTATATGTACTACTCCTCATTTATATTCGAGGAGAATCCTTGTATCATAGTAATTGTAATATTATTGTATGATCTACCTCGTTTTGGAAATGAGTCTTGTAACTGCTATATTGAATGAATGCAATATATTGATGGTTATATTATGTACTTTGTAATCTTTTGAAATGAGTTTAATGTTATTGGATCTATGTTCTTGTTTCATGAGTAAAATTTATATGCTATAGATTAGTTTAATTTTGTATGCTATGGGTTTCAAATGTAAGCAATGTCGCGTACCTTAGAGGATGTATGTGTTAAGTGTAGTTCACTTTACTTGTTGGTAATTGCACTTTAAAAAAAAAATTGTTATGTTTCCGTTGTGTTTGCGTCGTCCTCTAGGGTTACGTGGTGGGGCGTTACAATGGTCGCCATGTGATGGTCTGCAAATCATCGAGAAATTTCTGCCAATACTCTAATTTTCCCAACTTATGCTAGAAAATACCACCTTCGTACTTGAAGACATATGGTCTACAAACTAGACAATCTCTCTCTGCTACAGGACGAGTAAAAACTATATGCTCCTAGGCCCAGATCTGAAGCAGTGTCACTCTAATTGATAAACTAGTAGTTCCAAGATACACCACCTGATGTAGATCATGATATAAATTTTCTAACATGTAGGAGTTCCATGCATATTGGATCCCTTGAGTGATAATTCTCTCTATCAATCTACCCTAACCAATAGATAGGCCCTTTGACCTATAGTTAGGACATAAGAAACCTCCAACAAATCCAGTTAGAATAGATGGTAATGGCTAACAAAAATCTACCATATCCTGCCATGGGATCTCATAACCACTAATCTCGTCATCACCAAAAATCCTCCTTAGTGCTTGATGAGCCTAGTTTTTGGTCCAATTTTGGGTAAAATCTATAGTTTATTTGCTAAAGATGACATGGAATTTGATATTTTTATAGAGTTTCCCTCAAACCATAGACATTGGGTTTAATTCTATTTCTGCCAGTTTTAATGACATTAGCATAGTATGTGGAATATCTATATTAATTTTGCATGTGGTTAATGAACGTTCTTTAAGGTGGTTATAGATGTTCAATTACAATGTGTACTAACATTGCCATGCATGTATACTTGAGGATACTAAATTGAGAAATGCAGTTGCCAGCTGGTCATGCAGAGGAATCATTCAAGGGTCAACTGAAGGATAATCACAGGAGATTCCCGATGTTAGCCGCATGTAACTACATTGTATTGGTCTTTCATGATGTTGAGCAGATGCGGGTGTTACTGCAATGTTGAGTCTGTGTTTGGACATGCATGTATGACCGAATTCCCTGCATGTGTAACCACCCTTCTATTCTTTTTTTTGTTTTCCCTAAATGGCATCCTCTTAGTTAGTGGGATTTGACTGCCTTGTTTAGTTGATAGTATAAATAAGGTTCATATCCTCCTTCTTCAGGATTTGTTGAGTTATTGATGTTGTACGATCTGATAATATACTAGCATTTCCAGACAAGCTACTCTTTTGTACTTGAATTTCCTAATGAATAAGATAAAATTCGAAGTTGAGCATTTGAGTATATATTAGTTTTAGAGGATATTCATCCAAGGGGGCCCACTTGGTGAGTAATCCATCCTTTAGTTTAGCTAGATTAGTTATTAGTTTTTGTTTAGTACTTAGTTAAGAATCTGGCACTGATTGCTCTTGTAGCCACTAGAATTTCATTATGTGACTGTTCCTATAGCCACTAGAATTTCATTATGTGACTGTTCCTACAACCAAAGAAAGCATAGTAGTTTCCTTTTTGTTGCTCAAATTTTTATTCTTGTCATGCATGTTCAACTTAGTTTAATTGTTGAGTGATGTTCAAAATTTACTTTGTTCATTTCCATGTAATTTACTTTTAGTACTGAATATTTATTAGCTGTAGAATGAAGATTCACTTTGAGTTCCTAGTGCACATACTGTGCTGACCCATTTCAAGTTCATGTCCTTGGGTTAACAATTTAAATGCACCTTCATTATGGTTAAACTGACTATTCAGGTTAGATTT